>UELW01000001.1:27099821-27547321 GCA_900490495.1 Danionella dracula | reverse complement strand
TTTCGATTCAAATTTCCAATTTGTTTAGATCTCCACAAAGGAGAAATTAATTATGTTGAAAATCAGACAGTAGCTGGTTTCAATGAAAGTCAAAAGAACCCTTAGTAGATGAAACAAGTTATGGCGAAGTACAGTTTGTACTATTATGGCTTTAGATAACTTTTTCTTTTCACTGACAGTTTCATGTTTTTTAGACGAAAACATGCTTTTTAGGACCGACTCTTACATCAGGGTATTTATTATCTTCTGGTCTGCTTTTAGGATATTTTTCCCATGTTTTATTTTTTGTCTCTAATACTGCTGTATGATTGAGCTAACAAAATGAGAAACAATTAAATATTAATACAGTTATTACAAACAAAAATATTAATGCCTTGAATTTATATATCACTTTTCCAGACGCGTTGCAATTTTCAAAGCATTATTCATTCTCTCCACAATCACACTCTGGTGGTGATAAGTTTACCTTATTAGCTGTCCTGGGGCAGTCTGATATTACGTGGTTGCCATTCCGCGATTACAGCCTCCTGACCACCACCAAACACACCCCACCATTCACACACGTCCATACATGGCAATGCAGGTGAAGTTGCTTGCCCAGGGCCACAAAGACAGAATGGACTTGGTCGGTTCAACCACCAATGCTTCGGTTACAGGACGACCGATTCCACCACTGATTGTTGACTGGTGATATTGTTTTTCACTAGTCATGTGTTCTTTTTGTTTGTGTTCACCTTAGGTTTATTAATGTTAGATTAGGTTTTTTAATTCATACGCCATGTGATATCTGGTGGAAAAACACGATCACCAGTCATGTAAGCAAAGAAATGACTGTTCTCTGTGTTATTCCATGACTGACGATGCTGTTTTTTTTTACCAGATATGACATGGTTATGGAATTGAAACACCTTTTTGTTTCTATTCACATTTGGTTTGGTAGTGTTAGGTTTGGTTTGTAATTTGTATGTCCTAGTGATCTTAGTTGGTTCACCAGCCATGTGTTCACTGTTTTCTTACATGCCTGATGTCACAGTCATGTGTTCTAATTTTGCTTAAATGGCTGGAGCTAATTTTAGGTTTGGTGATATTAAGTTTAGTTTATATTAAACAGCCATGTGATCTTTGTTGGTACTCATGACTGTTGATTGTCTTTTTTTATACTGCCTTTGTTTAGACACTTTGTTCTCTTATTCTCCCTGTTCCTTATTCAAATAGACATTTATAAGTCTACATATCTCAAAATCTTACTAATAACTGTCTTTTTTTTGTCAATAATTGTGGTTGGTTTAGTTGTTTTGTTTTGTACCAGTCTCTAATGTATTGTTTTCTCTGTGTTGTTTGTTAGCTTTTTATTTGCACTCTGTCTGTCTCAATAAGAGATTTCTTGATGGATCTGCTGTCCTGCTTTTGGCATCCACCTGCACCATCATCGTGACAACTGATCCTTCTGCAATCTTATACTTTTAGCCAGCTGTAACACTAAGGAGTTGCTTACAAAGTTGCCAACAAAAGTCTAACTTTAGCTGTTTGTTTAAGTCCAAGACAACAGTGGAAAGAAAGACTCATTAAATGAAGAATCCCCAAGAGAAAATGCATATTCTTCATAAAGTGAAAGTTTACACGGTTCAAAGCAAAATATAGTAAAAAAAAATAGTCCTAATTTTTTCTTTTATTGCATTAGATTTGTTTACTGTGTAAAATTTAACAAACAATTATAATCTAAAGCTTCAAATCTATCTGTGTTGTGTTGCTTGAAAGTAAGAACAACTGATGAAGACAACTAGAGTCATTTTTGGGTATGTGGAAGTTATGTTGATGCTTTCAATAATTGGTAGCAGTTTTCAGTGAGCTGCTTCATGTAAAGAAGAGTCATTAGTTTATCCCATCTGCCATTGCATTTTTGCTATGCAAGTGTGAAAAACTCAAAATAGCAGGTACAAATTACCTCCCGTTGCTTTTGGCTACATCAGTCTCATTTCCAGTGAGCTGGAAGTGGGGCCCCCTTCTTACTTTGCCTGTGGGCCCTGAGAAAACACGTCCCATAATCTTGTTGGCTTTTCTCCATGCAGCAAGCTGGAGCTGTTTTTATTTTGCTGTTTAAGTTTTGTACAAACAGCAATGCCATAAATGAGCAGATCAGTTAAGGCTCTTTGTTTTGGATCAGTCAACATTGTCATGTATTTAAGTCTGTCTGACCAATAAAGTAAATAATCACTCAGTTTTATGTGACAAGTCTCTTTCATGACGAATGGGATAGACCTAAACATGGATAACATAGACACCTTTATGTTAGTGTTTTTATCATTTTAGTTCACAATGAACCTTGTTGTCATTGCATGGTTGCTTTGTTGTATGAAGTGTTAGTATGTTTCACATTTATAGACATAATTGAGAATAATTGAGAAAAAACATACAGTTCTTAAGAAATAGTTTCTACATTTACTTCATAAAAAAATACACTACAGTAGAGATTGAATTTCCCAAATTAACCTTAACCAATACTTTCATTACTAATAGGGCAGGGCCTTGAATGTGATGTATGTTCAGTAAGCGCTTTGGAGCTTCAAATTAATATATATATTTTTAATTAATAATTATTTAAGTGGTCAAGTTAGCACTTTGGCAACAAGGTTGTAGCTAAATGCTAGCACAGTTTTTTAAAACTGGAATTTTTTAACGGCTTCTGGTTTTACAAATAAAAATGTTTTTAAATTTCTACACACCTATCCACGTTGAAATTTGCACAAACATTTGGATGGCTCCTCTGCAGGCTGATTTTTTTTAAGTTGATGCAATGATGCTCAAGGGCGAATCTTCAAAATGACTTTTGAGAAACAACTCTTTAGTGTATTACATTGATGATAATCAGAAGACACGTGTGAGAGTTCATTTGCCTAGTATGTTGAATTTTTGCTCTAGTTTGAGGGTTTAGGAGTAGATCAGATTTTTTTTGCACCGATTTGAATTCACCACCTCACCATCAAGCGTCACGGTGGGGCAGTGGGTAGCACAGTCGTCTCACAGCAAGAAGGTTGCTGGTTCGAGCCTCGGCTGGGTCGGTTGGCATTTCTGTGTGGAGTTTGCATGTTCTCCCCGTGATCGTGTGGGTTTTCTCCGGGTGCTCCGGTTTCCCCACAAGTCCAAAGACATGCGGTATAAGTGAATCGAGTAAGAACGATTGTCCATAGTGTTAAAGTGTGGGTGAATGTTTCCCAGCGATGGGTTGTGGCTGGAAGGGCATCCGCTGCATAAAATATGTGCCAGAGTAGTTGGCGGTTCATTCCGCTTTGGCGACCCCGAAAGGGAAAAAGCCGACATGAAAATGGATGGATGGACCTCACCATCAAACAATTGTATTGAATGTTATGTACAGAATAACATATTTGTATGTACTCTACCTTCAATAGTACCGTAACACTTTTATTTTGGCAATCTCTGACTAAAAGCTTATCTTATACAACATTTGGCAAAAAAAGAAACCTATTCTGGCAAAGCTCACTTACCTGTTAGACTCATACTGAGCAAATAGCGACGTATACTATAATCTGAAAGTAAGCTAGACACTTCTTTGCTGACTTGCTTTTGGATAGGGTCTGGTAGAGTTACAGTTTCCATTTACAAACTATTTCCTGGCCTCCACCTGTGCTTGTTAAACTCTTTGTAGGGGGTTAAAGACTCTTGAGTTTGACACACGGAGCTGTTTCCTACTTTTGGTATGAGATACTTTACGCATGCCTTTCTCTGCGCTGCTGGAAAATGTTCTGCCTTCTGTCAGGGCTTGAATACAAAAGGAAATGGCTTGTCAGAGCATGTTTCCACTGTTTTGTTAAGTGGGCTATGCAAGGCCAATGTCACAGTAAATTTTTATTGTTTTTCACGTAAACTTTACTAGAGGTAATATATCTCAAGTCTATATCCAAAGAAAACACGTTGTAATTTAGATTTCATTTTAATTAAAAGGCATAATTTCTAGTTGTTAATTTATTGCATTTATGTTTAGAGCTTATTGCTTTTATTCACTATATGGTAAATTATCTGTGGATGAAAAACAAGATTTGACATTTTCTGTTGTTTCAGTAAAGTTCCAAATAGATTTGTGTGATTTATAAATAACGATTCCTGCTTTCAATGTCAAAGTTTTCAGTTCTGTTGATGTTAACCTCCTTTATTCCTTTGTTATTATTATGTGCTCCCTCGTTGCTATATTAGATTAACATTCACCCGTTTCTAAACTGCCTGTAATCTCATTGTCAGCTAGTTAGCCTATCACCAAATCATCATGCTCTGTTTCTGATTTTGTAACACTCCTCGTCTGTCACCTGTGATCTCACCTTGGTTATTCACCTCTCGCTAGCTTCTCCATCGCTCCATAGTCAAGTTAGTGAGTTGGTATAATAAGTGTTCAAGCTTCTACCTGGCTATCAAGTTTGTAAAGTCACACAGTAAACTCTTAAAGTCATTAATCACTCACACAAAGCACATAAATCATCTGAAGAACTGGTTTGGTAGAAGATGACCTGAATATTATTTAGGTTCAGATAAACCGAAACGTAAACATAGAAAATTTTACTCTGTAGATGCTGCAGTAGACCCAAAGGTTTCTAAAATGTGAGCTTGCAGATAATGAAGATATTGAAACCTGAGTAAAATGAAGGACCTTGGCCATGCATAAATTGAGTCCAATGCTTATGCCGCTTTTCCACCGTGTTTTTGTAACGGCCTGACACGGCTTGGTTTAGCTTTACTACTTAGTATCAACTTTCAGATCAGTTCTAAGTGGTCTTGTTTTAAACCCATTTCTCAAGACTTTATGTTCAAGTTTTAAGTTTTGAGATTTTCATTTCAAGTTTGACTCCACTCAGCCTGCTTCATGAAAACTTTTAGCGGCTATAATAAAGTACCTGTTCTGGATAGAAAACTCAGTGGAAAGCCCCTAAAAGCACTGAAGTCGTTTATAGTCAGCTGTTTAAAAACAGGTGGAAAACCAGCATCACCTGCACTTCTCTTGTACCTGGGGAGTTTTCTCTTCAATAAGTCCAGTTAATAATATTGACAGTTTATTCAAGGTTCAATTACTTTGTTCACATGCTTCATCTGAACCCTAAAGTAAGTAAAAAAACATATAGAACTGCTTTGTTGTACTACCTGGAAAATGTAGCTCAGCTGCATCCTATGCTGCATATCTCTTCTGCTGAAAGAATGGTCAATTTGCTGTTTCTCATCTGGATTACTGTCATGCTCACCTGTCTGGGGTTTCTAGGTCTAATCTGGACAGGTTGTAGTGTAGTGTGAATTCAACTGCTCTTGTGTTGACCTGGGCCAGAACACATGAACATATCACACCTGTTCTTAACCCTTACATGTAAAGCTCTTCATGGTTTGACACCTGAATAGTTTGTTTGATAATGGAATACAATGAACCAAATTAAAAGTGTTTAGAAACAATATGGGTGTTGGTTAAAACACAATAAGAGGGGTTCGTTATTTTTTAAATGTATAGCATATGATTGATTGATTGATTGACTGATTGATTGATCGATTGATTGAAAATATTTTATTAAGAAAGTGCCATACAAGTTCCAATACATTCAAAGAACTACATTAAAAATTACATACACACACTTTAATAAAAAGGAGAACTAAAATGCAAGTCATAGCAAATTACCTCACTTATTTACATAGCATACACAGTTAGTTTGAAAAAGTTATTTTTTTTATTCTGTTAATTAGTTTAACAAAGCAATTTATGTGCAAACCGTTTAAATTAGAAAATACAAACATATATTGTTTAAATTGCTAACTTAAAGTTGTAGATTTCACATATATCTTTATAAAACCTGCACAAAGCTAACAAAATGACTTTTCCACTTGAGCTCCATATGGAAAAATATGACTAGAAAACCTCGAACACTTGGCTCTTCATGAAACAGACATCAAATAGCTCCGGGCAGGATTCAGCTGCGGCCAGCACAACACTCTCCAGAATAACAGAAGAGTGGATCATATCTGAGCCAGCACAAACCAAATAGTTTGGATTGGATTATCTGAAAGAGGGTGTGAGAGTGCAATAGAAAATAAAGAGATGATATACACCCTCTATTCTTGGAAGGAAGAATCATGCGTCCGTGTGCTGTGTGATTCTTCTCTGCAGGTTCCGTAGTGAATGAATAATGGAGAACAAGGACACACTTGCTCAGCGAGCACAACCCTGCCTGTCAGAATCTGGATGTGAGCAGAATCATACCCTTGATTTCCTGGAAATTGTCCTTGTATGTACACCATGCTTTCAGGAGCTATGCTTAGTCCCCTATGTAAAAGAGCCCCCCTGACCAAAGCCTCGCAGCTCCTGGATTAGAATAGGAATAACAAATGGCTCTTGTAGAATGTGTTTTCGTAGCAGTTGTGGCCAAACAGTGGGTCAGGTGATCTGCTGCAGCGATTCCCCTGGGGTATGCGCTTCGCTCTCTTTCGTAGAAATTTACTGAAGCAATAAATCTGCTGTGCTTGTGGAGAAAAATTAAAGTGGAGTCTCCCAGGAGGTTAAAGGGAAGAGAGGGATATAACAATGCCTACAAGTTGAAATCCAGGTTAACCTCAGTGGAGGTTTCGTCAACTTGGGAACAAAGGCATCACAACCTGAAGACATGGCTCAAGAGCTAAAGTCCATTTAGTGCTAAAAGTGTTTCACAACGCCAAGCCATTTCCTGGGAAGATGAGGATTAACTTCAGAAGACATCTAAGTCAGTTTCTTCACATTTGGACAGATTCAAATAAAGAATGAAGGTTTTCAGGTGCTATGGTTTTGGAATAAGTTATAAATTTTTCCTGAAGTCTTGCTTGGTTCAGTTGGTTCAGACCAAGAGAAACAACTGATATATTTGTCTGCCATTTTTTTCCCTTTTTACATAACAGTATACACCTCTGGTCTGTACTTGTCAATACATTTTGAAATGCTTTGAACTAAAAACAAATTAGATAAAAAAATTTACTAACCAGGTTTGACCATTTATGACATTCATCATGCATAATAATAGCTTGCTAAATCACATAGTTGATTGATATGGGATTTTATGAATGAAGCTAGCCGATTCCGGACTACAGTATAAGCCTCTATTATTTCTCATGCTTTCAACGCTTTGGCTTATAATATAAAATGGCTAATTTATGCATTTTTTTCTCTGCTAACAGCTATTCTGGAGCACTCTCTCCAAAAAGTGAGAGGATGAGAGATAATGCTCAAAAGAAGAACAAAGTTTGGGGTTTTGAATAATGAATAAGCACAACAGCACTCACAAATCATGTTGGAAAAAAACGTAGACATGAAAAAAAAATCGATTGAGAACAATAGGGAGACTTTAAGTTAGATGATATCTGTTTACCAGCTATAAGTAAGCATGAGTTGTTGGGTCCTCTCCTTTTTCCAGGTAGATGTTCAATGATTTTCCAGTGCACACTGCCTCATTAATCACTTAAAGTTAGCTTTTTTTCTCTTAAAAAAACACAACTAATCAGAAGCTTGCAGGACACAAGACAGGACATCTCATACCTAGCAGAGATGCGGTTGTGATCAAGATGGTGGCTTTCTAGCTGCTAAAATAATAATAATCTTGCAGCCTTTTGTGGACCACAGACATTGTATGACAGGTGTATGAAAGTATCTTTAATGAATGTATGTTATTGATTCAATGTGAAATTATCTAAAAAGTTTTAAACATACTTTCACAACATTGTCAGCTTAGCAGTCTGGTGAATTTAAGAGCTTGAGTAAAACAACTGAAAATTATTTTATGGACACATTACTGACATGTTTAACGCTTGTGTTGTGTTCACATTGTTGGTACTCAGGCAGTATTTTTGGGTCTGGTGGACCCATTGCCTTTTGAGAGTTTTAATTTACTCAATAAACAAATTATATAAAAAGCACATATTGTTAGCCCGGGATTTCCTCACAGCAATAAAGTTTACTGGTCAGTTTAAATAAACACATTCATCATACTAATAAACTTTACAATCCCTAAGGTAGAAGAATATGGTTATATTTCTACCCCATAAAATTATCCAACAGGACGTTTTATTTAACTCTTAATACATACTAGATCTTTGTGAAGGTGCTTTAAAGTAACTGATAAAAAGGCACCACATAAAAATATTTTTGTTAATTGATTGATTTTTCTTCAACATTATTTCTTCACATTTAGAATTTAATCCTAGTGTGGTGTTCTCATTTTTTTTACTTTGACAATTGACAGTGTTAGTTCATCTTCTAGACCTGCTTTTAAATCAGACAATAATATAATTTTATACTAAAGTAAAACATTTTATGTGGAAGACAGAGTAATGGTACAGAACCAGAAAATTTTTCTCACTTTTATATGCTCTGGGTTCAGTAGATCCAAACCTTGCTTGTAATATAAATGTGTATCGGCTGTATACACATTTACAGTGTGGGTCATTAAAATGAGTTATATTATGGTAAAAATGTCTCAATTTGAAATAATAATTACTTTTATAATTTTTATTTGATGAAAACTGCAAACAGGTCCCTTAGACTCAGACACCATACAAGGGTTAAAGGTACTTTTTGGAAAAATGCTTTCATTAATAGTAGGATTTTGCAGCATATTTCTCTCTAGCACCTTTTGTTGGCGAAAATCTCATGTTATATATAATGTATTTGTCTGCTGCTTATATTAATGTGTGCTCTATAGTCCGTAATGGCTGATATTTGTAATTGTTATCAGCACCCAAAATAGTATATTTTTAGTTAGAAGTATATGCAAATCAATTAGAGATTTTTGATAATTGATTCTTTCTTCATTTGCTCTCTTTTTATTGTTACATTCTTTATGAATCCTCTTTCAGCATAATGAATCACTTTCATAGTTTGGACTAAATTCAGGAAAACAAATGTGCTGCAGGTCAATCGTTTCATTAGCACAAGAGCAATCAGTGATTGACTAATGAAACTGCAATCTGTTGAGATTCTCTTCAAGTGGCATTAGCTTTTGTGTCATAGTGCACTCTTGGTTTACAGCTTTGTTCAGAGCTGTCTGTTTGTTTTTCCTGGTCCACTGCTTTTCTTCTTTCATTGGGCTTTTTATGTTCACCACATTCCTGTTATTGGCATGGGGGTTGTGAGTGTGTGTTGGTGAGGGAAGAACTGGTGCAGTAATTGGTTGTGCAGCTCCACATTCCAGGGATTACTCTTATTACCAAGCATTCTCTCAATGGGGAACAGAGTGGCCTAATGAAATATTCAAATGGATGAGAGGAATAAAGCTCTCGATTACCAAATTAAATTTTCACAATGTTTGTACTGCTTGACACTGAGTAGGAGTGTGTGCACAAGAGAAGCTGATTAAAAGTGTGTGATGATTACCGGAATTTACAAAGTAACATTAATAACACATTTGTTTTAAATTACAAAGCGAGATAATAACAAGCTAATTAGTGTTTGATTTAAAGGCTGGGCAATTTTACAATGTTTTGAGACCATTAGTGCGGCAAAATGTTGCTCTCAGCAAGACCATTCATTTATTGTTGCTGACCCATTGATTATTTTCCAGTTTCATGTTCGTTCTGCTTAGTCAATGAAAGTTGTCCTGAAAAGAACATCTTGAATTCTGAAAAGGGGTTCTAATCTTGAAAATATACTGTTCTTCAAGGTCCACTTAGACAGCTCTTCAGATTTTTACAGGTGGATATTAATACAAGTCTGTTATGTTCCGTATAGTTCGAGTTGATATGTATTCTAGAAACAAAAGTACACACTAAGGGTAATCACTCTAATTGTAAATGTATTAAAAGCATAGTTTACATTATTGAAGCGTGCTAGAATGTTAGAAAAAAAATTGTGTTATTTTAAATACTGAGTTTACTGTACATGGACATCTGTAAACTGGTCTTCTAAGATTTCATCCTGTACAAATGTTCACATGTACAAAAATAAATAAAAATATAAATCCCATAAATATAAATATAATCCCATAAATATAAATTTAAATCCCATATAAGTCCATAAATCCATAAATGTTTAGTGAGAGATAAACTGCATGTTGTATCATGAGCCACAAGCTGATACACTGAAATATCATCAGATTTTATCTGTGAATTCATTTGTATTCTTACTTGAAGTTATTTAAGACATGACTACAACATGTCAGATGTAGTTTAGGCTATTAGGAGACATTATTTAACCATGTGTTTTAATAAAGAATTGCAAACTTTACATTCTCCACTGAAGAGTCGGCAGGTTTTTGAAAATTATGGCACCATTTCAAATATTGACTGAGTATATTCTTTTTAATTCGGCCAACAACGGCAAATTAAAAATAATGAGTCAACTGAGCTATGCCTTTGGTAAACATTTAGACTTTTAAATGTTCAGTCAACATGTCATCAGTTGGGCTTTTTTATTCTTTGTAAATGATCAAGTTCTCCCCTATCCACGAGATATCTATAGTAAATGGTTAAAACTATCAATGCTTTTCAATGGATGCAGTTAAATTGAATCACTTGTTCTCATGTGATGGTATTTCATGCGGTGCTGAGGTGACATTTCTTGTGTTTTGCCAAAATTAACACTAAAGCTAATTTTTCACTGCACATGACAGTAGGCATATTATGGATTTTACTGAAACAAATGTTCCAATCTCAATGTTTTGGAGGTATCAGAAAAGGTGTTTTCTAGAGTGTGTTGATACTTAAAAGATGCAGGTAAGCTGGTTTACTTTCTCTCATTATTGTAGTTCGCTCGGTTTTGGGGTCTTTGTCATAACTGTGCACAATAAAATCTACAGCGTTAAATTGACACTGATCTGAGTCTATTTGGTCTTACTCTAAATAGAGTTAAATTAACACTGAGCTCATCAATCTGAACCATAAAAAATTAAGTTAAACTCTTATTTTACAATTTGATGAATGGAATAGTTGAGATGTTTTTTTATAGGGAAATACAAACGTTTATCACTACGTACAAGTTTTCAGTGAATAATCAATGGTTTAGATGATAAACCTCATTGATGATTTAACTCCATTTAAGTGTCATTTTTTTACTCTATTTAGAGTGTATTTGGTCCTACTCTGGATAGAGTTCATTTTACCCTCAGGATTTTACTGTGTGAGAAATCTTGTTATCGAATTAAGGATTTCTTTTTTACAGATGGAAGAAAAGAACAAATCGTTCAAAGAGTAGTTCTGTTTCGTGAATGAGAGTCAAGAGAACCGAGTCACCAAAATGAATGAAACTTCCCACTACTTTACATTAGAGTTAAAAAAATTATACTGCATCATACTCAACTGTTTACAGCCAATCAGCTGGTTCCCAGAGTGTGGGGAAACCATCAACGATAGACTTGCTGGAAAATGATCCACAGCTGGAAAAGCAAGAGAGTTGACTCTTGTTTGTGTCCATTCTTTTCCAAATTTCGTTCTGAACACAGAAAAGGTAATTACACATCACAGAGAAAATGCAGAATTGCAATCCAATAGTGTATCTTTTACTCATTAAAGCAATAAATATAATATGAATTGAAATACTTTCCTGTTCTAATGGAATCTTAAATAATAAATTTGTGTGGATACTATCACAACATGAAAATTGAATGCAAACCAGTTAGCTCGAATCCTGAAGATGTAATAGCCCTTATACTCCTATGTTCAGTCTTCCTACACACCCTGCGCAAACTATATCCTAATGGGATTTCTTCTGGAAATCTATTAACCTTGAGTCCACCCATAAATTTCATGCAGTTTAGCTAAATGATGACTGTAGAGAATGGCACCGTGTGACCAGTGGCTGTGAAATGGTGGTTAGATCAAGGATGATTTGATGACCCTTCCTATTCCAACAAGGTTATCATTAAATTGCTTGCATTAGATCTTGGTTTTACAAAGGATGAAATGGAATAGAGGAACAATGGTTGGGAAATAATCAAAATCTGCCTTTCAGAAAGTTAATTGATGTGGGAAATAATAAGACATCGCTCATCTTTATAGTGATTTAATTTAGTTTTGTATTTTAACCAATTAGTCAACAGCTACAATGGTTAAGTGTAATCCAATAAAGACAGCATGTAAATATTTGGTTTAATAACAAATGTGTGTCATGGGTAAAACAAATGCTGAATAATGTTTGTTCTATACATAGTCTAAACAAAGTGTGGAAGATGAGTTTGAAATTCATTCATGCATTGAAATATATCTTTTTCAGAGTTCATTCTGCTCATAATTGCCTAGTATCGCAAGCGTGGTTGGTGAGAAATGGAGAAGCGCACTTGGCAAATTGTCCAAGTGTAAGTCCGAGACCGTTGAACAACCAGTGCCCAGAGAATACCCCCCTTAGATTTCCAACTGTTACCACAGTTTAAACGAGGAGTAAACCATCTTTACGCAAAATGAAAAGTGAAGCATACATAGTGAGTGGCGAAGGGGTCTTAGCTCTTTGGTCATGTCTTATACTGGAGATAATATGGGTAGGTGGGACCATATGATTAGTGAATTATCAGCCAAGCTCCTCCCGAGCTTATGTTAGTCTGATTATTAACATTATTTAAAAGCTATAGGTATATCAAGTCAGCAAAAGCTTTTTTTAGCCTTCATAGCACATTCTTTCTGACTGATTTGTTATTGCTACAAACAAAAAGTCAAGTCCTTTAGGAAACGCCAGCTTTAATTAATTCCTCCAAAGAGTTTGATTGATAATAAAAGCCAATATAAACATGCGTCCAGCAGGAAGAAGCACTTCATCAATCAATTCAGCACTGTAAGGGAGCATTTGCAGCCTCTTCCCGCTGCCTCTGTGGAAAGATGAGTCAATTGTGCTACGCTTGACAATACTCATGAAATGGTTAGCTGGATTTCAATCGATGACAAAGATTACCCAGTCATTTCTCTGTCGCCGGGGAAATGACAGAGGCTGAAAAGGGAAGTCAACTATCTGCTACTTACTTCCAAAAAAACATGGTCCTTTCCTTCTGCTATGGAGCTTAAGAGGTGGTAAAAATATCAGAATTTGAATTGTGTTTATTTGATTTATTGATTATTCTCTGTTGATTGGCCTTTAGTTACACTTTGTTGAATCTCCATCTAACCCCAGAATCACAATAATTTATCAAATTGTATGTAATTGGGTATTTGAAATTAGTGATTGATTTTGATGTCAAAGGCATGGCATGACATGAGCAAATCTAATATAAAGCTCAACGTAACTGCATTTGAAAGTTAATACTGAAACGAATTAATGAAAGTTCGCTACAGACAACTACTAAAGTTACTTGTAGTTAGCAACTTACATTTTAACAGCAAATATAAGTTTACTTTGAAATTGAAAATGTAAAAATTAAACACAACAAGCTCATAATATAACAAAATTAAACATAAGTATAAGTTACAACTTCACAACATATTGAAATAAAAAGTTAAAAATAAATTATAGTCACAGCGAAAGAAAAAGCAAAGATCAAAATCAGACGTGTTGAAAACACATTTCATAATCAAAACATTTTCAAAACATAAAAATATTGAAAAAGTTTACAATGTGACATCATTTAAAAAAAAAAACCCACACACAAAAAACTTTACAACATAAAAAACAGCAACCAAAAAAAACTAGTTTTTAACCCAATAAATGTGACTTATAAAAAGCTAATATGAAATCACAACACACCAAAAAGTAAAAATAAAAAATAAGTTCACATCAAAAAGATCATGTAAAAATAAAATACATTTTTTTCAACAATAAATTAATAATTGACAAAATCTAAAACAAGTTTACAACACAAACAATGTTTTTTAAAAACTAAAAAAAGAAACACATTAAATAAATATTTATATAAATATCACATATTTACAGAAAAGGAGATAATCATAAATAATTGCGCCAAAAGTCAAAATATTGCAGAGTTCAATTAAACAAGTGGGTCAATACACAAATAGAGAATATGTCAAATATTAACAATAACAGGTGGATCATTTGAGAGGCTCTTATTGTACAGTCTTACAGCAGCAGGTACAGACAATATCGCTTCAAGGAGTTACTTCACTGTGACAAGACGCTGTGCTAAACAAGGGGGATGCTCTTCATATAGATATACAGATGGTCTCTTTTTGTGGCAATTTCCTGATTTTGAGAATGTTTTGCTTTCATTTCTTGCTGTTGAATTGCTGTTGTGCATACAATTACGTGTTCATAATCAGTGAAACATACTGCCAGGTTTCATGGAGGACACACGACAAAGCACTTTGCTTTAACCCAAAGCTCTTGTCCACCACAAAACATTTGAGGAAAAACTGACTCTAGTCCATTAGATCTTTTAGGTGAATACATTCTTTGGGTGTTCATTGTTTCCCAATAATTCAGTAAACCTAGACCAGCAATCTTTGAACCTGACCAAACCACCTTTCTGTTCATTGATTTCTAATCCATTACCTTTTTTTTATTAAAACAATAAATCTTTTTCTCAGAGTTTCCACAGAGCCTTCCCTATTTCCGCCACAGAGCAAACTGGAATGGTTTTGCTTGTAACACTCAGTGGTCGAGCCCATGGGTCATCTCGCATGTTTACTTGGGGAGGACATATCAGTGAAAATGCAGGAGGGATCGGCCTGAGGCCAGCACTAATATCAACCAGTCTGAGCGGACACACAGAGGCAGGTCAGAGGCTATTCCTGCTAGATTAATGTCATAAATTACTCTGCTTTTGGACAGATAAATTCATTGCGCTATACTATCAAAATAGTTATCCCTGTTCCGGTAAAGCCATGCAGTGAATCATGGCATACAGACAATTCTAGATTGCTCCAGGTGGCTGCTGCTCCTTTCTTAGAGCTTACTTTGAGATATTTGTGGATCTGGAGAGGAGGGAATTAAAAGTAGGATTTCATTTTGTTAGGCGCTGTCTGTGAAAGCTGATTCTTTCCCTTTCTTCCCTCATTCAGAACACCTGCGTGGCTCGTTAAGGCGCACCGGTTTCCTTTGCGCACTGATTAGCCTTCCTACTTATTTCTCCCCTTCAGACTTCTCTGTGTCAGATGATTATACCGCTTAATCTCCTTACCTGTCTGCCTTGCCTTCCAGTCTGCCCAAGTCAAGTGGGATCGGATCGGATCGGGTCTTGCGACCGGTCTCCTACGTTCTTTTGATTTCTTTTGTTTGTTTTGGTGGTTGCTCGGATCCGGAGGCACTCCACGGCTAACCGTACGGACCAAACGTGAGCGCGCCAGTTTTCCTGCCTTCTGTGGGGTTTCTTTTGTCCGGTGGACAGGAGTCCATCTCCAAGCCTTGGTTGAACTGTTTTCCTTTACGGCTTCTCGCGCCACGCTTGTTTTTGTTGCTTGAGTGCTGCCTATTAAAGACTCTCAGTACTTGCAATTGGGTCCGACTGTGCTTATACCTGCACCTAACAGGATCATCTGACCAAAGGCATGGACCCAGCAAGAGAAAGCCAACTCCATACCGCTGTGGAGAGACAAGGAGCACTACTTGGTCGCCATGAGGAGGAGTTGGCAGCTACCCGGCACACCGTGGAGAGTCTCCATACCTTGGTCACGGATCTTTCGGCGCAGCTATCACAGATCCAGCTTGGCGAACGGGTCTCGCACAGTCACGCGGAGCCCCGGGTCAACAATCCCCCATGTTATGGGGGAGAACCGGATCAGTTGTTTTTTCGCTGCAACCCCTGACGTATGCTGGCGAGAGATCCCGGGTGGCTTTCGTGTTGTCCCTCCTCAATGGGAGGGCCAGAGCCTGGGCCACGGCGTTGTGGGAGTCGGAGGCGCCGTGTTGCCGTTCCTTCCTGTCGTTTCGCACGGAGATGATCAAGGTGTTTGATCGGTCGCTACACGGTCGGGAGGCATCCAGAGCCTTGGTGTCGCTGCGCCAGGGGTCCGAGTCCGTGGTGGATTTCGCCGTGGAGTTCCGCACGCTCGCTGCATCGTCAGGCTGGAACGAGGAGGCCCTGTGCGCACGTTTTCTGGAGGGTCTCCGGCGGGAGATCAGAGAGGACATGTACTCTCAGGATCTACCGGTGGCCTTCGACGACCTGGTGGAGCTGGCGCTGCGCCTGGAGAGACGCCGCACCCTGTGTTCCCGTGCCACAACAGGGGAGCGTTTGGCGCTCCGAAGCTACACTCCTCCCTCCGAGAGCGCTTCCACGTCTCATGAGCCGATGCAGTTGGGCGGAATCCGGCTGACTGCGGAGGAGAGACAACAGCGAATCATCCATCGGTTGTGCCTCTATTGCGGGGGTGCTGGTCACTTCGCTGGCAATTGCCCAGTAAAAGCCAACGCTCGCCAGTAGGCCGGGGCTGGCTGGCGAGCGCTTCCTCTATCTCTGCAACCCCGTCCTCTTCCTGCTGGATACGGGCGCAGAAGGGAATTTTATGGACAAGGACTTTGCACAGGCTAACGGCATTTCCCTGTCGGCGTCTTCTGGTTCTCGCATGGTGTACGCCTTGGACGGAAGGGTTTTGTCACACCTTAACCAAGCTACCAGCCTGGTGAGTCTCACGGTCTCCGGCAACCACCAGGAATTAATTAGTTTTTTTTATTATTAAGTCACCCCTTTACCCCCTTGTTTTAGGCCATCCTTGGTTTAGGTTACATAACCCCCATGTTAATTGGGAATCTAATATTATAACTTCGAGGGGTTTAAAGTGTTATTCCTCCTGTCTTATGTCTGCTGTTCCTTCTGTCTGTTCTCTTTCCGAGCCCGGTGGTGAGCCTCCTGAGTTATCGGGTGTACCTAGGGAGTACCATGACCTGGCTGCGGTTTTTTGTAAGGATAGCGCTACTTCCTTGCCACCACACCGCCCGTACGACTGCCGTATAGATCTTCTGCCGGGTTGCTCTCCTCCTAAGGGGCGTTTGTATTCCCTCTCCCAGCCTGAGATGAAGGCATTAGAGGAGTATCTGTCGCTCGGGCTCGAGGCTGGAACCATCGTCCAATCTTCGTCGCCGGCCGGAGCCGGTTTCTTCTTCGTAAAGAAGAAGGACGGCTCTCTCCGTCCATGTATAGATTACCGGGGCTTAAATGAGATTACTATTAAGAACCAATATCCGCTTCCGCTTATGAACTCTGCATTCGATATTCTTCACGGGGCTAAGATCTTCTCTAAACTGGATTTGCGTAACGCCTACCACTTAGTCCGTATTTGTGAGGGGGATGAGTGGAAAACAGCGTTTAATACCCCCCTCGGACACTTTGAATACCGGGTTTTGCCTTTTGGGTTATGCAACGCTCCAGCCACATTCCAAGCCCTAATTAATGACGTGCTCCGGGATATGTTGAACGTGTTTGTTTTCGTCTACCTGGATGATATTTTAATATTTTCGCCGGATTTGGAGACTCATGTGCAACATGTTCGCTCTGTACTAGTGCGTCTTCTCGAAAATCGGCTGTTCGTTAAAGCGGAGAAGTGTGTGTTCAACGCTGCATCGGTTCCGTTCCTGGGGCACATTATCGGTTCAGGAGGGGTGGCTGTCGATCCCGAGAAGGTCCTGGCGGTCACGGGATGGCCCATCCCCGAGAACCGTGCGGCGCTCCGGCGTTTTTTGGGCTTCGCCAATTTTTATAGACGCTTTAAGAATTTTGGCCGTATCGCGCTTCCACTAACCTCACTTACTTCCGTTAAACGCCGATATGTTTGGTCTGAGGAGGCCCAAAGTGCATTCGACCAGCTCAAACATCTCTTCACTACTACTCCGATCCTAGTTTCTCCCGATCCATCCGCTCAGTTTATTGTGGAAGTCGATGCCTCCGCCACGGGGATAGGTGCAGTACTCTCACAGCGTGCTAAAGAGGATGGGAGGGTACATCCATGCACCTTCTACTCTCATCGCCTCTCGCCTCCTGAGCGCAATTATGATGTTGGCGACCGAGAGTTACTAGCTATTCGGTTAGCGCTGGAGGAGTGGCGCCACTGGCTTGAGGGATCTAGCGTTCCCTTCCTAGTCTGGACTGATCATCAAAATTTAAGCCACATCCGTTCCACACGCACTATGAGTGCACGCCAGGCTCGTTGGTCTTTATTTTTTAATCGGTTTAACTTTACCGTGTCGTATCGCCCGGGGGCCAAGAATGTTAAACCTGACGCGCTGTCTCGACAGTTCGAGATCCAACCGGTGGCTACCCAAGCGGAGTTCGTACTGCCCTCCGATCGCGTAATAGGTCGGATCACCTGGGGAGTCGAACGAGAGGTCTTAGACTCGTTAGGTTCAATTGAGCCACCGCCCGATTGCCCTCAGAACAGACTATTCATAGTTGCGGAATTACGGGAGAGGGTCTTGCGTTGGTGTCACGCTTCTAAATTATTTGCTCATCCTGGTGCTCGGGTTACGAAGTCCGTAGTGCGCCAACGCTTTTGGTGGCCCTCGATCCGCGTGGATGTTCGCGCTTTTGTTCGCTCCTGCCCGGTGTGCGCTTGTAATAAGACTGAGACTGCTCCTCCCCACGGGCTCCTTCAACCTCTGGAGATACCCTCACGACCTTGGTCGCATATCTCTCTTGATTTTGTCGTCGGACTACCTCCTTCTCAAGGCAACACTGCCATTCTGACTGTGGTAGACCGCTTTTCTAAGGCGGCACACTTCGTTCCGTTGGCCAAATTACCATCTGCGTTAGAGACTGCCAGATTACTGTTAGATAACGTGATCAGACTCCACGGCATTCCCGTGGACATAGTGTCCGATCGGGGTACTCAATTTACATCCCAGATCTGGAGAGAGTTTTGTAAGGTGCTGGGAGCTTCGGCCTCTCTCTCGTCTGGTTTTCACCCGCAGAGTAACGGACAATCGGAGAGGGCGAACCAGGACCTTGCTCGTATTTTGCGTTGTCTGACGGCGAAGTTTCCGTCCGCGTGGGTGGAGTATTTATCCTGGGCCGAGTATTCGCATAATTCTCTTCCCTCATCAGCTACGGGCGTCTCGCCGTTTGCAGCATCCTTGGGATACCAGCCACCCCTCTTTTCTGTCCAAGAAAGCGAGGCGGCTACATCCGGCGTTCGAAGTTTTATGGCCCGCGCCCGTCGTTCCTGGAGAATTACTAAGGCGGTGCTTATTGGCTCTCAGGAACGCATGCGGGTTTCTGGAAATCGTAACCGCCGCCCGGCCCCCAATTACATTTGCGGTCAGAGGGTTTGGCTGGCCACACGCAATCTCCCTGCCCAACATCCGTGCCGTAAGCTGGCACCTAGGTTCATCGGTCCGTTCGCTATTACCAAGGTAATTAGTCCCGTTGCAGTGCGTCTCCGCCTTCCTAATTCCATGTTGCGCATTCACCCAGTATTCCATGTCTCGTGTATTAAACCCCTCATCCCCTCTACCATTAGATCCCCTCGCTCGCCCAGGACTCCCCTGATCGTCGGGGGGGAACCGGCTTACAGAGTCAAGCGTTTACTGGATGCTCGTCGCAGAGGGCGGGGCTATCAATTTCTGGTGGATTGGGAGGGGTATGGTCCCGAGGAGCGCTCTTGGGTACCCGCCCGTGACATACTGGACAAGTCTCTCATTGACCAGTTCTTCCGCTCACGTGCTCTTGTGGTACCTGGAGGTACTTCCTAGGGGGGGGGTAGTGTTAGGCGCTGTCTGTGAAAGCTGATTCTTTCCCTTTCTTCCCTCATTCAGAACACCTGCGTGGCTCGTTAAGTCGCACCGGTTTCCTTTGCGCACTGATTAGCCTTCCTACTTATTTCTCCCCTTCAGACTTCTCTGTGTCAGATGATTATACCGCTCAATCTCCTTACCTGTCTGCCTTGCCTTCCAGTCTGCCCAAGTCAAGTGGGATCGGATCGGATTGGGTCTTGCGACCGGTCTCCTACGTTCTTTTGATTTCTTTTGTTTGTTTTGGTGGTTGCTCGGATCCGGAGGCGCTCCACGGCTAACCGTACGGACCAAACGTGAGCGCGCCAGTTTTCCTGCCTTCTGTGGGGTTTCTTTTGTCCGGTGGACAGGAGTCCATCTCCAAGCCTTGGTTGAACTGTTTTCCTTTACGGCTTCTCGCGCCACGCTTGTTTTTGTTGCTTGAGTGCTGCCTATTAAAGACTCTCAGTACTTGCAATTGGGTCCGACTGTGCTTATACCTGCACCTAACACATTTGAAAGGTTAACATAGGTTAAACCTGTTACGACCTTAGTGCAAAACATTTTTCATTTTATTAGGATATGTTTATCTTGACTGTAAGGGGAAGCAAAGCTAATTAATGGCATGAAAGACATATAATAAAGTAATATACATATTAATTGTGACACGATAATGCAGGGCTGTACGTTTAATCGAATTTTAATTGCGATTTCTAGACTTTACGACAGCCTTCACTGTAAGGGTGGAAATGATAGGAGTCTCCTGGGTCTGGGGTGTTGATTTTAGCATCGACATAATAAAACAATGGGGTGCGTTCTCTTAACCCCTTATCTCCAGCATCAAAGGGCCAATGGCCCCCCATACCTCTTGCTGGTTTAAATATGTTCATAAAAGAATGTTTTGTTAATCAGTTTATGTTTAATATTGTTTGAAATATATTAGAGGGTCTAGTGCAATGATTAAGTCACAACTCTCTGGAAGGAGATTGGTCTGCAGAACCTTTTGTTTCCGAAGTTGTAGAGGTCTCCCCTATCATGTATCTTAGAGTTTATTTTAATGTGTTTTTTTTAGAATGAATCAATTCTAAATTAAATTTAGACAATAATGTCTTACTCTTGGTTCATATTTCATAAGTTGTATCTTGGTTAGATCTAATATATTGCCTAACAATTACACATCAATGACAACAAATGTTTGAATATTTTCAGTCGTTCTTCTTTTACTGAAACACTTTTAATGGTTAATAAGAATATTAGCATCAAGTGTGAGTTGAGTGGGTTACAATTTAATATTAATCATTAATAATTGACAATATAATTCATTTAGTTATAACCAAGAATACTGTTAACGATAAACCTTTATAAATCAATTATGGAGTCAGATACACTAATTTATGTGAATTATTAAAAATCCTTTAGCATTGTTTCAAGACATGTGAGCCTTCAATCTCGGCTGGTATCCATTTTTGGGTCAAGTACCTGGACCCTACCTCACCAAATGACAGGCCGCGGTCCGCACCCGGATCAAGTGGTGGTTCTGTCCGGACTCATGACCAATTTCTGATATATAGTTTACTTCAAATGGGACATTCTGTTCGGTTGTGCTGACAGACAGTGGTTTTGCTACTTTGGTTAATAACTTACCTCCATTGAAGCAATCAAATAATTTGTATACCCTGTGCTGCGCAGTGCAGAGCGCACATTGGAGCAGAGAGGAGACGAGGGTGAAAGATAGCATGGCTTCCTTCAAAAAAAGAAAGGTGATGGAAAATCGTAGTTTCAGGGATGAGTGGACGGAGAAGTATTTGTTAATTTTTCCATTTTGTGGTTCCAAACCAATTTGCCTGATATTTCCTGAAACTAGTGCATTAATTAAAGTAAAATACTGTTGAAATTTACCATGAAACTAAGCTCAGCTCCTTTATGCAAATGCTTCCCATGAAGTCCCAGGTAAAAAATTAAGGAGCAGGAAGCCCGGTACGAGTGATCTACAATACTAATCATATATACATTTACAGGCCATCAACATGCAAATGATTGTTTTCTGAGATATCGTGGGTTTTGGGGCAACATAGAAAGCGTTCAGTGATGGAATTGCTGTGAAAGAGTGCTTAAGACAGCTGAATCAGCTTTTTTTACAATGAACATTATCAAAAACTTGAAGCCAGTGTGGACCTAATTTTCTGCATGAAATTGGCACTGGCTCCCTTCCAATCAATCAATAAATCAAGTTTTTATATAACGCTTCTTTATAGAGTTGCTTTCAAAGCAGCTTCGCAAAGTCCTAGTGAGGATCAGGTAGAGTAAATAGGAGTTCCCTCTGTGAGGTCCCTCGGAGCGTTGCTGACTGAGGCTGGTGCTACTCACCTCCACAGCATAAAGAATGCAGACTTAATATCCATCGACGAACAGTTTGCCTGACAACACCTGAAAAACAAAACAAACAAAGACAAAACAGAAACTAACAAATGAAAAAACAACGGTTAGAAAATTGTAACAGACAACAAACAGGTGATCAGAATTAGCTGCAGGATGATAGATAAATGATGGAGAGAGGCACTTTGGACTTTTTTTTTTTGTATGTATATAGTGCTCAGGTACCGTAACCGTTTAGACAAATACCAAGAGCCAATTATTCGAATGCTAGAAAAAACAGATATGTTTTTAATTTATTTTGAACTCTGTGAGCGTAGCTGAGCTCCGGACAACATTCAGGAGTTTGTTCCAGAGCTTCGGGGCTCTTCCCCTCTGGTGAATTTACTAATCTGTGGAATAATCAATAGTCCTGCTTCTTGGGATCAAAAAGAGCGAGCTGGACTATATTGTGATAGAAGACTGCTTTGGTAGGCCGGAGCCAAGCTATTCAGCGCCTTAAAGGCAAGGAGTAGTATCTTATAGTATATTGTACAGGAAGCCAATGAAGAGAGCACAAAACTGGTGTAATGTGGTCAAATTTTTTTGTTCTTATGAGAATTCTAGCAGCGCAGTTCTGTACTAACTGTAATTTTTGTAACGTGGCAACTATACAGCCGGCTAACAGAGCGTTATAATAATCCATTCTGGAGGTCATGAAAGCATGCACTCATTTTTCTGCATCTACAATAGACAGCATGTTCCACACTCCCTTCCAACCAAAATATCAAGTGCTTGAAGGACAGTAACATTTACATTTTTTTTTCATTGAATGACAGAATGACAAGAAAGAGGAGGCAAATGAAAGGGAACAAAGAGGAAATGAGGTTCTGTTTCTTTTGCCCATCAAAAATGGCCATATTGTAATTTAATTTTTTATTTGTTAATTATTTTATAATTTTATTTTCAGTTCTTCTTGAAAAGTAAACTTTGCTAAAGTGTGCATTCAATCAAATTAGTAATATTAATATAGTTATTTTTAAATACTTGAATAATTCTCTGGAAACTACATTTCACGAGTTTGCAAACATAGAATTACTCCAGAAAAGCAAAGCAAGTTTCACGAGATTGGTAAGCTCTCCATGGAAAGACCTACATGTGACATCCCCGTCCATAATCCTCCCGAACATAGCATAGATTAGAACATCTGTGGGACAGTTTGAGGAGCTGTTGGTCCTGCTAACACCTATCTACCATGTTTAATGAGTTTACTGAGTGTAGTTACGTGGCGACTAGCTGCATTGTGATAGGTCATATTTCGAAAGTTTGCTCTTGCTTATAATTGCAGGAGGAAAGCTTGCTCAATGTTGATGTGGTCCTTTTAGGTATGTACTAAAAAATTGTAGGTGGAATCATGTGATTGGATGGTTAGTAATCAACCAGGCTCCTCCTGAACTTATGTTAATTGAATATTTAACCTCATGTGTTTTAGGAGTTTAAGCAACAATGGCTGACAAACAGCTTAGACATAGTTTTGTTATATTTGGCCTAAAAAGAGCCTGCATACAGTTTAATGTATGTGGATAGATATATTTCTTTTAAAATGTACATTTTAAAACAGTCTATATTGTCGTACTCTTAAAAAATTAAATTTTGCAACTTTATAGCAGTTTTATGGCAGTTTTGGTCTGATGAATAGGGAGATCGATTTGTGATCAGAAGGTCACTGATTCGATCCCCAGAACAACACTTTCTCTCCCATCTACAACAACCACAGCTGTGGTGCTCTTGAGCAAGGCACCAGTTTCCCGACTGCTCCCCGGTCGCTGCAGCCATGGCTGCCCACTTCTCCGGGTATGTGTTTGTTCACTGCTGTGTGTGTACACTGGGATTAGTTACATGCAGAGCACAAATTCTGGGTATGGGTCACTTAATATCTGACCAACTGGTCACTTCCACTTCACTTGTCAATAGATAAAAAAAAATCTTAAAAATATGATTTGCACTCCAATGTAATTTTTTGGTTGGTATAATATTCATTGTTTACATCACCTCTGTCTGCTGTAGCTGTCCTATTGGCCATTACTGCTTAAAGTCTTTATTGTTTTCTAATATTATAAAGGGTGATTCTAAAAGAACAGCACAACTTTGAAAATCAGTTTTTTTTTATTAAAAAACAAAACATGATGGAACCTTTGATAATTAATCAAAGTGAAGAGAACTTAACAAACTTCAGAGCTTCCTTAAATTGATATCAGAAAGAGATTAGCTCTCCTCTTCTTTTTTGAATATATAATATATATATATATATATATATATATATATATATATATATATATATATATATATATATATATATATATATATATATATATATATTCATAAGGTTTTACCCAGTTTTTGCTACTCAGTTTAATGTGTATTATCAAGCAGAAAGTATATTCTTAAAAACACAAGACTCTCCTTAAAAATAATGCACATATTGCCACTTCATAGTTTAATGAATGTAATGTTTGTCCAAAACATCTTGTTCAGAACTACTAATCATATGACAGTTTCAGTAGAGAGCGCTTGCGAAATGTCTTCTGCTTTTTCACACGGTGAAACACCATCTGTCTGATCTAACAAGCACCAAGCAACATCTACCAGCTTCTCGGTCTCACTGCCATTTTTGGTGTGCTAACAACTGAAATACGCTTCTGGACATTTCAGTATGAACTGTAACACACACATTTCAGTGGTTAAAAATAACTTGCATTTTGAAATATGTCTTACTTTGGTGACTTTTTTGATCTTCTGTCAGAGTGTGTTTAGAGACGGAACTCAGTTGCACATCAACCAGGGAGCCAAGACAAGTCTCTTTATTTATATAACACAAAGGAAACAGAACATAAGATGTCCATGTGTGGGAATACCTGACACAGAACATAAAACCCATGAGAAAGAAAACTTAAATAAAGTCAAGACAGAGATCAAAGGGTGATGTATAAAAAAAGGAGATCCCAAAATATTAAAGCACTGTACTGTAGCAAAGCAGAAAGTTTAAACACTTAAAACATGGAGTGTTAGCAACTAATGCACTGAACTAAAGGAAAGAAAGGATTGTAAAGGAAGCCTGATCAAGTGTTAAGGAGCCAGGGCATGTCCAAAGACTAAGCATCCTCTCTGCCTCATCGACACGCACATCATATAGATTTTCAAACCTTAAAAATCATTTAAAACACCATCAAATGTCTCCATTAGCATGTCTTTTGTGCATTAGCATGTCTTCTCACACTCAAGTATAAAATCGAGACCATAACAATAACAATCATTACATATCTGAAATATGTGGGCCTTTAAATACCTTTAATTTGAACTGAATACCTTTAAAATAGGTTCATCAGCATTTTGGAATTTAACATAATATTTTGGATAAACATAGTTAATTCGGCCCCTTTCTAATGCACTTGAGTCGATAATGGATTAAACGTCTCATTTAAGAAATACTGATAAACAATAATGTCTAAACTGATGAATGATTTGTTCACAAGGGGTATGTGGTATATGCCTTAGTCATTAACTTGTGCTTATCTTGGACATCGTAATCAATAAAACAATCCATAAACAAATCCTTGCTCTCAAAGTCAGTACATGAGTGAAAACACACTCATCTGCTCTTGTGATACAGATCCTTCATTTTGGATACTAATGTTTCTTGATTGAAAGGCTTCAATCTTGTGAAGTGTAAATGAAATGTCTGCTGTTTTCTTGCGTAAACACAAAAATGTTTGCCTGTGCTTTAAATGGTAGTGGTGAAACATCATGATTAAAAGCGAGCGTGCCTATTAATGACAATTTGGCAGGAAGGAAAATATTTCAATGATTGATGAAAATCTGTTTTATTGATTTGTAATTTCAGGTTTAATTCCAGTCATTATTTTGAACTCATTAGATTTTAATTTGAGTCAGTAATGACCACCAGCCTTGGTATAATCTTAGATAAATCACTCTCTTTTGAATCGGACATAAATTCTGTCACTTGTTCTGCATACTTTCACGTCAGAAACCTAAACCAACGTCTTCTTTTTACAGTCACAATTTTGCACTTAAATGCACCTCGAGGTAAATCAATGGATAGAGATAGAGTGCACACATCTGACCAAGCAATGGTCAATTTAAAAAAAAAAAATTTTTTTTTACACTTTTTTGTTTCAATATCTGAAAATGTATTTTTTATATGTATGTTTGATATGTCAACTGTTCTGAGAGAGAGAACTTCTCGTGGTTAACTTCAAAGAACAGTTTCAGTCATGACCAAGGATCACTATTACCTTTCAAAATAGATTTTTAAAGAACAGTTATATCAAACAGTATAAGAACAGTTATCCTATGCATATCAATATTGATTTATTGCTTTAATACCTACATTTTCTTCTAGTGTTTTTATGGATATTCAAAATACTTCATTTTTAACAGCATGTACACACATTTTGAACAAAAGCTTAAGATAAGTTACAGAAATCTACAATTTTTAATCAAACATTTTGTAATACCTGAAAACAAGTTTACACGGTCAATTTCTCAGTGTGGGCTAGAGAATTTGGCCAAGCAGAACTTTTTTTACCCTAACCAAGACTAAAATAAAGAATTGACAGGTTCAGATCTAAATTTCTTTCAAAACTGTTTCATTCGATTTTAAAATCATGGAAATTGTTATTTAAATGTAATAAATCCCAGCTAGCCTCATTCTACCTCATCATCATCATGATCATGTGATAAGTGATGTCATTTTGTAGCATTTTATTGGCTGACATCATTTGCGCAATAGAGTTGAGTCTTCTGGTCTCTGTGGGATTTTGAAATTGACCTGCATTGATGAAAATCCCGACGTGCACCTTTAATAGCATTCATTACTCTCAATCATTTTGATTGCAATATTAAGCTAAAGTGACAGCAATCAATACAATGGAATGGACTAGAACTGGAGACTTGCTTACCCCTCACAATGCAGAAACAGGTTACAACACCTGAAATGGAGAAAAAAAACCTTGCCATCACATAATGTCTGTTTTAACACTTAGTCTGTTTTCCATTTTCTCACACTCGCTCCCACCTCCCCTATTGTTATAATCACTTTTTATTGTTGAAAAGTAATTAGCTCAAGTAATCACACTCATATTTTGCACTACACTCAAACTGCTCTCGTTGTGAGGGATATTACTGGTTTGTTTTCTGCTCTGCGAGAGCTAAATTGAAATTTGCCTGGAAAAACATTTCTTACTGATCCTAATGCCATTTGAGCTCTGAGCAAATAAGTTCATTTGGCACAGTAATAGACAGCATGTATGACAAGGCAGCAAAAGGCACGGAGCATAAGTGATGTGCATGACCCTCATTAGTTTAAAGTGTAGATAAAGATTCTGTCAACAGTGATGATGACAGTAATAGGGTGGTTTAATTATGACTCGCTGTGAGCTATGGTAAGTGGGTAGTGGTTGAAGAGTTATGGCAGAGGAGACAGGTTTTCTCTGGTTACGCCTTGAGATTCTCATTACACCTGCTACACTTTCCTGTCCCTTATCGCCATGGAAGCATGTTCGTCAAGATGCTAATCCCATATAAATGAGATGTCGAGCTGTGAAAAAGAGACGATAAAAAGGACTTTATTTGCAAAGAAAGCCAGGACATCTGTTTGTGATTCAGTCTTGACTCAGAGAGGGGTCTTAGTGTTAATAGAATATTTTAACTTCTGTTTTTGGCAGCTGCTGACTCACATATTCCACATTAAAAGATTAGGTCTCGTTGTATTTTTACCATATGATTTTGTTTATTAAAAACAATTATAATCAAGGGTATAACTTTGGTTTGAAAAGGGGGGTTGAACAGAAAAATAGTTTGAAAATATTTAGATTAGAATCCCAACCAATTTTTGTTTGTTTTGTAGAGCATGGAGATATATGTTTTCCTGCCATTGAATCGGAGCAGCATTAAAATAAATATAATAAATTGCTAGTAAACAGCTAGTAATTCCCCCAAAACTAATTGGTCTCCCATTAACCTATTGAAGAGTTTTTTCCACAATAAAATAGATTGTCTTAGAATTTCTTATGCTTTATGATGCATCATGCTTTTTAACAGGACTAATTATAGGTTCTGTAAGTCACCTCAAAAGATGATCTCAGTTGTGATTCCACTCGTGAAGTAGAAAAACAGATGCTGTGCTGGCCCCATGCCATGTATTTGGTGCAAATGGCCCCTGTGGCCTGAAGGAAGTTTACCTTTTTCATAAGCCGTTAATGATTTATTAAAAAGGCCTGACACAGAGTGCGGCAGAGAGCACACACACACACACGCACGCACACGCACACACACACACTCTCTCTCTCTCTCTCTCTCTCTCTCACACACACACACAACCAGGCTTCGTCTTTCTCAAGGTGACATCCCAGGGAGACCTGGTGAATTTTTTAGCTGCCTGGAACGTCTCATCTCTTCTGCCTTTTCAGGAAGAGGCGGTGGAGCTGTAGTCAAGTTGTCACACGAGAAGGTGAAGGCTGTTCTTTAGAAGCCTTATTTTAAAACACCACCTCCGCTGACCGGGTCAGCATCCGATAAGATCTGTGCCACATAATTCAGTTTTCAACAAGAGTAAATCTCAGCCCAAACACGCTCTTTTTCAAGCCAAGAGGAAGCTCTGAGGTAATGAGATGGCTGAAATGTTTGACTGCAGGCTTCATGCTGGTAGCGTGAATGCAGGTGTAACAGGGAAAAAGATGGTTGGATAAATACATTTTTTTATTCCACCTTCAAATTTTCAACTGGCAGTTTTTAAAAAGAGTTAATAGAATCGTTACTAAAACGTAACACATATTAAAATAGGCAACATTTGGCAAAGTTCACCTTATAAACCACAATGTTTAGCCTGCAACCCAAAGTGAAAAAAATGTCTTTCTTGCAGGAATGTGGCACTGAAAGAGGATGCATTTTTTTGCTCTTTTTTGTGAATTAACTTGATCCCTGGGCATTATACGCTTGAATGCAGCTCAATTACATGAAGTTCCGTGGATGCAGTTTTGAGAGTGATCATATTATTAACTATACACAGGTGATTCTTCTACTGTCAAATTTAATGCATAATTGTTATACAAATGTGAATAAGTGGATTGTAAAAAAATTATTGCACCTGCAAAAAACTGTTTGTGCTCAAAATCTGAATTGCTTGTTTAAAATAATTGAACACGAAGTAACATTTTCAAGTACAAAACTGTTGTTTGAAGTACAGACGTTATTTTATTCGTTTGTGAGTTCAATCATGGTTATTTTTCGATCAGGTTCTGCTGATGCACTTCCTCCAGCATACCCGCATCATTTCTGCACTGGCCTCCTGCTGGAAATAACAAAAATCATACTAGCAAAAAAAGTTTTTCACAATCAAAGTGGCCTTTCACGCACACACAATCAATGACCCGCGGACTAACATCGCAGTGTTTGTAGTTGTCAGTATAATTCTGCAGACACAAACTGCAGTTTCAATATAATCTCAATATAAAGCTGTTTAAATCATTTATATTTTCAATTTATCAACTGAGCGACCCATTTATGATAGCCCTCTCTCAGTAGATACATTTTTTTTGTGTGCTCATTGAGCTTAGTAATTAAACTTAATTTTACAGAGTTAAAATGTTTACAACTCACAAAACTGTATTTACATTTGTAAAACATTTATGCATGAAATTCCACAGAATGCTTGCCCAGTACGCTTATCCCAATCTAATCAAGTTTCCCTGTGTTTCTGGACTAGTTCTATGTAACCAAACTTGCAAAAGTCAAATTTATTTTTTAAACATGTTTCTTTTAATTGCATTTTAAAACGTTAAACATGTTGTCAGTATTCAGTTTGTTTCTACTGACAAAACTACAAAATAATTTTTCACATCAACTGGCCTAGCTGAAAAATCTGTCACAGAATGGTCAACTGTTTAAATATAGACCTTTTTAAAAACGATTTCTCAGCCTAATTGAAAAGAATATAACAGGGAATCCTGCGAGAAGCACCCTAGATTTGAATCTCAGGGGAATCCCTGAAATATATACAGTACAGTTTCTAATGGTTTCTGCAAAAACCATCTGCTTTTAATAAAGCTATTTATATTTGAAGTGATGACCATTTTAACCATATTATAGAAATTTTAAATAATTATATTTGGTATTAGTAATAATTAGTAATGAGTATTATTATTAGCTATTCATTAATCATAGTGAATGTGTGTTTAAAGTCTTTGACCCTGTGTGAGGGAGGTGACAGGTGGAGAAGACAGGGTTTCTGGGCAGGGATGGACCCTTCCTTTGGGAGGGCATAAATTAGTGTGGACAGAGATGTTTCCTCTCTTTCCTGCTTTCTTCCTTCGTTACACACACGCAAATCTTTCAGCTTTAGTAGAGTATGATTTCAGCGTTGTTTAAATGAGAAGCACAAAATAAAGCTGCCTTCATGCTGTTGTTCTGTACCCCCCCCCAAAAAATTGTTTTTTATTAATCTTAATGTTGCCATAACTTTCTCTTTATCTCAAAAAATGGAATGCTTTCTGGTGACTAGTCTTTATACTTCTTAGACAAAAGATCTACAAAAAAAGTTCTGAATATCTGCAAAATTTCCCAAATATTGATGGTACTTCATGGGCAAATTGCATTATGCTGCTGTATTCCAACAAGGAAAACACCCATAATGGAGAATGGATTATTATATAGTTGAATCAAACTCAAAATAAAAACAAATATAAAATGGAACTTACAGGGTCAAAAATGAAGGAGAAAAAAATCACTGCTTGCATTCATCAACCCAATGACCCTCAGTTGGCAGTAGAAACCTTAACCAAAGCGTTTCCTGTAATTTCAGATCCAAATTGGTCAGTAGGAATTTATCCACAGCTCTCTTTCCATGTCAGATCAGCAATATTCTTCATGTCTGCTGTGAATTGCCCTCTGGAGGTGAAGCATGTCAAAGCAGGACATGTCACTACTCTGACTGGGACACTCCAGAGCAGGGGTGTCACACTCAATTCCTTGCGGCCCCCAGTTCTGCAAAGGTTTATTCTGGCCATACTTCAACACACAGTCCTCCAGCTTTCAAATAGATTCCTTTAGTTATTTTATGTTGTGACAGTAAACTATGTAAAGCTGTGGCCCAGGAATGGAGTTTGGAAAACTTCCTCTAGAGGCATTACAGTATGTGTATGCCTGTGTGTGTCACTCAGACGGTGATGTACTGCTAAGCTTTGACTTATGTAATATTGCATCATCCAAACACTGCAGCGCTTAAATTCTGAGATCTTTATTTCCTATCACAAACCTATGTAATGGACTTAACACGATTCCGTTAATCACATTCAACCACGTATGCCTGATCTTGAGCTTCTGTAAAACATGTTGCTTTAGACTATACTACATGAAAATGTGGTGAAAGTTTTACCTCCAACCCCACATAGCTTTTATCTTTTTGATTACACAAAAACGTACATTTAATCTGGTCTTTTATAATATCAATCACACCACTTAACCTCTTTCGGTGAAAATAATCAAAACCAGGTCTGGCCGGAATCTCCAGCTAGAATAATTTTCGGGTCTTCCATACAGACAATGATATTATTGATTAAATTTAATTTTCAATTTTTAATTTCTCACTTCAAGTCATCTCCATCCATTAAATGCTTTTTTAATAGTCAGGTGTGGTTTTAGATATGGGCAGCATCAGGCTTTTTTTGTGCACACCAAGGTGCAACCCTCTGTTCTCCCCGTCCCTGCTCAATAGGAAGTGACTGAACTGTAGATCTTAGTCCAGCCGCAAGGGGGGTGGGGTCAGAAGAGATCAAAATCTCATTAACTCCAATGTTAAAATTTTGGAGCTGAAATAAAACATGTTTACACCTCTGGTCCTGTTATGTTTTTTTTATTTAATTTTATTTATTTAGATCGATAGTTGTGACCTTCATGGACACTCTTAAACAAACTTTGTTTGTAAACATTCAGGCATCACCCGCCATGTCAGGTTACCAGGAAGTGATGCACTTCCATGAAGGTGATGGCCAGCTACGTCCATTTTCAGCCAGCTTTACCGATCATACAAAGTGGCGTGCAAGCTACCTTTATGTTATATACAGTCAATGGTGCACTCCCATACTGCTCTGACATCATTCCCATCAATGGTTCATCTATGGAAGAGAACACATCTTAAAATCTAAGGGGGGGCATGAGATAAAAAGCTCAAAAACCTATAAAAGAAAGCAGAAAAGTGTAAAAAACATTCTACCACAACGTAACCGCAGCAGTTGGTCCACGATTGTGTAAATCAGGGGTGTCCAATGTCGGTCCTGGAGAGCCACTGTCCTGCACATTTTAGTTGCAACCCTGATGTAGTATGCATACTACTCTACTTCAGCCAATCAGAGGACCATAATTAGTGCCATAGGTGTGTTTCATGATGGTTGAACCAAAAATGTGCAGGGCTCCGGCCCTCAAGGACCGACGTTGGACACCCCTGATGTAAATCTAAACAGTTCCGAGAGCTTAGGCTGCACTTTAGTCGAATCTAGCATCTATTTTCAAGTTAATCAAGTGATTTTGCAGGGATTGCAAGCAAATCACAATATTTCTAAAGGTCTAACTGTCTCTATAAAGTAATTCTAGTGCCCACATAAATATACACGTTTAAATAACATGTTTGAGATTATTTAATAAATCTACTCGATTCCGAATCCAGCCTAAAGCGATCAGTCAATGGATTACAAGTCCAGTCAATTCCTATCTTGCATTGAGAGTAAAAGTGCTGCTTGATATAAACAACAAAACTAAAATAATAATAATAGGGCATTGGAGATACCTCAGGGAGTGTTTTCCAAAGGCACCAGATAGGCTTGGACTGTATCTGTTAATAGTGCTATGTGCATTGTCCCTTGGCTTTCATGGCTTTTAGACTTATCTCTAACAAGAGGCAATCTTTTCTATGTATATTTATCTCACAAAAAAATCATTGGTTGCCCTAGGCTTGATGGCATTGGTTAATTTTGAACTCCGTTTCTTCATGATCTTTGAGAACAAAACTCAGTAGAAAAGCCTCAAAAACCACACAAGTTGTACCTATTTAAACCAGGTTAGTAGAAAAGCAGTATTAGTATATGCATTAAAGGCAATTATTTTGTAAAATAATTTTCCATTTGCATTTCTTAGAACAGAAAGAAGTCATGGCTAAATTAACAATTTACCTGACATGTGCTTACTTAAATGCTTTATTTCAATACTAACTTCCTCTTCCTGGCGGATGGATGAAGCACATTCTTTTGAAAGCCTGTACTGCCAACTATATCTAAACATCAAATTAGAACAAAGTGGTAAACTGACACTGTTATGCAAATCTTAGAATAATTAAATTAAGTAATGACAAACAAAATTTATAACTATTACATTTACTGTTCATTTGAAGTCTGTGATACGATGAACAAATAATGCATGTGGTTGACTTTCTAGCAAAAATGCATAACATTTCTACAAATTGTAAATTTTGTGGAAAAAAAGTGGAACTGATGTGGACATTACTGAAACTGAATGCAAATCAACAAGTACCTCAAGAAAACAGAAAATACATCAATCAGAAAATGTATGCAATAATGTCTCAAACCACCGACTTCCACATGTTTAGAAGCATCACTTATCCTTCCCCCACGTTCCTCTCCCTCATACACTTTCACACTCAAACACATGGGGAGGTGCGAACGCTTGGCTCATTAGCGCATCTCAGAGTCACTGTGCAGTTCATCATGCAAAGCTGAACTAATGGAGCAGACCTAATGCTGCTCACTCTGCCCGCTGCATGATTCCTGAGGTTTTTTTAACAAGTGTGGATATAACTTCAGAATCAACACTATAAAGCTCACTCTATCAACTGTTAGGAACTAAGTTATGTAACTAACATTCAGCTCGATACTCATGCCTTTGATATCATTCACATGCTCCCTGCTGAAATTACAGGTAACCCACACTTCAAATTGCCATTTGCACAAATTGCATTTATTTTCCTCTCTCTCTCTCTCTCTCTCTCTCTCTCTCTCTCTCTCTCTCTCTCTCTCTCTCTCTTCCCCATCGCTCTCTCTCTCTCTCTCTCTCCTCGCTCTCTCTCTCTCTCTCTCTCTCTCTCTTTTTTTTTTGACTGCACAGGTATGACCTTCAGAATAATTTTGGTTGGCACTTCCTGTCCTGATGGGTTGCCATGGGAACAGCTCTCTGGACTCAGAGACAGATGATGTAGAGCGTTTGCACTCGAGCACTCATGTTTGAGTACAGCATGTTTTAATGCTGTCAGATCTGACTACTTCAAGAGAGAGGATGGATTTAGAGCTGTTAAGTCTCTCAGATTAGCCCTGAAGCCTTTGTTTGTGGCCCTTTCAACCAGTGTTATGGCCAAACGGAGTCTCGGAATTTAGGATTTCAATCGCTTTTAATAAAACATGACAAATCGATGGGATTTATTTCAAATATATATTCCCAACAAAGACATTTTAGTTGGAATAAATGCGTACTTGGGCTCAGGTATTATATTAATAGACATAAAAAATCGAAAATATTTATTTTGAAATTCACTTCAAAACAGGTTTTTTTATATACATAATGCACAACACAAGTGACATCAAATACTAGTTAGACCTTTTTTGGTTTTGGAAGATTTCACTCTAATTTTTGCAAGGTTGATTTTTGTCATTGACCCCTTTTATACAAATATAATATATTCTACCTTTTTTACATTTAAACATTTTATGGTGATTGGCTTTTTTCTCAATTATTTCGAACACAAAATCATAAGTACTTCATTCTAAAAGATTTGTTTTGGGGAAAACACAGGCTTTATGTTTTCGTTTACGTGAATGAAATAGCACCTTGTTCACAAAAGCTCCTGCTCTGTGAAAAATATCCTGTGTTCACATTTTCCAACTGTCAGGAACAAACAACAGCCAAGGACATTGCTAGACCAGAACTTCTAAGAGGGAACAGGTCCCCCAAAGATTTTCAACAAACCCTCCGTCTTAAAACCCAGTAAGATACAGTACACACTAACTATATATAACAAAAAAAGAAAAAAGTACATAAATACAGTGGTGTGGCGTCTACCTCTTACTAACGAACTAATTTTAAGTTTTAACCTCTTGCCTTGTAAACAGAACTTATTCAAATTTACAGTAAAGCTTTTAAAGAAGGCTTGCTGTTATATAAAACTTGAAGCCAGTGAAGTGCAAAAAACTAAACTCAAGACAATTAGTCTCAGTCTCCTCTATCAACACATCTATCCTCGCCCTCACTATGCTCCTCTGCCACTGATCATAACTACCACGCTCTTAATTTAAATTCATGGATCATCATTATTCAACAGCCTGACTCATGCCACCTAAACAAGTTGACAAACTGTAGGTGTCATTTTTCAGACGAATGTCATCAGCTCGACCCATTCACTTTGTAACAAAACATCCTGCATGTGTGTCTGATTAAACGTGCACTGTTGCTCTACCAACTTAGAAACAGGCTGTCGAATAACCACTGGAGCACTGCCTCTACCTCTTTATCTGCTGTATGACCTACTTAATGATGCATCTATAATAACTCAGTGGAGGAAAACATGAATTGGCTTGTGCATGTAAATGTGTTGATAAATTAGAAATGGAAAAATAAATACTAGGATGGCTTATGTGAGGGGAGATTGCTCTGTTATTAATTAGCAAACCATGTCGCCGAAAAGCATTATAAATCATCCTGGCCTTTCTGTATTAATATCAGACATAATAGATGGCTTTAGTTTGTTGTGACCGGTGCATTGAGACTGCGCAACACAAAAGCAACTGAAAATGATTAATGGACATTGCTGGTCATAGACGCCAGATCCTCTGGTTCTGTTTTTGGTCAATGGGAATTTCAGAAGTTCACATGCTGGTATTTCACTATTAAAGCTTCTTTGTTTTACTGCAGGCTTGTAATAGTATCACAGATGAAGTCATTGATTTGTGGCCTTGAGGAGCTGTGATTACCATCTTTTGTCACTTATTGTTCATCTGAGATTATGGATGACTCACGCTTGATTTCGAGATGCTGGCTGTGTGTCAGGGCTGTAGAGTGTTCTGTAAATTATGCTCCCCATGAGTTGCTTCAGTTTCAGTCTGCCTCTGTTGGACCTTGGGATTAATTTCAGCTCAGAGTTGTGTTGGAGTCCATTTTAAAATAATTTGACTTCTTCACTTTTTATTAGTAGTTGCTGCAACGATGTGTGTAAAGATTAAGCATGGTTAATTTATTATATACCAAAAGACTAAGAGTAAGGAGTGACAAATTGGTTTTGTTAGTTAAACTGCTCAGCAAACATTTGGATGGGTAATGCTCGCCATTTCAGCATTTTCATCATTTTGAGACTTGAAATCTTGAGCCAGCTGAGAAACCAGATGACCACTTTGACATCTTTTGAAAGTGAATTCCATGTCTTAATTGCACCGTTTTTGAAAATGGAAAGGTTTTCTTTACATACAAACCTTTAGCCTTTTTACAACCACAAACATCAACAGGTTGAAAAATGTCCAAATCTCGGAGTGTGTGTTCCCGGTGTGTTTGTTCACTGCTGTGTGTGCACACTGGGATGGGTTAAATGCAGAGCACAAATTCTGGGTATGGTCACTCCTTATCAGATCAACTGGTCACTTTCACTTCATTTCATAATAATTTTATGTTGAGTGCTCAAGCGCATTTAGTCCACTTTATTTGAAATATCTGTAAATTCTTTTTTTGGAACATTTTGTCTCATGCCCTAAGAACAATAAAACCACTTCACCCAGGCTTTCATAATTCATGCATCAAATAGTTAAGTGTTGTGAGATAGTATCTGGTAGATTTTTCTGTACCAGCTGTTTAAAGAAGACAAACCATGCCTTCTTCACAGTATCTAGATAAAGGTAACAATGTGTTTTAAACCATCTCCTATTTGCCTTGTCAGCTATGTTCAAAAGTCTGCAGTCTGATCCTTTAAATTATCCTGAGATATAGCTAGTTCATGCTCTCTCAGTGAAACAGAAGGTTTAAACTGCAGTGCTACACCCACAATTCACTAAACGATAACTGACTTAGCTTACCATACTAGATAGTGACTAAGTATGAGTGGGTTTATGCTGGTGAATTTGATCATGATTCATGGGCAGCATTCTATTGTGTGTTACATAACACACTTTATCGTCTCAGAGCCGGTTTAATTATAATTAAAAACAAATAAAACTATGATTTGTAACTAGTGTTTATTTGGACAGCAGATTTTCATTAGTTTTAGTCTTAATCGTTCCATGAAACTGTGTATGTGTCAGTCAATTAGATTCTATTGGATTTAATTAAAGGTTAATTTAGTAAAAGTTTAGTAAAACACAGCACCTGAATCTTTCACATAACACCAAGCCTCATTACGAAAAGGCACAGAGGAAGACAGAGCTATTTTGCATCATATTAATAATGTGATACTATTTTTCTCTTTTCTAATCCAGAGCTGTTAAAGGTAAATTCTTTTAATGCAATACACTCCTCTGAAATAAATATGAACTTGCTTTACAGTTGTACAATGTTATGTTGTCCTAATGAGAGAGAAAGAGGCAGAGCGAGAGAGAGAGATGGCTAGTAAATCCCCAGAGCTATGAAAAAGACCGCAACTCACGTTCAGAAACTCGTATTTTAAACGGAGTCTGTAAAACATGGCAAAATCTGAACCCCTCATGTGGTACAGTTTGCCAGAAAATCTTCCGAAGTCACAATATTGTCGCCTCCCCTAAATGACGTAGGTCTTGCTAAGCTCTCTGCAGAACCGTCCCCTTCATTACTCTACACATGCTTCAAAACTCTCATAACAATTCTCTGATCTAACAGTTTTTATAAATGCATTCAGAGAGACATAATAGGCTTTATTCATGACCCATAAATGTGTTTCTGGTTTGAGCTTTCCGATAGGAGTGTTGTGTTAATAACGTGGGCTTGTTTTTTTAAGAAGGGATTATGTTTAGGTGTTTATTTAGTATTACCATTTTATTTTCTTGTCATTTTATTATATCTCATATATCTATATCTCGAATTCATTATTGAAATGAATTGTAACATGGAAAGATAGCGCAGTGGAGGAGTTGGTCGTTCTGTAACTGGGAGGTTGGTGATTCGATCCCCGCTAGGCCATTCTGTCGTTTTAGCCCTGGGCAAGCCACTTCACCCACATTGCTCTGTATGGATGTGTATGACTGGTGGGGTGTGTTTGGTGGGCAGAATGGCAGCCACGTCCTGTCACGTCCAGGGCCAGGGTAGCTTATCACCACCAGAGTGTGATTGTGGACTGAATGAATAATGCTCTGATAAATGTAAAGCGTCTTTGAGTGATCAGAAAAGCACTATATAAATTGAAGGCATTATTATTATAAGGTGCGATGTTCCTGGACTGCTGTGTTGTAACTCATCGTAATTTAATTCATAGGTTAGATCCATGTGTTTCAGCAAGATAAGGTTACAGGTTTTAAATTCCATGGTGATTGCGTCCATTGAAGAGAATTGAAAAACAACTTCTGACGCTTCACCAGTAGTCGATTAACAACTGACATAAATTGTGTAAGTAGTCATGCGTAGACTCTGTTGGGGACCTTTAACAACATGACAGAATAACAGCAGAAATGTGTGGAGAGGAAAACAATTGAGAGTGAATCCATTAGAAACACAGGGAGTGATTATGAACTGAATATAACAGAACTCAAAACCCAGTAAAATAATAAATAACAATGCCTTCAATTTATAAGGCACTATACCATATGCTCAAAGACACTTTACAACCTTCATAGCATTATTCATTCACTCTACATTCACACTCTGGTGGTGATAAGCTACTTTAGTATCCCTTAGCTGCCCTGGGGCAGTCTGACAGGAAATGGCTGCCAATCTGCACCTACGGCCTCATGATCACCACCAAACACACGGGGATAAAACCGCAAACCTTACAGTTACAGGACGATCAACTCCACCATTGCGCTACTTTTCCGCCCCCCAAAAATACATGCTATAATATGAAAGAAACATAGCCACATAAAAACAAAACAGAGCTCAAACCCCAGAGTCTATACTACTGTGTGGTAATTATCCCCATAGATAAACAGATCTGAGAAAACATTTTTTTCCGTTTAATTGTATTGGGAGCTAAACATTCTTTTTTGTGCCTTTCTATTACATTTTTGTTTTTTCCTCCATACTACCAGTGCAGTAACATCTCAGTAAATATCATCAAATATGTAGATTTCAAAACCACTTAATACAAAAGCTTGACAAGTTTTATATTATGACATCTAGATGTCCCGCTTTTGATAGATTGAGATGATGTTTTTGTGTAATGACTTGTGCTCAGAGCGGTTTATGATTGTCAGATTGTCTGAATGATTAGATTAAAGAGTGACTGCAATCAAGCATTCATGGGAAAGCTCCTCAAGTGTACTTCTGGGATTTCTTTGATGAACTGAGAGTTGCCTTGCATTTACACCATTTTATTTAACATTTTAACACCCTATTTGATTTTTGAATGGCTCAACAATAGTTTAATAAAAAAATACAAACAACCATTATGTGTCCCTGTATCATTCGAGTGTAATCCAGGGTAATCCAAATTAGCTATAATTAAAAGTATGTTCGGTAGCATGTTATAATTAATGCACATTACTAGTAGATTATTTAGCATTAACACATAGTTTATCAGTAATTTATGAACCATTATTTCTATTTTAATATAAATTTGTGAGTCATTTAAAAATATTATTTTATTTCTGGTTTATAAACGTCTAAATAATATGCTTAATAATACTGGTTTTATGCTTTATTGAGAATAATTTAATCATTTATTAATTTAAATTTTGTTGGTGATTCATGAGATCATTTAGAACATGTTAATAAATGATTATTAAACAATTTAAAAGCACAATCATTCATCTTATTATTCCAAGATTTAGTAACTGTTACCAATCTTATTATTAAAAGATTTAGTAACTGTTACTCATAATGATAATAAATTATTTATTATTACATCCGTACAGTAACTTGTGATTAATTCCACTAGTTATAAAACATTGACTAGCTGCTACTTAACTGTTTGTGTGAACTCATCTAAAGTGAGGACTATTCATGCTTTAACAAAAAGCATTAACAAAAAACTAAATATTTCAATTATCTGGTTCCCTGAGTTATGTTCTTACTGAGCAGCATCCAGATGCCTGTCACTGCTGGTGCAGTGTAAATAATGCTTACTTTTTTGCATGAGTGCCTCAATGGTGCTAACTGATGGCCTGTGATAAAGAATGCTAAACTCATCATTACGCATTCGTGCACATCACTACATACTGTGATATTAAACGCACCATCAGTGATGGGTCAATTAAATCAAGTTACGTGTAATCCAAGGCTCCACAGTAAACTCCTTAAAAGAAAGTCCACTGGGCTTTTTTATTCAAAGTTAATCCAGACAAAATCTTCCGTTAACTGCATCCAACCCCTGCACAACCAAATTAAATACCTCATGCCTGAACAGCCATAGAATTACCCAGGCCTTTGTCAGACTGTTTCTTCCTGAAGGTTTTAAGCATGGACTAATAGGTAGTAGTCACATTCCTGGCTCATTGTGCTGGTCATTAATGGAGGCTCTACAGGGGCTCTGCTGAAAGGCCATGCATGCTAAAACTCTAGTGACACTGCTGTTCCTCATCCTGCTTATAAGTTAAGAAAGAGATGAGCCGTGGCATGCCTGAGCCATCGGCTAAAGTGTGTGCTGGTGTTTGTGTGGAGTGAGTGATTAATGGGATCCTACAGACCATTCCAGAGTCTAGAGACCTGTGTCACCTTTCCCTGCAGTATTAAGATTCAAAGAATGTCCGGACAAATTGGCCTGCAAAAGGAAATTGGGTGGGATTCTGCAGGGAAGATGTCATTGGGGTGAAATCTGAGCACAGTTGTTGATCTAAGAGATTCGGGTTGAAGCTTTATTGGTGTAATTTGCTGAAGGATTATGAGGTGGTGTAAAAACATTTTAAGGACGCATGCTGAGTACAAACAGACAATATAAAGGTAATTCAATTGTATAAGGACTAATTTGTTCTACACCAGTACTCTTTCAAGTGTTGTTCTGCCCTGGGGACTTGATGTGCTGATTTAGAGGTGGACATTTGGATCATTTATAACTTTAGAGAAAATGTTCCTTCAGATCTTGTGTGTGTTAAACACATAAAATGCGTGTCAAGAGTCAGCTTAGATTTGAGGAAATAGAATTGTATAAAATGTATTCAATTCTTTATTTCCTTTCTTATTGTTGCAGTTTGTTTATTAAAGGATATTATTTGTGTTTTAATAGCTACTAGTTTACTTTTTTATAGAAAACACATACCTGTAAATAAAGCTGTTCTTAGATGTTCTTTGTAATTACTGTTAAAATGTATAACTGTAAATGATAACAATCTATTTGAAACAGAAATAAGCTGTAGTAATGTAATGTGGGTGAAATTTAAACCGGGAGGTAGATTTTGACCATAGATATCATATTTAAAGGGATAAGATGATGAATAGACTTCATCAGACTACGTTTTTTTATGAGTTTTTTTTGAAGAGAAATAGCAATGTGATACAGCTTTGAATCGACCAATTCTGCTCACACCCTTATAATAAAAGATGGGTTATTTAAACTGTTGTTATCAGTGTTTATGATAAGTATAGCTAATATCGAATTAGATCCCACATGCAATACCCAAAGTTTAGCATCACATAGTCAGCGCTGACATGTACAAATCTTCAATAACCTGGGATGTTTTCAAGTTATGTTGAGATATTTCATAACCAATTAATAATTAAAGTAAATTAAATAAACAAGTAAGATTGTTAGATTGCCAAGATGTACTTCAGTAAAATAAAAAGTACTGCAACAAATTAACAGTTACTTTTCTCCTGAACCTTTGAATTTTTTACCATTTTATTATTATTTTCTTGTGTGTGTGCATGTTTATTAATGCTGTTATTTTGTTTTGCGTGTAGTATCTTCTCTGTAATGCCACAATAGTGAATTTGTAGAGCAAAAACTTACATCTGCTTACTCTTCCCTTTTTCCTGTAGTGAGGTCGATGTATGGTAAAATATCAATTCATAAGCACGGTGAGAAACAGATGAAGAAATAGGATGCCTTATTACCTATTTCTGATATTGACCATGTTTTAACTACAGTTTAGTATATATACTAATCCATTTTTGACTGCATCAACAATTATTTGAATTAAATTGTCTACAGTGCTTCTTTAGGAAGAACAACACGACAAAAATTTTGGATATATTCCCTCTTTTGAGATGCATCTATTGCGTTGTTTCCACTATGGTGCCACTATGGTGTCTTTTATTGTCTCTAATTTCATCTCACAAGCAAATGCTAATGCAGTTTTTATAGCCTTATCTGAATAAAAATTAAGCATACCCTTTATTGACCATACATAATTGCATTCCATTTGATCCATTGACCTGCATACAACAAACAAACACGCACAGCCAAACATGCTTAATGCATGGTTTCTAGAGCTCAGCAGAAAAATGAATGTGTGATCTCTTTCAGTAGCCTCAGCAAAAACAGTTTTAACATGATAGTACTGAAGGAAACAGCTGGCAACCCATCCCCCACACGCTGGGGGAGAGATAGAGAACCAGAGAGAGAATGCTGGTCTGCAACTATTTCTCTAGTGAATTTTCTTCTTTTGCCACTACAAATTTGTGACATTGGATTGTCAAACTTTATGATCTTAATCAAAAATCCAGAGTGTCATCGTGTTCTTTACATGAATGTAGATCTGTGTGGATTTTGAATTTTATAGTCTTGGATAGGGTTTTACAATTAACCATATTTGCAATTAAATCATAATATGAATAAACCCAATTTTACATTAAAATTGCAGAATGGCTCACCTAAATGTTTTAAGCCATGAGAACCTTCAAAGAATTTTATCTCTTTAAAATGGGTGCACATTTAGTTTTATGCTTTAACCTGGACAGTGTTTTCACTTTGTTACTCACCAGTTCTCCTGATGCCTGCCAATTGGATCCTTTAGATGTTCTTTGCTGAGGCTAGGCTGGAACAGTCTTGTTGAAGGCTGACTTACAATGAATGCTAGCTTTGAGAAAATTATAAAAATGCAGATTTTTAAATTGGTTAGCTTGAAGGAAGATGGCCTGTGAAGCAAGAGGCTCAAATAAGAGGTGTCTTTGCCATTTTTCTCCCAGATCAGTCACACCTCTCAGGTTTTAACTGTTCAATTTTGAGTTTGTTGAAAAACACTATGTTACACTAGAAGTTTGAAAGAGGAAAACAAAGGATTGTTTTGATCATTTTGAAGAGGTCTTTTGTCTAGTTGAAGTATAGATTGCATACTCAGAACTAAAGAACATCTGTAGATAAGCCTATTTCTATATATGCATTTGCAGATTGTCTTGAAAAGTCTTTAGCTCTGAATTTTAGTATTGACATCACACCTGCAAGACTTGCTCAGTTACTGTTAGAATTTACTTTGGGAGTGTAGGCAGATGATGATATTCATGGAAAAATGCACACGTTTCATCAACCTCTCACAGCGGCTGGAAAAATCGCCTTTGATTTGTGATCTCGAGATGCATTTTTATTAAAGAGTTTTCTTTAACGTTGATAATGTGTTCCAGACACCGTTTTAACCACATTACTGTTGGTTTACAACATTTCAAAGGTGATGAAACATTTGAAATCTTTGTGTAACTGGTACACAACTAAAAACAGTTAAAAAAATGTTACATTTTTGTTGCTCGTTTTTGTAATTACACATTTTGAAGAGAATGTATCACTTTGTCTTCATTTTTTTTAAATAGCTGGTTGCATTCATTTCACAGCATAGATAGCACAAACATAATTGCCACAATAGTCTGATCCCTAAAATCTAAGCATTATGATCATGGGATTTAAAGCTCTTATAATATACTTCCCATAACATGGCCCTCTCTTGAAAATGTCATCCGCTTTCAGATAATAACAGAGGCTCTGAGAGCATTCACAGTATGACTCCACTGAGAAAAAGAGACAAAATATACATAGGACCTGTGATTATAATCACACACGCCTCATGCAGGATTAGCTTCATTGAAACCCTTCCGTAACATTTCTTCACCAGGAAGAGAAGAGACCCAGACAAGGGGGTGCTGAAACCAATTATAACATTCATTTTGCGCTTCAGTTATTTAAAAAGTCATGCATTAATTAAGCAATGGAAAAATGTGGCTCATTATTTCCATTTTGTAATGATGACTTCTCTCTTCAAGCTGCGAGGGATTACAGCTCCCCCAGCCTGTTGAAAATCATCGTTTTAAATTGAGCATTTTCATCAATTAATTGTGTAAAATAGTTTAGGGTTATGCTTCTGAGATGATAAACTGGAGCTAGGTTGCACACACTTACCAGAGTTGGCCAAAGTAATCTAGAGTGTTGTATCACAGAAGAGATTTTATGCCTCCTGTCAGACAAGCGTGATAAACAGGTACGTGGTCTGGTTGTAGATGTTACATAACCTCTGCGGGAGGGACTCGCTTATACACACAGCCACATGTTGTAATCTCAGCTGTATGAGATGAATAACCTCTTGACCTTTAATTACAGGGCTTGGGTCCAAGTTTGAGTCAACATAGCAGTTTCCCCACAGAGATGCTGATGAGAGGGAGTTTTTAGACCAAACACTGAGCTAATGCATCGACTATTATAAGCAGATGAAATGTAAAACACTGAGAAAATCTTGGAGATGGAGGAATCAGATTTACAATTATTCATTTTTGTATAATTATTCCATTATCTGTCCCTCCATCTGTGCACAGTAGGGGCTCTTAGAAATCTTCCAGGTAAGTTGAAAGGAATGATATTCAACAATTTTACTTTGTTTATAACATTGTCATTAACTACATTGTACAGTAAACTTTGAATTACATTGAACTATTCTCAGTCAGTTGCATTAAATTAAAATTAAATTAAAAAAGCTGTGAAAGTGACCAGTCGGCCAGAAATATTGTGAGCCATACCTGGAATTTGTGCTCTGCATTTAACCCATTCCAGTGTGCACATACAGTAGTGAGCAAACACACTGTGAACACAAACTCGGAGCAGTGGGCAGCCATAGCTGCGACGCCCGGAGAGCAGTCGGGGCACAACAGCTGTGGGAGTTGAAGATGGGAGAGCAAGTGTTTCATCACTCCTTATCCACCCGACCACAACTATTTGTTTTTTTTTTTACTTTACCTTGATAATTATTTTTAATCAGATTCCATCTTTATTCTGGTCCAACAAGTTAAAGTCATGTCATTAAAAAAGCACATTGTGAAAATAAAAAGCTTTAAATAGGCGTAGAAATGCCTCAGCCAAAAAGTATTTTTGAGTGGTTTCGTTTGTTTAAAAATAATGTAATTGCTTAGTCACCCATACAAATCCGCTAGCCATAGTTTGATAAATACAAATTCATCAAACCTTTCAAATGAGACAATAGGTACGTGCTCTACGGAACTACTGTCTGCTGGAGCATGGCAGTACACTTGGTTTGCTCCAGATTTTAGTGAGCGTGTAAAACATTCGTCAAAACATTCGGTTTATTCTTAAGAAATAAATGTTTATTTGACCATTCCTCACTGAACAGCGCCTTTAGTTATGGTACATGAGGCACTTACTGAGGACATCTTTGCATATAAATGGTGGTGATAATGGGCATTGAATAGTCAGTGCTTAAGAGAAAACAAACAATACCGAAGTGTTGATATAAACATTTTTTTTTAAAGTATCTATAATAACATTGATCTATAATACCATCAAGTGGTCATTCTCAAATATGACCAGATTTTTTTAAAATAAGCTCTAAATTAACAAAAGTAAATAAATGTAAAACATAGTTTTCTGCAATGAATTTCATATGCTTTTTGGTTTTACATGTCAAGTGATCATTCCTTGTTTTGAAACCTGGACGCTGGGAGATCACAGGTATTGTAGTTCAGCTAGGAAAACCTTTCTACAAAGAACTTCTGTATTTATCACTCATGATAGCTCAGTAAAAGACTGCTCTGAAGAACAAGCCAGGTGTGATCACAAGTTTCCTCTGTCACCAAGGTGGATTGAACATCACCTTTATATGAGGTTTAAATTGCATGTACACCAAAAAATTCAGGGTGAAAGACAAACAGTTGGTACCTGAGTTGATTTTTGACAATAGATGAATAGGGTTTAACTGGACTTACAAATGCAAAAGGGGGACATTGTTGTGTTGCAAATGATCATATATGTTGCAAATGTTAATATACAGTTAAGAGGACTCTTATGTCATATTTTGTTTACAGTGGATTTCATTGTGGACAAATAAAGAGCTCATATAGAGAATAGAAAGACCACTGAGCTGAGGATTTGTGCTCAGTCTGATTGATATATAGATGTGTAAAATCTATCGTAGCAGGATTGTTGAGTCATTGTAAATTTTTTATGATGGACTACACAATAGAAACACATTGTAAATGATTACTCATATGGTTTCAAAAGGCAATTATGACTAAATGCAAATCAAAATAATACCAAAATCCCTGGTCATTTGGATTCAGCTTCTCTTTTTTGAGAGCAATGAACGTGATACAAATAAATGTTTATAAAATGTTTGTAAATGTTTATTTAAAATGTTTGTAAAATAGTTTATTTTTAACAGAACAAACAACTATTTTTATTTAAATAACAGTAGTGTATCTTTATAAATAAAAATAAAGGGTTTTTGAGTAAATTGTAAATTAATCCAAAAAAGTTTTTCTATGAAGACTTGTAGAATCTGAAGCTATATTTAATCTGAGTCTATATTTACATTTGTGTTGATTGTTTTTTAATGAAATGAATCGCTTTTCATGCCACCATGTGTACATTAGAAGAATAGAAAACTATGTTTCTGCCGAATCCAAAAGGAATGCACATTTTTTCCCTTTATTCATCGAGGCACAAACCAGCAATCCCAAGTATCTGCCAAAACGTTTTGTTATTTGCCTGCACATCACATTTATCTCACCATTCCAACCAAGTCAGGCTTGGACAGAGCTTTTGCCTTTTGCCTTACAAGGTCTTGAGTGAGCTAGAGAGCTAGAGAAGTGCAGCCACAACGAATGGCATAAATAGCTTGTGCTAATATGTTTGGAATTTACCGCTCTCAAGCCCAGGAATCTCAAGCAACAGCACAAGTCTGTGCATTCTTCCTTTTTAACACACGCAGATACTTGTAGTAGATTGTTTGGGCTTTCAAACACAAGTGTTCGATCTAAATTACATTTCTATGTATGTCATCTAAAATATGGAAAATGTAAAGTTGTGAGAATGCTGCTGTAGCATATTGGAGTGAGTTTATTGAAAAAGGTTCATAATACTTGATACAATTGTGAAACATGAAAAAAGTTGTTCTATGTATGTTATTAAAATCACAATTTTGTGACACCTATAACCATCTGCTTCTTTTCCAAAGATCACAGTTAATCTAGGATCTATCCACTTGAAGTTGATTACTTTAAAGCAGCATCTTTTTCTTGTACATTTGATTTGCTGATTTTTCCACACATATATATATATAGCACCAGTTCTCTTAGGGTGAATATTTTGGAAAAAATATTTATTAATTTAAGCGTTATTGTGTCACCTACCCATTGTCTTATGGAACCAGAGATCCCAGCTCTATTCACAGATAGAAGAAATCTTTATTGGCTGGAAGTTGTGTGGTCTGCAAGGGATTTTCATGTCAAGTCAATAGGTAGAGGCGATCTTGTATCTGTGAGGAATAATCAGAGCTGTCAGAGTGGCTGCTGCAAAAAAAATCACTGCAAAGCAATTTTGTGTTTAAATCATGCTGACGTTCAAGTATGATTATTTTACAAGACTTAGAAAGGGATATATTTGAATCAAGTCCAATATATCTCACTGTTGCCAACTCCTCACAAAGATGGCTATTGGCCGCTCCAAATGTCACTAAAGGTTGCTAGATCGCCTTCTCCTACCTTTGCTTTATGATTAACGCTTTATTTTTTAAACACAATATTATTTTAACTATAATTATTTACTCACACAGGATTAAAAAGAGAAACAACTATTGTTAAAAATAATTTTTTTTATATTCACTCATATTCAATCATAATAAAATAATGATGGAGTGACATGAAATTAAATATATAACTTATTTAAGATAACATCTCCCTTTGTTTGCGCTGGGGCATGTATCACTTCATATCATATATAAAGTGTGAAGGACTAAGTTACTGGAAAAAATGTAGATTCACTACTAAATGTTGATGTAGTAGTAGTTGTCAAAGTCAAACATGTTTAAGTCATGGTTACAAAAGGGGGGTGGGGGCCTGGGGGGAGTTTGTGCAACCTGAATAATACTGCCTTCTATTATATTAATAATTATAAGTTTTGAATTTAGACCACGATAAACTCTCGTACACCTGTCAAACAATGTGTGAGATTATTTTGAGCGCCATTAGTCCTGTGAGCAGGGAGAGGCTCTTTATATGCCTGAGAACCAGTGATGTGCAGGTCAATGTATAAACAACCCGAAACCGACCGTCACTTTCCACTAACCCACCTGAAACTCGGACTACACAAAAAATAAATAAATTAAGCAAATATTGTACCTGACCCGCTTCCTTACTCACATGTTTTTCAAATGGAACCTGATTATGAGCAGACAAGGTCATTATATTGAGCTTTTTCAGACTCTTATGAACACCAATCCTTCTGCTGTAATCACTGTTTGTCAGAAATCAGTTTGATGTCTGACTTTTAAAAATCAACTCCAAGATTCATGTTGGTTTATCAAATATTTGAGTGAAAAGGGGTACAATACTTGAGTCCATTCTGGAAGCTGTTTAAACTCCTGTTTAATGTTCTATTTTTATGATTTTTTTATATTTGTATTACCTGTTGCCATCTATGTTCTGTTAAATGGTCTTTTTTCATTCAGCTACAAATATGTCTTATGCCTGCTTGTCTGTATAATTTATCTGGGATAATTTGAATATCAGTAACAATGTTTTTTTAAATCCCGCAGTAATGAATGCTAAGAAAAAAACCAGGATATCTTTGGTGTGAATAATTAATATCCATTTGTAACTTGCATTAGTTAGATTACAGTAATGCTTTTTTAACTTTCGGTATTAATAAATAAATTATATCTACACAGTAAGATTTAGCACTGTAGTGGCTCACTGAATTTATACAACTTTTGCTTCACTATCTCTGCTGTGCAATAACCATAAACAACCTCTTTGCATCCTTAAGCACTTTTTAAATACATTTCCCTCAGCATTTGGCCTTCAAAAAAAAAAAAACATTATCCGTCAGCGTATTTACTGCAGAGTGTGAAGAACTCAAGCAAGACATCTTTGCATTTAAAGAGAGATCTTAATCCCGTCAGACCAGAGCTGCTGAGCAGATCCAGTCAATCACATGACCCGAGATTGCGTTTTCCTTGCGGACAAGGCATTTATTTGAAGGATTGCTTTCATGTTATGAAGCGGACTGGTGGCATCGGGTGGCTTTTAGAGATAATTTCATTTTGTTCCACTATCTTGAAGTTTAAATAGAAATTCAGATGAATATTTGTGAATGTTTGATAATTTTATAATAATAGTTAATTCCGGTGGGGAAAGCATAATTCTAATATAATTTGTATGAATTCTTTATTTCTATTTTGACTTCTTTTCTTTATTTATTTGAGCATTTGACAATTAAAGCCTTGAGTGTTTGTAAAATGCAGCATATGCATGCAATCTTTTTATACTTATGATTATAGATTTTGCACCGTGAGTGATAATTAGCTTCTTTTCAGTACAACACAGCAAACAATGAGTGTTTTCAGTTTTCTCTCTCTCTGAAATTCCACTAATTATACAGAAATGAAAAGGCACTTATATTCTTAGTATCGAAATGGCTTCAGAGTTTTGACACTTTCTTTTCATATACTTTAAACTTGAGAGACAGGCTTATTTGAATAAATAATTCATTATTCCAGAGTTAAAAGAAAGCTTGGTTTACAGTGTCCTACTCCAGTGTTTTGGTAATGCAATGTGTTTTTATGAAACCGTTGTACAGGGCGCTCATAGAGTTCTTATCCATCACAAGGATTGAGGATGAAGCATGCACAAAAAATGCACAAAAAAATCTTTAGTGTCTTTAACATGCTGAGAGTGGGTTGTTTAGAAAGAGTGAAAATACAAAACATGATTGGGTTTCTCCAGGGAACTGAGATGCAAGTGTTTTAAGCAAAACATATGTAAGCTGTGAAATTATATGTATATGTGAAACAAGTTTTCTATTTCAAAAGTATCAATGCACACAATTTAACTAATGCATGAGTACAGATCTCCACGTCAGAAAGAAAAGTGACTAGCAAAAGTGAATCTGTCATTTATTTTGACAGTTATTGCTCCACTGTCTCACAGTCCTCACACGTTTGCTATGTATTTTCACTAGCTTTGACAGCTCATACATGTGTTTATAAGTTGCATAGTTCATCAGAAAATTCAAAAACAACATATGGCACACACATCCAATCAGAGGCCAAGCAATCTCAGCTTCAGATTAGTGCATGAAATAGACTTGCTACGAGCATCTCTTCAACGCTAATTTAATACAAAAAAAACATTTCATTATCACTCAAAGGAGCTTCATTTACACCTTTTGTAAATAAATAGTACACAAAAAATGCAGTAAAATACTCTTGATTTACACATTTTATAAATGGAGAGTACACTAAAAAATTACGTAAATATGCTGCACACATGCCTCATTAAATGTACCTAATCGTCTGGTTTTGATGATTTATAAACTTGTATCTGTATTTTGAAACTCACATTGTTTCTGTTTAAATAGTGTCTGTGTGGATTTAGTAAGCTTGCTTGTGTGAGTCTTATGCTTTGTATTTACATCCTAAATTAAGGTTAATACAGAGTTGTATGGTTAAAAAGATTTTAAAATTTTTAATCTAATAAAGTGAATCACTAAAACATGTTGTTTTATGAGTACAGTTCCACCAAGCAATCCTCAACCTCAAAGGCTGAGTTTCAGTGTTGTTGCCATTAGTTCTTGGTTCAAGGCACCACCTGTAGATTTACATTATAGAAGTGTCATGGTTTGTTTCCTAATCAGCAATAATTCAAATACATTGAAATTACATTTTCAGATTCAACAGGAGTGTTGTATTGATGGTGTGGATTTTTTTTTTTTATTATTACGGGTAGGTGTTAATTTAATCCGATTTATTGTAATAACATTTTATTGTCGTATTTTATCTTTAATGTAAATCTCAAATATAAGTTATAAACGTTGTAAGTTCCTCTGTCGTGAAAGTGCAACAGCGATATACTGCTGTGTCCCATTGTGGGATGACTTGTGGTTTATTTCAGAGGTTAGAGCCATACGTTTCCTTAAGATAGGGATACAAGTGTAAAATTCCATGGCAACCGCATCCATAGAAGTGAACGGAAAAAACATCTTCTGGCACTGAACCCATAATTGTGCATAGTCTATTTAATGCTGTGGCTGGATGCCATCTGCATGGAGAGGAAAAGAACAGAAAGGGACCCTGAACTGGCCCCTAAGTAAACTATTAGGGAATTGCTGACATAAATGAAAAAATCTTTAACAGTCCTAAACAAATTAGCCAAGGATACTACTTCTGATGCCTAATTCTGTCCTGTAATCATTGGGGTGTACAATGTTGAACATTTTCCAAAGTATGAAGTCAAGAATAGCAACAGAAACTCAGAAGAAACCAGTTTCAATCGAATGCTTTAAAAAAAAACTGCATTGAAACTGATCAATGAAGGTTTTTTTTACTTTTTCACAGGCATTTTTGAGTACCCTAAAATTTGAAATGAACAAATGGAAGCAGCTATGAATGCTGTTGCAGTTTTGTTGGCAGAACTTAGTAACCCTCTCAAGACAACACCAAATTCATAATGATTTTAAGGCATGTTTTCAACCAAAATATATCTATTTTAAATATTAAAAGATGATGCCAGGTGACCCTCAAAATACTGTGTCAATCATTAAACCAGTTATGCTAAAATTGCGATATTATCTCCTTGTACCAGGAGTGGTTGAGTGTCATTATGAGGGAATATTAAAAAGTAATGTGTTTCTCTACTCCAGTTCACACTGATTAATTACTGAAATGAATAAGCATAACTCTATGATCTCCCTCTGCAAACCAAACAGCGATAAAATGTGTTTAATAAGCATTTCAGCTGCAGAGTGGCAAACAGCAAGCCAAGAGTGTTACTGTGCCAACACAAACACACTCACACACTGCTGACTTCATCCTCTTGCCCATCGCACTGCAGAGTCCAGGCACACAGCCACACCATGGCAACCAAGCATCTGGCTTTCCAAACTATAATCCAAGTGATCATCAGCTAAAGGGGTATTAGCAATGTCATATTTTCACTCTCACCAGCAAAACCACATCACACGGTCTGTGCAACAATACATGTTCAATGGAAAATAATGTATGTGGCCAACTAACAGTGATGCCATCATTGATTCATGCATACATGCCTGCATCATACTGAAATAGAGTTATTCAAGGAATTTTGACAAGAGTATACTTGCATGGTCTAAATTGTGCGTAGTTGCATTATCACTATAACCAGATCGTTACATTTGCATAATTAAATGCATTACAAAAAAAAATCTCAAGCATTTTTAATTTGTATGCAGCGCGCTTGCTAGAAAATTGCTTGACTAGATTTGGAGGCACTGCCATTTGAGCACAAGAGTCAGGCATGAATAAAATCCTTCAGCGTTTCCCATAACTGGAGTGTCTCGGCTCCCTGTGGTGGCAGTGCTTGTAAACAGCTCACTGATCAGAACACCCCAAGCTCACGGGCTTATTGTCTTATGTTGCTTTGACCCACAGCATTCGTTAACATGATTAAAACCACTCTATTGGCATTATTTTCAAATAAAAAGCTTGGCAAGGAACACATTAAATCTTTTCATCAACTGTACTGTTACCGTGCTTTCCTAAGATATGCAAAACATTTTTTTAAATAGGTCAAAAACAAAATGCAATACATGAAATAAACATGCAATAAACTCATTTCAGGTAGTAGTTCTCGTTCAATGAGATTGCCAACTCGAACTCACCTGAATCAAATCATCAGAGTCACATCAGCTCCATTGACTGTATATACCATAAGTGTCTATGACGTCTCCCATAGGTTTGCGGCAATGTTAAAAGAGGCTCAAGTAGACGAGGCCAGTAATCGAAAGCGCATTCTAAGAGGCGGGTTATGGCCATAGTGAAGGTGTCTGATTGGCTAATGGTTTATTTTTAAAATTTATATATCTGAAACAAACAACTGTAAAAATTATTCACCTCCTCATAGTGTTCCTGAAGATCAAAACTAACGATCTGAATCAACAACCCTAATGGAGCCAAAGGAGCTCTGGAGTCAGTTTTAACATTGGAGTGAATCAGAACCTGCTCACTTTCATCAGAGCCTCAAGTGGCCGCTCTGTGTACTACAATTCAGTCACTTCCTATTCCGAGAGGGACAGCAGGAGGTTGCCCTTTATTATTTATTTATTTATTTATTGTTTATGTTGATTATTATCAACATGGCCAAGACAGAACTTTTGATACTCTCGCCAATCCCTCTTTGCATCATGACCTCAGCATTCAGTTGGAATCCCCTACAATCACCCCTTCTCCTTCATGTTTCTCCCCTCTTCACCACTCTTTACTGGCTACCCATCACAGCTTGTGTTAAATTCAAATCACTGATGCTAGAGTACAAAACTAACTCCAAATCAGCCCGTTTTCCTCCACAAGCTCATACAGTCCTCCAGAAGCCTGCGCTCAGAAAAGAACAGCTCATGGTTCTGTCCCACAAAGGCAGAAAATCTCTTAGCCGAACCCTCTCTCTCTCAAAACTTAGAAATATAATATTATGTGTAAAAACGAAAAATATTTAGATTTTTTGTCAGCTCTTGACATTTTACTGTAGACAAAGTGAGGAAACATTAATTGAATATGATAGAAATGCTACAAAAGCAACAAGCTGTTTATTTATTTATTTTTTTCATAAAAATGGTTGCAGACATGGGCTTTCATAGGATAGCTTTTAGATTTCCTTCCCAGCACGTTACCAGCTCTCTCACAATTACATTATTACAATTCATAGATATTTTTAAAACATGTTGTGATACAAAGGTTGTTTAACTTTATTAATATGCTTTTTATGCTTTTATTTTTAAAGGAGATGATTTTTTTACATTTCTGTCATTTTTAAGTGTTGCTTTTTTTTACATTATGCAGCGGCTTGAATGCCACAGCTTGAATTCTATCCAAAAGTAGAAAGTCAGAACATATTTCTACAGTTCTTAAGTCTCTACACTGGCTGCCGGTCTCCTTCGGAATAGATTTTAAAGTTCTGGTGCTCATATATAAGCCCAAACATAACTTAGCACCTAAATACCTAAGAGAAATGATCAGTGAATACACACAAAACAGGTAACTGAAATCCCTCAGATAAAATAATTTATATTTACCTCTGGTTAATTCCAAACAGGGTAAATACTACTTTAGTTACCATGCGGCCCACAGATGGAACCAGCTTCCAGAGGAAATCAAGGGTGCCAACACTTTAGGCACTTTTAAAACCAGGCTAAAGACTCACCTGTTTATATGTGTTTTTGTCGACAGCACCAACGTCCGAGTAACTATTTTATCTCTGCACTTCACTATCTTAATCTATGTCTTAATTTTCAGTTTTTAATCATTATGCTTTTATATGACTTTTTATGCTTGATTTTATTAAATGTACTTTTTTCCAATGTAAAGCACTTTGCAATAAACTTTTCTTGTCTTGCCTTATTAATGAAATACACAATTTTAACTCTTCATACATCAAGATGAGCGCACACTACATCACTTTTATAATCCTATAAGAAAATCTGGTTTCAGAATATACATGGAGACTTTGCATTTTATCTTCCCTCAAAATATTGCATTTGTGAAAGTTATTAACAATGCAGCGCTCATAAGGAGTGCTCAAATATTGATTTTAAGGGCTATAACAAGGGCATGATTTGGGACCTTTAAATATTGTTACATTTCTTGCATAATTATCATCAACAGAAATTGCTAAATACTGTATGTGCCCCTTTTTTATTTGAGCATCTGTCCCTCAGAAGGTCTCTGCATGTCCTTGGATTTAAGCATAATTTATGCTCGTCCCTAGATTGGATGTAGCATAAATTAAAAAATTAAAATCCTCAAGTAAAGTTAATATTAACTTTAAAGTATGAAAAACTTTTAGTTTTTTTTTCATGGTGTTAATGCTTCATGCTGACCTAAAGAGACCCACAAAATAAACACAGAAGACTTTTTTAAAAAGTACAATAGGAGACAGCTACCTTTGTCTGTAAGATTTGTTCTTCAGAGAATGATGTTTCTTGAAGCGTTTTAAAGCTTGACAGATTCTGAGCTCATGTTGTTTTCTGTTTTTATAATAAGCTCCCTCAGCGGTTTGTCAAGGAGAAAGCCTACTGCTTACCAAATTATGTAAAAACCAAATTATAGTCCTGCTCTTACCCTCTATTACGGAGGTCATCTTTTAGCTGGAATGAAATTATAGCATATTAAATAAGATAAAGTAAAGCAAATTAGTTTGAAATGTTGGCAATTTAATAAGAAGTCCAGAGATACAGATAATGAAGAGATAAACAAAGCTGCATACAGAACAAAGTAGTCGTTGGTTGCATATGTCTAAGTTCAAGAAATTAAATTGATTTGTTATACATATTATAGTCTTGCTTTAACGAAGTGGAAGGGCATCAATAATAAAAGCTTTCTCCATCCAACCATGCAGCGCTTCGGTCTCTCTTTTTAAAGTTTATAATCATGCGTTTGTTTACATGTCTTGAGTTTGTATTACTTTTTTTAAGTCTTGCTTTTGCTTGTGTAATTATTTAGCATGTTTGTGTTTTTGCCCGTGTGTGTCTTTAACCGTTGCTGTAGTGTTTTACATTTACTTGTCTTGTGGTTTCCATCTGCTTTTTTGTCTATATGTTCATGTTTTGCTTTTGCTTGTGTTTTTCATTTGCTTTTGTTTTCTTTAGTATTTTTTTATTTTTGTTTTGGTTTTGGGTTGTTTGTAATCTTTCGTGTTTGCTTGTTTTTTTGCTTGTGGTTTGCTTTTGCCAGGGCTTTATTTATGTGTATGTTTTGCTTTAGCATGTTTTTGATTTTACTTGTATTTTGTTTTTGTTTGTGGTTTGCTTTTACTAACATTTTATTTGTGCATATGTTTGCTTTAGCTTTTACTAGATATTTGCTTTTGCTTTATTTTCGCTTTTGGTTAGCTCTGGCTAGCATTTTATTTAAGCAGGTAGTTTGGTGTTGCTATTTTTGCTTTTGCTTGTGGTTTACTTTTGCTAGCATTTTGTTTGCGCATATGTTTTGCTTTAGATTTAGCTTGTTGTTTGTTTTTGCTTGTGTTTTGTTTTTGCTTGTAGTTTGATTTCTTAAGTTGTGTTTCTTTCTTTTAACATAGTTTTTTTCTTTTGTTCAGTTGTGTTGGCTTTTTTCTTATCTTCTAGATGGCCTTTCTTGATATTATTTAATACAAGTAATTTTTAATCACATTCATCATGACACTAATGAAGGTGCAGTACTCAGCATGTTTATCAGAGAAAGAATGAAGGTAGTCTCACATTGAGTTTATGTTTTTTATCTGTGTTAGTCGATTTTGTGTTATTCTAAAAAAATTATTTATCACAATAAAAGTGAAAGACTAAAATAAAGTAAATTAGCAATTTCCCCTAAAAGATGAAAAACCTGATATGAAGCGATTCTGTCAGAAACACGTGTTTCTGGGACTTGTCGGTATGGTTTCCTTAGCTGGGCCATACTTTCCATGACACCCAGTGTGTCCAGATCAAGCAGCTGTCCTAACATATGCTGCCCACCCATGGAAGAAGCTTTGGCTGTAGGTTGACATTGGCATGGTGAACCATCCCTGTTTAGAAGTCATATAAATAACTGATTTTAACTGGAAGATGTCTCTAGTAAATGTGATATAGATGTACTGTATTCTGTGTATTGTGCAGTTTGGTTTACGGTTGTGGATTACTTGTGGATTCCTGCATTGTTGCTTTTAGTTGTGTTTTCTTGCAAAATAGAATTGATAATGACACTAATAAATACAAACCTGGCAGATATTCCCTAAAATCTTTAGCAGACACTGAAAGACTCATTTATTAGCTCATGATCCAATTCATGTCATTAAAACAGTTTTGTTTTGTTTCAGGATATCTGTTTAGCCATTCATTACCTGAGACTGTTAAAAAAAGTCTCTAAATAACTAAACTACAAAAAAACTACAAATTAATTGAATAAAAATAACTAAACTGATAAAGTTGAACATACACTGCATGTTTAAAAATAAAAATATATCTTTATATAACTAATATTCTTTTTTTCTTTTTTAATAATTGAAAGGTTGCTTTCCACTTTAATCGGTCATCCTTGAAAGTATTTCTCCCAACTTCTTTTTTATTATATTTACAGAAATAAAGCCCTCCCTAGAAAAACAGGTTACTGTATAAACCTAATGTCATTAAAAATCATTCTTGCTTTCATGCTACTCCATATTGGTTAAGTTAACTGTCAGCCAAAGCACACATTAGCATAGCTAATCTCATGAGTGAGATGATGTCTCTGCTATCATGATTTCCTCAAAGTGCTCAATCTTGTCAGGTAATTATCATCACAACATTACCTTGCCTCCATGTGATTCTCACTTTACCTACTGCACTGTTCACATGAGAGATTTTCAGATAATTGTTGGAAATTAGTAAGTGATTTAATGAGAAGGTAACACAGTTGATGGGGTTTTATACCTCACATATGTATTTGCATTCCAATAATTTACAAAACATGGTAGAGGGAAAAATCTTAAAACTGAAATGAAATCTAATGAAAAAAAAACATGCGGATACATGTGACATGTATGGTACCCCATTCTCTCACAAAATTAAAATAGAAAGGATTTAAGTATACCTGGCACAAATTTAAATGTATTTGTATAGGACGAAAATTTATCAAATTTCTCTTTTTTTGTGGAAGACAGCTTCACTCCATGTTTGATACCAAACTTACATTAGTGGCACGTTTGGAAATGTAATCAGCTAACGTTATTGTATTGCTGCTTAAAATAGAAAAAAGAAAAATAAATACTTTATCTTGTCAAACTACATCACAAACCTCATGTGCTCCCTCACTCAAAAGCTGGTGGACTTCTTCAAAAGATGGTGTGCCATCTTTTCAATTTTGAAATCTTTTCTACAGCACACTTTGGAAACACAAGTTACTTTGGCATGAAATCCTACTTTTTTTCTACTTATTCTGCTGTATTGACCATTAAGTATCAAATATGGGCCTGTCAACTTCTGGGCAAAAATATATTTATATGTTTTCATTTTTGATGCACCAAATGTTATTGTGCTAAAGGCAAGATTTGGCCAGCTGGCATTTAGTTTTCAAAAGTACTTTTGAGACGTGTTTACTATCCATTTGTGAAGACTTTATTTGAGATAAATTATTAGCGTAAATATTTATTTAAAAGTTTTTTTTAGTGGGGCTTGCTGCCCTGAATATTAAATGGTAGGGGAACCAATAAAAAAGCTCCACATTGTTTGACTGATATACAGCGACCTCAAGATAAGAAAATACATTCGTTTCGAGATGGCCATCGTATGCTGAATTTTTTGTATTTTGAAGCAAGTTTTACAAGTAAAATAACTTATCTGTTTCAAGCCACACAGAAATAACACAATAAAAAAATGGAAAATAGCATGGAAAATAAAGTAGGATTCTTCAATCTCCGAAAAGTACATATTATAAATCTAATAAATACTAATAAAACAGTGAAAACAGAATAAAATAGATGAAAATAATAACCCTCATTTTTCCAGTGAGGCGATGAGACGAAGTGTCGGGGGAGGTGGTAGCAGAAAACGGATGGTCGTGGGGGAGAGCCATGGCCATACCTACACTTTGCTAAAAACGCAACACGAAAATATTCACGAATTTAGGACACCAACACGAAACAGAAAGTGAGCATGAAGACAGGGAGAGCTCTTCCAAGAAGACGTCATGGGAAGTCAGGCGACCAATAGGAGAGCATGATACTATGCGTGAACGCACAGCATCAGGGCTGGAACTGACCAATAGGAGAGCAGGATGCTACACACGAACACACAGCATCAGGGCTGGAACTGACCAATAGGAGAGCAGGATGCTACACATGAACACACAGCATCAGGGCTGGAATAAACCTATAGGAGAGCACGTGTTATCTTCCACCTGAATTTCAGATGTTGAATATGTAATTCTCATGTCGCCTTTTGCACTATTTTTCATGTCATGAAACAAAATATGCTTTGCATGGCCTTTTCTATATTGAATTTTCCATAAAATGCAGCATTCGTATCTCAAGATAACATTGTATTCAGTTTTGAATCTCAAACTCAGAAGAAGTGAAACAGTCGGGATATTTTTTTTTGCTTCATCCATTAAAAAGATTATGGTTTACTAACTCATACGTTTATGCTTTATTGTGTATACAGATCATGTGTAATGCCTGTTGATAGTTATGCAAGTTGCAAAAGATGACAGACTGATAGATTGGACAGGAGGAGGTGATGGCAAGGTTTGAAGTCTATTTTTGACGTGTTCTTGGAAAATAGAATAATAAACAGCGTGGTAGTAATTCATCATGCTGCGGCTGCAGTGCTCACAGACCTGGGCTCCTGGAGATAGAGAAGTCAGGGAGGGAATACTGCCATACTCTTCTCTGAGGAAAGAAAAAAAGCATGAGACGACAGGAATAAACAGCAAAGTAGGTCACTACAAAAAATTGTTCCATCAGAACAGTGGATAATGGAATGGAGTTATTGTTCACAGAGAACAGCCAGGCTGAACAGACGGACAAATCATTGCATTGCTTTGTGTTCACATCATGGCCTTGTCTTTCAAATGTAGCTAGAGGAAGCTTTTACCCTCAATGACTGCAGAACGGATTGTTTTCAAACCATAATTGACTTCTTTCAAAAAATAACTTATCACGTGGTATTACAAGAACATTCAGGGGCAAACACACACTCACAAATTAAACGAGCCGAAACCCAACCAAATTTGAAATATACAATACATAAAATGAAAACAAACACAAAATAGCAAGGCATATAATAACTAGAATACTTGCACGAATGCTGACCTCAAAGCATGAGCATAAACATTTATGAAAGTATCCATAGTACATAGCTAATTGTGTAGACTTTCAATTAACCAGCCAATCACAGAGGTCAATTCTTAATAACTTTAAGTAATGTTACAACTTTTTAAACATCAAGTTTTTAGACATCAAACTAGAGACTTGTAAACTCTGTACACTGTAGAGAAGTATTGAAAATTATTGAAATAGTGTTTTGTGACAAGAAAATGAAATGCAATTTCAATAATAAAAAAAAGATTAAAAATGTGCATAACGATAAAAAAAGCTTTCAGGGAGGAATTAAAATGTCTTTGAAACATAAACCATAAAATAACGAAGTGCCTGTTGTGTCACTTCATACCACGTCTATAAGACGTCTTTTGGTTCAGAACTAGTAAAATTGATGTCCTCTTCACTTTGACAGCTCAGGGGCAGTTAGTCAAAAAAGTATAAATTCTAGGTAACTGGGATTTTTAAACCAATCATACCTCAAACAACAGACTTTACTTTACTGTAGGGTAAATCCATGTTTGTTGAAAGCCATCAATGTATAATAGTCTTTTTTTGTACATAAAATAATCTTTGTCCTTTCACAAGCCAGCCTTCAGGAGGAAAAATATGAGCTGTAAACCATTAAAAAAAAGAATTGCCCAAATTTTTGAAGCCAGTAGGATCTTTCTACAATTTACACAAGGATGTTTTTTTTTTTATTCTTCTACTTTAAAACGTGGCACATCAAAACTGGTTATATATGGGTGCTGTTACCATTCTACATACCAACTTTATGTGATTCAATGAACAATTGCAGTTTAACCTAATTTAATACTAGCTTCCTGATAGACAGTGCCTTTGTTTTGACTGTTTGTTTTTCAAACTGCATTGGCTAAACTTAAAGAAAAAAATATTTGTTCATGTATAGAACACACCTCAAAAACGATATGAAAACATTAAGAGCACTAAAAACTAAAGATCCATTAATCAGCCAATCTGATTGTTTTTTTTAACAATCTTAATTTAGTATGTCAGACCAACAGAGTAGGAAAACATATTGTTTTACCTGACACATTGTCTGGTTACAACAACTTGCATAAACCCTAAATAGCAAACTCTCTTCTCCTCCCTCATCTTGACTTCTTCCTAAAAAGGATCTCTTTAGGTGAGGGCTTTTCAGCCTGGGCTCTCTCGGCCCAGTGGCCCCTCCATGGACATCTAGCCTAGTAAACTTACCCCATTCTCGCTAAACTGGGCTAATTCTATTTAAGTGATCTCGTGAAATAAACAAAGGATAAACTATCCTGTCAACTATCATGTTCAGCACAGTATACGCAACCTACATTCAGATCACATCTACAAACAAATCTTATTTCTATCAATGACTCTCAAAGCTTCTTGAGATCTTTCAGACTAATAGCTACTTTATGTAAAGAATAAAAGCACCCTAAGTGTAGAGTCAAACATCAGATATGACTACATGCCAGCTCCTTCATTAATAACAGTTAAAGTGGCATGGGAAGACTCACTGATGAGCTCTTGTTTGAGAGGAGCAGCTGGAGAACAGCAAGCGCATCAGACCGGCAGGTGGTGGATGGACCAGATACAGCCTGATGGTTAATGAAAGCTTTGTGACCATCAAACTCTTCCTGAGAGCAGCCAATGTTTAGCTTTGCAGTGCCAGGGACTTGTGGGGACAGGGGACATTTCTGAGATAAACCAATCCTGTTGGCTGCAGGGAAACGGCTGTCTTCTGCATTTGTCTAATCAGATATTAATTGCGACTGATCAGCCAGCTTTGATTCAATTTCTGGATGTGTGACAAGCCCTAAATAATCGAATGAAAACTGATATCCGGCCATTTTGTTTAAAGTAATAAAATTTAGCATCTTGTTTGTGTGTTGAACATCCTTGTATTATTATTATTAACATTACTTGTTGTGCAGAACTGTGACCCGGAAATACTGCATGAACTAGAAGGGTGAATATGTGCTGCTGGTTGTTGGAATTGGTCCAGAGACTTGAGGTCTGTAAGTAATTAAATTGGGAAGCTATTTGCTGTTTAACACAATCTGTTTACGTACCATTTTAAAAACACTACATAAACAAAGGTGACAAAACCCACAGTGAGTCTAAAAGAACAAGATTTACATCAGCTGATAAAAGTATACAAACAGTTTTTTGTTGACCTGTCAGAGCATTTCCTCCATTAATAAAAGTTAACCACTCAGTCCTTAAAGGTTCCTTTGATGAGAGCAAATAAGAACAGTTTTGCAGTCCTTCAAACCCCGACCTTTTCATGAGCAAAATGGAGGTTGATTATGTTTACAACCGGATGCGGAGGGGTGGAGTTTTTGCTTATTAATGGGAGGGCCTCACAATAGTTGATGTAATTTACTGAGTTTCACACACTGGCTCGTTCTCAGAGGGTATAAAGCATTTGTTGTGATTAAAAAAAAACCTTGAATGAATTTTAATACTTTTAAGGGGGATTCACACACATCATTGAGCCGCATGTCTGTCCAAATACCTGGAGAGTGTTGATTTTAATCTGAGTTCTCCTTCTCCATAAATGCCCTTTATGGTGCTGATTGGTTTTAGGATTTCTGACTGCACACTTTATGATCCTATTAATGTAACGCTCAAATTCATTGTGAAAACAAACCCATGTGATAATCACTGACAGTGCACCCACTGAAAATACCTCCGTCTATCCGAGGGTGCTCAGGGCACTCAGAGCCAGTCAGCTCTGAAGCATTCCCTCTTCATCTGAACTGAGTGACTGGAGCCGGAACTGTCAGAGAGCGGAAACAACAAACTCAGTTCACCCTCACCCAATGTCTTTGTGAACTAATGTATTATTCATCGAAATCTCTGGAACTCAAATCTTTGGCGAGTCATGTAATATTGCTGCTTTCTTTCATAAACATAATACTTGATTATGTCTGACATGTTTAAAAAAAGAAAATAATTAATATTTTACAGTCATTTGTAAATAAACAAATTGGCACTGTAAAAGCAACTGGTATTATTAGCATTTCACAAAATCTCACTCCTTGAGTGCATTATAGTTGAGAATATCAAAGTCGTAGTCTGTCTTTATTGAATTTATTTTCAAAGTTTATTTTATGTTGCGGGAAAAACAACCACAAGAGCAATCTACAACCTAAGAGTGTGAATTCATAAACTTGAGTGTGATCTTTTTCAATACAGTTTACAAGTTTGCTTAACTCTTAACACACTGAGTCAGTTAAAACACATAAATGGCAAAACAGTCCATTTCATTCTCAAAATCCCCCATTGCAAAAAAAACTCCAAAATTCATTCTCAAATACAATAATACATTTTCAAAACACTAACACATGTTTTCTTCCAAAAGCAACATTTACTCAATCGAAACACATTGTCAAAAAAAAAACACTATCATCAGCTGAAATGACAGAAACTCTACTAATTTATGAGTGAGTTCCACCCTTATAATGTTCCACACATTATCTACAGTTTTGTTTTGGGGGGGGTTTAGTAAATGTATGCATTTTTATTTTACAGCAGAAATTCAATACAAAAAATTAAGGCCCGTCTCAGAGTAGTAGATCCTGTAATAAAAAAACAGAAACTGAAATGCTACAGTACAAACTTCATTTACAAAAGAAAAAGATATACAAACAGAAAAAAACTCTGGAATTGTCTCAATATAGCTCTATGTTGTTGCTTTTTCACTCAAGATCAGCCCAAAGAGTCCTCAAACGCCAGTTTTAGTAATGATAAATGTACATTTTCAGTTCAGAAACTTGTGAAAGAAGCAAATCATTTCCAGGAAAGTATGCAGATAATTGTGCTACAACAATAAACCCAAAGCACATTGAACACATTTTGAAAATAGCTTCTGCCACATTAGCAGCTTTTACTAACAACAAGGACCACATATCTGGAAGAGTGGTAATATCATCAGATGAGCAATGTCCAGATCCAGACCCAGTGCTGTAGATAAGAGCGATCGATTTGATTTAAAATCTAACATGAACCAGTGCTGCTATTGTTCTTCTTGACTATAGTTATTTACTGAACACAAGAACAAATTGGCCAATTGAATGCAATTTCTATGTCTTTCCTTTATTTATTTATTTATTTATTTATTTATTATATAGTAAAGTATTGAGTATATGCAGGCTATCTAATAAAATATTGCTGTAAAAAGTCATTGTTATCTTGATATCATCCGCACCTTTAGTTCCACACTATTTGTGTAAACAAATTTTACATTTTACTATCTCACTACAATTCCTTCTAACTACATTTACATTTATGCATTTGGGAGACACTTTTGTCCAAAGTGACTTAGAGCAGGGGAGAGACAACATGCAATGTGTGACAAAGTCTAAGTCAGATAGCCCACAACAGAAGTTGTCTCAGCTGATCAATGGACCATAGAAAGAGGAAAATAAAACAGAAGAAAGAAAAGAGTAGGATTTTTTTATTGAGATTGTAAGTCTTCATTGACTCCTACCCACCATCTAAGCCCTAATTAAAATAACCCTAAACTAAACCAGTACCTAACCTTAACTAAACTCTTAGCCACTGAACAGTGAGTGAGTTTTTACTAACTCTCATTCGGATAGGTTGTTTGCAGTCATTATTATATCGGAAATTGCACTTTTTATAGAATGAATAAACTGTCTCATGAATACTTATGAGATTGTGATGCATCAGTACTGTAACATTTACTAGTAATACTGTAGTATGTCCCTGCCGGATAAGGTAGATTTTAAATCTTGTACCTTTAAGTCACAATTAATGAAGAATTTTTTTTTTCAATATTGAAAATAATTGACTATAAAAATTGTCTTTAATGTTCAATTCATTTTCGTGGCATTGCATAAACCAAAAACAGCAAGCATGTGTGTAATGACATGAGAATGACATAATTATGAGAGAAGGTATCCACTGAGCTCACTGTAAAGTCTCTTTCGGGCCAGCAGAATGATTAATGCATTGAGAGCATGTATCTGATGGCTGAATGTGGCAGGCTGCCGGTCACTGCTGCTGTGCAGAGGATGAAATTGGACTTTGATAAACGGTGAAAGCTTGGGGAGAGTGATGGAAGCAAGCAGCACTCTCTGATCAGTCGTATTGCCTTTATTGTCCATGTGATGGACTGCCAGCAACTTGCTTCTTTACTCCAGCAACAGTCATTATGGACATTTGTGACTCTTAAAACCTAATGGACTATTATAGGATTAACTGCTGATGGATTGATTTAGTTTTTGTTCGAATGCATTCTTACATCATCCTTTTCTGCCATAAGATCCTCTATCCATTATTTTCTGAGTTTCCAAGTCAATTGGATTTGTCATTTAATTTATGTTACTTATATATTTTTAAATGTTATTTTATTCTTAGATTAAGACATTAAGACATTTAGACATTAAGACATTTATATGACGATATGATTTATTATATGCTATTGTTAAATAAAAACATTTATTCATATAAACTGAACATGACTATTTTGATACACTATACATTGTTCTATGATAACAAAAAAACTTAATGTAATGCCTTAATGAGTTTTCTTTTATTGCATCCCAATCCAACATAGTTTAAATGTGCATCAAAAGTACTAGCTCCTTTTTCCCTCCTTAAAGGAGCAGCGTGTGATTTTTCATAGCCAGTGTTGCCATTGGAAACTTGCATGAAACATAGATGTCAAATGAGGCTCAGTCACTCCTTAAAAACCATCACCATCTACGTGCCAAAAATGGGCAAAAGTACTTTATTTGGTTGATCGGAAATGACAAGAATGACACCGGTTAGTTACAGGGTCTCACTCGAGTAGCCCCTTACTTATTTATGCATAACTTGATATCTAAATTTTTCTTTAACAAAACAATTTACCCTCCTCAGAGTTGCCATGAAGGTCAAAATTAGAGATGTGTATTAAAAAACAAACTGTTGCATTTGATATTTATTTCACATGGGTGTCAATGAGACGCTGCTCACTTCTATAACCAGCCTCAAGTGGTCAGTCGAGGAATTACAACTTCTGTCACTTCCTATTACATACATGTACGTTGCTGCTTGTTTGGAACCACCAAAAAAAAAGGCACACACAGATTAATAATGCCTCATTCTGATTATGACAGATTGCTTTGATTCTTACATGACAATAAGAGGTTGTGAACTGTCCAACAGCTTTAATCATGAGACAAAACCACATTCATGATGCTGCTCTTGGAATCCAATCTCATATTAGGATACAGAATAGACATTTTTTGTCTTGGCTGCTGTTGACAGATCGTTCTACTGTACTCAAGGAACTGTACATCAGCCTTGTTACTTGTACATTTGTGAATACAGTGTTTGTGTGATTTGCTGAATAGGGACATTACACTTGTGTCGCAGAGCAGCAGACTGAACAATGAGATCACTCATGTCTGAAAGTTCAATCATGTGCTTTTGAGCAGATGAAAAATTGTAGATTAACTGAGGGAGCTTTCAGTTTTTCCATGTTTACAGCCTTTGAGATGGAATCAATGCACTCTGAAAGTGAAGTATAATCCTCTGTCAAGTGCTCAAAGCATACACATTTTGCCCTTGTTTAAAGTCTGTAGTTCCCTTGATTGAGGAGCTGGCTACATTAATGTAGAGATACACATAACTCATGGAGTACACAGATGCTCAGATAGACAGTAGGTGGCCGGGTATGCTGCATATTTCTCTACTTTTTGAAGAAATGAGTTTATTACTTAATAAAATGCAGGCACTTACAATTAGGACACATAGATAGGGATTCTAACTATGCTATTTAACTTTTTAAATTTGCAGGGACTTTCTAGGAAAAGAAATAGCCTCATCATTCAACTGACCATTGCCAAAAATAATGAATTTGTATTTGTTTGTATTTTTTATCTGAGCCAACTTTTACATTTATTCACACATTTTTTTGCAGAGGTTATATATATATATAAATAGAGGTTGCTTTGTCCAGAGGGATGTAAATTGGAAGCATAGATTTGATGTCACATTTTATTTTTGCTCATCATGGATAAAAAAAAAAACTAAAACAAAAATGGCCCAGAATAGAGCTCAGACAGACTCTATAGTTTACTCTGAGAATATTTAGATTTTTTATTAAAGCACAAAACCACTGAGCAGACTAAAATGAACTCAACAGACCTTAGAAGCATAGCATAGTCAACAGTATTGAATGCAGCCATTAAGCTTAATACAAACATGAGATGGTTCATATACTCATTTCACTTGGACTTTAGTTAAAGATAACAATTAAGTAAAAGGCACCCAGATTTTTTTTTATATACTTGAGTTCAGGATGGCTGCTGTTGAATTGAGAGAATTGAGCACTGTGCTGAGATCTTGAAGCTCAGATGTTTCAAACATTGATCTGAAGCTTTATTAAAAATTGAAAAGTCACATGGCTTTAGTCTAATGAAGCTTCAAAATGTTTCAAAAATTTTGCGGCATGTGGGTGATGCTTTGGCGCATTGGCACACCTCCTGAAACCATGCTTGATTGATCAGAAACTGAACTTCCAAAAACTGTAAAAACATTTTCACTAGCAAATATGAACCATCCTTACCCAGTGGGATTTATTTTCCCTCAGAGTTATTTTGTGATTTAAGTTGTTATATTTAGAGAATACAATATATTTACATGACACATTGCTGATTTATAGGCTTATGAAATCAACACCTGGTGAGGAACTTCAGTCCTATTCGCTTTATAAAGTGATTTCTCTAAAGCCGAAGATATTATCCCTATAATATATAAGTATAATGAGTTTTTCACATACTTTTTAACACACTTTTTTCTGTTTAATACATTTGAATTCTTGCTTGATTCATTGACCAAAATATCTTAAGACAATTCATACAGTACATACAAGAAAAAACTGCTGGTAACAAAATGTAAAAAAGTAAACAGCAGTAAAAACAATATGTGCCCTTTGAAAATCCTAAATAAAAGAACTTCCTCCATGTTTTAAAAAAGTCTATATTGTGTCTCCCTCAGAGGTGGGTAGAGTTCCAAAAATTTAAAATACTTGTGACAATATTTAGAGTAAAAGTAACTACCAAATGATTTACTTGAGTAAAAGTAAAAAAGTATATAAACAACATTTATTCAAGTACTTTTTACAATTTAGTTCTGATCTGAACAATACAAAGCAAAAACACTAGCTATTACATAGTATTTCCAATAGATTACTTTAGTTTTTTTCTTAAGGGGAAAATAATGTACAGCTTTAAAATAATATAATTAAACTATAATGAAACTTATAACCAAGGTGATACACACAACAAAAAGATATTTTGCATCTCTACAGTCACATTTTACAGAATATGTGCGCTGTGAAATCCCCATCTATATGCACAGACGCCCTCTGTCTACATGCATGATGTCGGTGTGTGTATGACATCAGCACGCAACAGTCTACAGCGAGGACGGTCTCGATCTGCCACCGTCAAACTCTTGTGCATTGGCCACTTCACCATCTCACGAGACTTGATAATGTCAAAAATAGCTTGCAGTTAGATTTATTTTTTATGATATTAGTAGTGGGAGAAAATAGCTTAAATGTAGCTCAAATGTAACTAAGATGTAACTGAGATGTAACTAAGTAAAAGTACAGATATTTGACAAAGCATAAACTTGAATGAAAGTACACATTATAAAAGAACTCAAAAAGTACTAGATACCCTAAAAATATACTCAAGTAAATGTAACTAAGTAAAAGCAACTAGTTAATACCCACCTCTCTTTATCATGCATTAAAAACAAAATAATTTTCAAGGTTTTGAGCTAGATTCAATAGATACATTCATCTTAACTTTTAGAAGAACTGTTTAGAGATTTTTAGAGAAATAGTTGTTTTTTCATCCAGTTTAAAGTTCCAGTTTAAGAAGACATAAACAATTTGATTCAAGCAAGTTGAAAGGGAATCCTACAGTAAAAATGAATCTTTTCATCATGCAATTTGTGGTTGGATTCTAGAGTAGGGAGTAAGATGGGAACATACCAAAGTAGGATTCACTCCCCAAACCGGATCACTGATCCACTCAGAAGATCTAATCTTTAAGAAGGAAACATTCACAAATGACTATCAGACTCATGTTCAGCAAGTTAATAATACAAGGAGCAGGTGAGAAAATATTTTACTTTGGACAACATCAAGGGGGTATGAGGATACTAAAGTCTCTTCCACCAGTCTAGTGTACTCACTTATATACATTTTTAGAGTTCATGTCAAAAACCAAATTCTCAGACCTGAGGATTGCATTCTTAGCCTTAAACTGATAGTGGGATGGAACTTTTGTCAAACTATTTAGCAAAAATAATATTGTTCTTTATCAAAGTTTCTGTGGTCAAGCTGAAATTATCATTACTATTATTATTAACTCTTGTTTAAACAAAAAGTATTGTGGTTTTTAACGAAAGCATGCCATACTCTTTCAGATTTATGATGACATTCTTAGTGTCCTCCATTGACAAATATTATGAATCCACGATTGCTCTTGCAAGATCATGTTATTTACTTCATATAGTTTAAAAGAGCTTTTAACAGAAAAAATCTTTAAGGATAGGACAAAAAAGTCCCTGCTCTTGAAAAATGTGAACGTTTGGTCAACCTAAACAATGTAGCCCCCCTACCTTTAAAACGGATTCTCAGCGGCACCATAAATAACTATCTTCGAGGCCAGGTGTGTAAATTCCTTCCACATGACAGGCTGTGAGGCGGCAGCTTTAAAGAAGAAGTGTTTGGTTACTGCAGAACAATACAAGCTCACGGAGGCTTTCAGCTGAACTTCTCATGTGTCACACACTACAGAGACACACTAGCACAAAAAGACACACTAGCACAAAGAAAGAATGTAAATATGCTTGTGCTGAATGGTGCATCGGGAGGGAAACCTTGAGATCAGAGTGCCTTCAAAGAAACCTGGTTCATATACTTCATAGTTTACAGAGAAGCGCAGAAAGATGCCATAGAAAGAGGTAACAGGTTTGAATATACCAGGTCAGAGGTAAGGAACTGAGAGGACGTAAAGACAGAAGAGGCTCATGGTGTCTCTTCCGTTATTTGACTTATAGCTAAGCTCTCTATTGGCGATTAATACTCCATTGTCCTAATTCCCAACAGTATTTTTCATTGTATTGTAAAAACATCTACATTTTTCATGGTATAGCAAACAATACCTATTTTCATCAACTTTTTTCCAGAAAGAAAATGTTTTTACTAATGGGAATTTGTAGCATTAGAGAGGATAATGCATTATTTAAAGCAAAAAGTTGAGCAAAGCCAAAAACATAAAAACACAGTAAGCTTATTCGCTAACAACCAGCTCATGGCGTGGTTTTACAGTATACCTGCACTAAAACAAAACAAACTAATTCGGCATGCCCAGACATGTCAGGTGAAATCACTCATTTGAGTAGCCATATGCTGAGGGGGATACTTACAGAAAAACCCAAGAAGCCAACATCAAAATGTTAAAATTAAATAACTTTTCATGGATTAAAAAGCCTAACAAGGTAACCAAAAGATGATATTGTATACTTATGATAAATTGGATTATTGCTTATGGTTTTTAGTGTGTTTTATAGCTAATTTAATACCAGGCTCACAACCGACCCGTTAAAACAAGGGATGATTACAGAAAGCAAACACGAAAGAAAGGTTAAACATTTTAAATGTTTCTTCTGCTCAAGATCTGACAAGTATGCACAGAGATTCATTGTGCATTTGCTAATGGTGTTTAAAGAGAAGCAACAGCAGCATTACTGCTCGATTTCTGTGGCTAAAGCAATTATGAGATGTCATTAGAACATGACAGGAACTGATGGAAGAGTGTACAGGTTTCCGTAATCATTAGCACCTAATCTCATGAGGAATGAGTCACTAATGATGCCTGATCGAGGGGCGGCTGCTCAAACTGAATGAGAAGTGTCACAAACTGATCTCGGATCTAACAGTAAGGCTCATGGCTGAGCCAATGAACATAGTTCCATGAAAGCCCCCGCTCTCCTCCCAGAATAACCCACACTGTGCTCATCTCATCTACGAGTGAACCCCTTTGGCTTCCTCGTTCCCAACTGTGAGGGATCCAGAGACAAACCAAAGCGGATCTTCAGACAAAGAAATTAATGTTTTCCTGGTTATTTTCTCTTTTAATGCATTATTGATTTTTGCTGTTTGTGTTTCTTTAGTTGTTGCTCAATTTGTTTCAGTTAGTCTAAGCTCATGAGATTACATTATTTCTTCCTCATCTTCATCATCATTGGCAGGGCTTTAATTTATTAACATAATAAAAAAAATCTGTCAAAACTGATAGTAATCAATAATATTGCAATTATTCTTTCAGTTACCTCTATACTATCTTAAGAATCATATTTAGGAACAGACATGATGAATCCAAACTCAAATAGAGAAAATATTCCTTTCTTTCTTTTTTTATTTATGTATATTTGTTTGTTTGTTTGTTTCCTTGGGATTTTTACTTATTTGTTTATTTATCTTTTTATTATTTATTCAGTTAGTTGTGTATTTTATTTATTTATCTTTTTTAATTATTTGATTTCATTTATTTTGCTTATTTTTAGTTATTTACTTATCTATTTAATTATTGGGCTATTTTAGTCTTTGGGGTTATTTGTTTCCATATGTATTTTTGCTATTTTATTCATTTGTTTTCTTATTTTTATGTATCTATTTATTTATTTTGTAATTAATTCAAGTTTGAATTGTAGGTTCAATATTTGTGCTAGAGTTTTGTCTTTCTTTCATTATGGCCTTGATGCTGAAACAGTATTTAGAACAAGCTATAAATGCAAACTCCTTATATATATATATATAATGAAACAAATCATAATTGCTAACACAGATTATTATTATTAATTCATTGCTTGCATTTAATGGAATATTTTAAAACATGAACCCTGATAACTGCACTTCAATAAATCAACCGTTTATTGTTGCAATTGCAGCATTAAATCACTATGAGACCTTTAAAACGGAATCTGCTTTTTGTTGTTTTTGAAAAGTATGCTGTTATTTGTTTACCCAGAGCTCTTCATAGCTGTTCCTGACACAATGTGTGAGAACACCTGTTTCAAATGATCTGTTGTTACCATGGTACCATTCTCCATCACCTAGATGTAATGGTTTAAACAACAAGATCAAGGCTGTCTATGTTACTGTCACTGTTGCTAAGCAACTTGGCAATCAGAGATCAAGAATACAAAGAAAAAGCTTGTTGAAATTGTTCAGATCGTTGAAGGTCATGGTAGTTTACTTCACTGACACGCCTCAGATAATAATACTTAGTTTAAAAGTTTTTTAATTGTGTAATTCGACATATGTTAGTCTGTGGTTCAACTAGGAATGTAAATTAGGAATGTGGCTCTGTCTAGAAGTTTGTTTTTAGATGTGTTGCACGAATTGTGTCAATATTTTTTAGGACAGCTAAGGTTGGGATAATTTGTTCCCTCCTGACTCTAGAACATACTTGAGTGCATCAGTGTATCTTGTAGTCACCATCCCCCATTCCTGCAGTTCATCTCTGAAAACTACTTTGGAGTTGAAAGTGACTTCTGTAGAGCTTGAAATAGAGATGTTTCAACAGTGACCCCTTGTGGGCTTTAAAAAGGAGATGTTTCAACAGCGACTCCTTGTGGTCGTGGAATTTCTACTAATAAAACATCTTTCACAAAAATTTTATGTTAAACTCCAAATAACAAGCATGTTAAGAATTTCTGAGGTTTTTCTTTGAGAGCGATCAGTTTTAATAGCAATCCGATTCCACATGGAAGCTGAGATCAACATCATATAATTAGTTGTTAATTCACACTGTTCAAGTGTTTGCGTAATAAAAACATTCACAGAGAGAATTGAAATTGGGTGCATGCATGTAAAAGAAAAGGAGAGAATCAAAATTATTAAATTTTACGTCATAAGGCAATAAATATTACTAACAATCACAATTATTACCACTTTAAATGCTTTTATAATATAAAATAGAATAGAAAGTCTATTTTGGTCACAATTGATAAGCCTTTAATCAATTTTTTAAAAGACACAACATCTCAGTTTCCCCCCCTCAAACTCACTGCTTTATAAATGCATTTTATGTATTTATTATATACATTTTATTTATAAATGTTGATGTTTTTATTTTGGGTTTGCTAAATAAAAGAAATTACATAATTAAATACAGATTAAAGAAAATAAAAAACAAATCAATAAAGTAAATAAAAAATATGGAAATAAATAAAAGGAAAAAAGAAAAAGAAATTATAAAAAATAGCAAAAAAATATAAAACGGGTAATTAAATTATATACAGATACATACATAAAAAACAAATGAGCAAAAGGACATTTTAATGCTAACAGTATAATATTGTCAATATTATATATAAAAAAATCTGTATTTATATTAAATTGGCCCAGTTTTCTACTGTTTGTTAAACATGTGAATGATTGTGTATCCAAGGTTGAATATATGAACACATTTTTTCCCTTAATGCCAAATTTCTTAAACTACCTACCGCATAAAGATACTATGACTCAAAAATGTGTTACTGCATTCTTCATGTTTTCCATCTGATGTCAGCAGAGACCTTAGTTTCTGCTTCTGCTGAAGCTGCTCCTTCTTGATCAGAATGAGCAACAGATTGTTTTGAGCTGAGGAACTCTCTTTATGTTCAGTTCGGATCGCTGTGTCTTAACTCATGCTTAAATTCTTCAACAGCTCATTCAAGAGCAATTTGACAGTCAAAACTGATTCTTGTGAATAACTGTAAAACTTGCTGCATCACCTTAGAGCAAACTAAGATGCTTTCCAGTGCTCTCCATGGTCGTGTAAGTGACCCAATATCGAATTAATTTTAAAAAATTTGAACTAAACGCTGATTCAAATAGAGCTCTTAAAACCAGAGTGGACAAAGCATGACATGACTTGACTAAATTGAAAGAATAATAAGTTTGGAAACGCCCAAATATCATGGTCTTACAAGAAAATGTCATGATGCCAAGAGGTTGTGAATCGCTGTTAATGTGTTGTGACACCAATCTCTGAGTTTAGCATACAATTAGAATGAAAACTGACGTCTTCCACAATTGAAAATGAAGAGAGCCTCCTAAAAATACCGTGGCGGCCTCTTATGATTTATGATACCTCCACGTAAGGTGTTTTGAGTGTTTAATTGGTGCTTATAACATCCCTTTTAATGTTAAACAATCTCAGACATTAATAGATATAGTTAACGTTTTTTGAAGTGCCCAATTACAGCCGTTGCATATGATATTTTGTAAGATTGGAGCACTGAATTTGCATCCACTTCAGTGTCAAAAATCACTTGGTGTTTTTACATTATACCACACAGCAGTTTTCAATCTTCATTTCCCTGTTTGAGTTGGGCTAGTTATTTTTACATCTATTTGAGACCAGGTTTGAAATTTTCTGAGGTTTAGTTTAGGTGATTAGTTTGTATTCGAAATCAATCCTATTTATTGAATACTCAGCTTCAAAGGCTTGCTACGCATAAAGTTGTGAAAATCCTTTTTAGCTCTTCGGGTTAAAGTAGAATCTTCATCCCTCAGTTTAAGCAAGGATAAATTGAGCTTTCTCAAAAAAATTCTATGTATATTACATCACATTTTTCTGAGTAATGGGGATTTTATTTTAAAGTATGCAGACATTTTGTTTTTTAAGTCTATTGTACTTAACTGTAAATACAGATTAGCGCTGACTTTGATAGCCACAAACTTAAATTCTTTAATTGTCCCATACTTAATTTATAAAGTCACTCATGTAACAAATTGTTCTAGTCACCCTTCCTTCCACTCACCACGTGAGTTCTCCTCAATTGTGTTGGCCATTTTTGCATCAGCTGGCTGAAGGGATTACAAACACAGAGCAGCAATTTTTGGGGACTTCAATAAAGTACATTTGAACCACAAACTGCCTAAACTTAAGCAACACATCAAGTGCCCCACCAGAGAGGGGAATATTCTAGATCTTTGTTACACGTCAATCAAAGGGGCTTACCACGATTCATCATATAAGCAATAGCTCAAAGCAGCTAAACCTGTAGTGAAAACTGTTTAAAGATGGACCATCGACGCAGAGTGGGATTGACAGGCCTGCTTCGACTGTGTTGACTGCATGCACTGGAGTGTTTTTGAATCTGCTGCCTCAAACCTGGACGAGGTCACTGACTCTATCTCATCATTTTTCAGTTTCTGTGAGGACATGTGCATTCCCACCCGGATTTATATAACAATCAATAATGATAAACCATGGTTCTTTGGAAAACTCAGACAGCTTTGCCATGTCAAACAGGAGTGGAGATCAGAGCAACTAAAAGGAGTTTCTCCAAGAACTGTGCATCATTGTGGAGAGGCCTGATTCACCAGACTAGTACCAACTACAAGACACCTCTAAGACAATCAAACTTTAAATTGTGTATTAAATTAGAACATAAAGATACACACTTAACGTTAGTTATTAGCTGGATCTAAATTCCTGCTTTAGTTTGGATATTAAGTCGAGGTGTTTGAAGCATGCTATTGTTTTATATTTGTTTAGAAAGCTTTGGTGTGTATAAAGTGTTTAGTACTGATTAAAAAGTGACATTTGGCTTCATTTTAATCAAATAAATAGCACATTAGCTGAGTACAAACATTGAAAGACCTCGATTTTGTATCAAGCATGCTCCTCAAATAATTTAATACATTTCTTGATTAAACAAGTATAAAGCTTTAAAATATTTAATAGTTTTTTTATGATTAACTTAAACTTTTATTTTCCATTAATTACTTTTATAGCATATCGTAAAAAGCCTGATGGGACACGTAAAATAAATAAATAGTTTTGCCCATTAAAATTAAAATACAATTTCTAATTTTACATTGTTAATACAACTTGGAGTGTTCTCGAGCTATTATTAACAGATAAAAACACGAATAGCTCCCTTCAGCACCGACAGCCTCAACAACTTAGACTCAGCCAACCCCTGGCAACACGTCTTATTAGAAAGTGTGTGCGTGGGTGTGCGTGCGTGTGCGTGTGTGTGTGTGCGCGCGTGTGTGCGCGTGTGTGCGTGCGTGTGTGTGTGCGTGTTTGCGTGTGTGTGTATTAAACAATCAACCATGTTAAATGAGATACACTTACAGAGTTACTTATACAGGTAATAGAAATTAGTGATTAATTAAAGAAACAGTGATTAATTAGTTACAAAAATCAGACCTACAGCTGTAAAAGGAAACAAAATGTCAAAATGATACACACAATAATAATCCATCATGTTTTATTTACATTTGTGCTTTCTGTGTTGTTGAGGATTCAATTCGCATGGTGTAGATTTGATAGAAACCTTCCTCTGGAAGCAAGACTAGCATTACTCAACATTGGTTAGATGCATAAATAGTTCTGTCAATTCCTTTATTTAACGTATTTGTATTCTTAGAAATTGAATTGAAACAAATTCCCTATAGGGAAATTAATTTAATAACATGTTTGAAAACAAATTCTAAGGATAGACCTTTAATACATTTAAATAAATTAATCAAAAATTGATGAGACATAAAAAGTGTCACTCATAAAAAAACAATACCGTCAATTTTGTGTAATGACTAATTTTTTTAGCCCATCTCATTTTCATGGTGCATGCTACTGAAGCTCAAAGCTGACTTTCAAATAACCCTTTCTAACTTTTGACAGCTTTCCGTCTTTTAATGCTGTTTAATGGATCTTGATTTCAAACTGCATCTCTGAGGCTGTGCTAATCTTCACCAAAGTTCAGGATACTTTATTTTAATTCATTATTAGTGGTGTAAATCAAGCGTTTGAGGAAACTCTTCATGTGGCAAATGAATTTACCTTAAAGGAACACCAACTCTTTTGGACACAGGCTCTATATCTACATACCATCTGCTTAGATTCTGTTGTTAACCCTCCATCTCCCCATATCCAGTATCTTAATGAGGGTCTATAGACTGTCATTGCCCGCAAAGGCCTCTGGCAGAATCACATTGTTTTAGACGTCCTATCTCATAAATGTTTGGACAACTACACTCTAAAAATGTACTTGACAATTGTTACACTGAATTTTTTTTTGACAAATATGTTTACGGTGGAGCGTAACGGTGGCGCAGTGGGTAGCACGGTCGTCTCACAGCAATAAGGTCGCTGGTTCTAGGCTCGGCTGGGGCAGGTGGCATTTCTGTGTGGAGTTTCCATGTTCTCCCTGTGATCGCGTGGGTTTTCTCCGAGTGCTCCGGTTTCCCCACAAGTCCAAAGACATTGGCGGTTCATTCAGCTGTGGCGACCCAGAAAGGGAATAAAGCCGACATGAAAATGAATGAATGAATGTTTACGGTGAGTTAACTTTTTTTTACTAATCAACTAAACTAGATTTTTTAATTGACTCAACTCATCACTCTGACAGCTCGACATAACAATTGACTGAACATACTTTATTAATCCAGTGAGTAGCCACTGAGAATTTGAACTCAGCTACTAATATATTAATATATTAACAAACAACTGTTAACCAACAATTGAGCTAACAAAAAACTATTGACTGAATTACGCATAAAAAAATAAAGTCAACAGACTTTAATTATTTTTTTTATATTTTTGTTTTACAGCTCATTTCTTGAATGTGAAGTTATGAAAAACAGGTGGACAAGAAAAGTTGAAAGAATTTTCCAGGTCAATATTGTTGCTAATAATTTAAGGGCTTTGCTGATTGTATTTAAAAAGGTTTTAATAATTTCTATATTATTCAAATCTTATTCAGCTAGACTGATCTAATCAAATTTCAAAAGACTTAATATCTCTTGGAGTTTTGGAGAAAAAGCCTAACACCAAAAAAGTGGAGCTTTCTTTAAACCGTTAATTTACTCCTAAAGTAAAAGAGATTGAGAGTTTAGTTAATTTTGCTCAACATTTATTATATTATTTATTTAATGTGAGAGTATGAAGTAAGACTTTTTGAGACCATGTTGACTTGCAGGTGCAAAACTCATTGTGTGCATGAATGTACAACGAAACTCAAGTACGTCTCATTCGTTTTGTGAGACAGAGGATCCTGTCTGAACGATGTCCTGTCTGAACCCATTGAGGAGAGTAAAATTATTTAGCACCATATCAAAACCGACAAAATGAATGTTAAGATGTGCAGCAAAAAAAGGCCTCTTTCACATGGAACCTCCACACCGATCTTCTCCTCTATAATCCACTAAAACTATTTCCTTCATATTTACAAAATAGCAGCAAATTTGAAATGTAGATAACGTATGGAGGTAAAATAAATCGTGGTCATTTCAACAGAATAACCAACTTAATTAACAATATATTTGAAGTCTTGTGAATAAACAGAGAATTCCTTCGAGCACTGAGGCAGATGTTTATATGAAGATGCTTGATCACTTGGGTGGCTTAACATAGCTCCATGAAGGACAAATGAGTGTTCGGTGCGAGAGAAAAGCAATTACAAAGCTCTGAAGGGCTCTCCGCTGGGACACGACAAGTGCACTTGTTTCCTATTCGTAGACTGACGTATACATCAAATATCAAATACTAGTCACATAGAGACACTGCTATAAGGATGATAGCAAAGTCCGAGATTTGACAGCTTTTCCAATCCTCAATTATGATGCTGTCAGTTACGCTCAAACAGAGTGAAACATGGAGGACAAAAAATTTTAACACTTGAGGTGTAATGGGAGGCATTCGACTTTGCTGTTCAAAACAGAGAGAAATTTCTTCAAAATATGCACTGCTGTTGTAGTCGTTGAGTAACGTTTCAGTAGTGAATGGGTATTTAATAAGCATTAATTATAATTTAAACTCTGAAATTATTGGGATAATGTATTCAAGGGAAAAATTTTCTCAGGTGCAGCTTGTTGGGTTAATTTAATTTCATAATTTAATTTTGCAGTTACACCATAGTTTTTTTTCTATAATAAGTTAAGTATTTTTATTTTATTGAATAAACTGTGTGAAGAGCTTGATTAGTGTATCAGTTGTTGATCTGTTTGTTTTAGTGTGACCGAAAGTAGCCATGTGTTATCAGGGCTTCTCCTCTGTTCAGAGAACAAAGGAGAGCTTCCATTTTAAAAACCTGTTTTCAGATGACGCTTTCTCATTGGCAACTAATCAGGATCTATTCGTGTGAAGCTCTGTCTTGCAGGAATGCTATCTTTAAGTATTGGGACCAGCAGATGTAATGGCCGTTGCTTAAAAATACAGAATTCTGTGAAATATTCACAAATGTAAAATAATGGTTTTGGAAGCTCTTGAGTTCACACGGTTTATTCAGTAATATAAATATAGTCACAAATGTTTAAGTGAAGAATAATGGTATTGTAAGCGCTTGTCTTTTGTTTCTATTCCTACTCTGTACTCATACACTGTATGGAACATAATAAAAACTGTTTTTTATCTCTATGTCTTGATAATAAATACGTTTTTTTCACATTTTAGTCACTGCACTGATGACAGATTCTTGATTACTTTCTCTCTTAAACACTTTCTTCTTCAGTTTTGATACTATATTTATTTTGCTTCAACATGCAGTGTGAAACCGCAGCCCACAGACTGACCTTTTGAAGTTCATCTCAGAAGAGAGTATATAGCATAGATTCCAAATTTTAATATACTATATACAGCATGAATTACATTTTTACATCTACCAGTTTTCTTTTCGTTTCATTTGCTTGATAACAACTTTGAGGGGGTGCATTTATTTATATTTGATTTAGTGGCATTCCCATTGTGATGGAAGATGGTTGATTTTCTTTTGAGAAGCCTGTGTTTGAAGTAATGGACACTATTTTTATATACAGTTTTGCTGTAAAAATTTCAGCTAATTAAACAGTAAGGCTTGGGTCAGATGCAGGTAAGCAAACATAAACAGTTTTAACAAATCTACGAAAAGGAAGTTAGCAAAAAAAAAAAGTGTAAAATCCAAAAGCTATTCATATTGACAGAAACAAATTCAAAAGCTCAAGGGATACCAAAAATGGAAATTATCAATGTATTTTGAGCCATTATCTAACAAACAATTAACAAATGAAAAGTAAAAAAAATATCAAGACTATACTATTGTCCTTTGATTAGATAAATCTGAACCTCAGTTCCTGTTGAGAGGTGATCAAAGATTCCCAAAAAATCCCTAAAAGTCAAACTTTAAAACATTAATGACTTATCCCAAAAGTTCCTTAGCAGTGAGTGACTGGTATATTTTGTCTTTGAGCTTCATTATGTTGGTCCCTTAGAAGTGCCCTGAAGATGCCCTTGTTTTTGACTGTTAGCAAGCTATTTAAAAGCTTTATACAGCCTTTTTGACATGGGAAGAAACATATGTTTTTTAGCTGTAGAGACAACCTTTAAAGTGATATTCTTCTGCAAAACTGAACATTTTCCCAGTAATAACTTACCCCATGCTGTTCCAAACTCATAAAAGGCTTTGGTCTTCCTCAGAACACAATGTTAGATATTGCAGATCAAGGCAGGAGCCTTCTTCATAGACCGCATCTTTCCTGTTAAAAGGGGAGACAAAGATGTAATAAATTCAACTTATTTTACAAATAAAACATCTTTTTTGGGCATCATAATGAACCCCATATGGCTTATGGATTGCTCTGAAGATGTCGTGTTCTCTGGGAGGATGACCATATTTGGTCTTCCTCTTTTCTGTCTGTGCCTTACTCTGCTCTGCCTGATTGTCACCTAACATACCTGTGCACATCTCATCAGCCTTATTCTCTCCATCTTCAGCTCCATATAACCTGCTTCCACACCTAAGTTTTTCGCCAGATCTTCATGCATTGAGACATGTTTAATGCACCACCTGATCTTTCCTGAGCTTCTGACCCGATTTGTAAGTTCACCGGTTTTGACCCCTTTTTTGTCTCTTGACTCTGAACCTGTTCCTGACCCTGTCTCCTGCCTTGTCTCTTATATACTGTCCCCTCAGATTTTCGAACCAGGACCGAACCCCGATGTTGAATCAGCTTTTCCCCTTTTAAAGACTTGTTTGCCGATCACTCAACATTGGATCTGGACCTGACCACTCCTGTTTCACATGAGTCTCTCTCTCACTCAAAGCCCAATCTATATCGGACAGCACCCCAGTTTTTTTGCCAGCATTTACCTTCCTCAACTCACTGCTCACCTTCTAGACTACATCACCCCAAAATCCCCTGCTTTGAATCACTTCCTGGTACCTGTCCCACCTGACCATCTGTGCGTACCCCATACAGTATTTTGTTCTTGTCGTCCCGTCCATTCATTTTGATTAATCTTGTTCTCTCTATTTAGACTATTTAGACTCTCTATTTAGACTCTCTATTTAGACTTACACCGACCCGGAACCATCGTCACCGTTACATTACATTGCCTAAATAATAACATTTATTATTCCAGACCTTGTTTCTCTGTTTGTGTACTCAAGTCTACAAAAGCGCTACAGAAGATGTTTTAAATTGAACTCCAAACAGGTCTAGTACCTTGTCTGTTTTTGGAGTTACTGTATCCAATGTATCTAAAATTGTGCTCCAAAAAGGAACAAAGTTTTTATGGGTTGTAATGACAGTAAAATAAAATTGTGGGTGTAGTTTCACTTTAATTAAATTGACGAGAGCTAGAGTGATATCACTGAGCTTCCAAAGATGAATAGTTTAATTACTTTGAATAACATGTTAAATATTTATTGTAGTGGTTAAGTGTGTAGGAGGTGTCACCTGAAATGTGATCTAGGTTCTTTTTATAATTCATAAATATCACCAAACTTATGCCACAGACAGACTATATTTGGTAAATCAGAATGGCCCTCACATGAGGCAAAATATTAAACAAAAATGCTAAGCTCTACATATTAATCCTCTTAATAGCATCAGTGTTCACTCTCATCTACTTTACATCAAAACAAAAAATGCTAATTTTTAAACAATATTTTTGTAAACCCATACACTTGCCTCCCCATTCCAGTGCTTGTACCCATGTATCACAGTAGGATCCAACTTTCCCTTGGAGTGAAATTCAGCTTGCGGAGCATCTCCATGAACTTTTATGATTTCATTCAAGTCAATGGAATCAATGTCATAGTGTGACTGCTGCATTAGCTTAACTTTAAATGACTTAACTTTTGTTCTGGGAAAATTTATTCATTATAATAATATCAGTAATAGAGATATTAATGTCTGTCGAGTAATTGGAATAGGCTGCTGGCTTGTTCATGAGGTTGAGTAAGCAAGAGAGCGTGAGAGATGGTGCTGGACTGGAAAAAGTGAGGGTGATTCAGGAATGTTTTAATATTGTTTTTTATGAATGTATATTAGTAATTTGCTTAGTAACTTATATTTGCATGTTTTTTATTGATCGAAACAAATTATTTTAAGGTAATTGTTAAAGAGATTATTAAGAAGCATTTCAATGCCTATTAGACTAACGTACATTGCTTAGTTCCCTTTATCCTACAGATAGAAATATTTAGATAAAAATGTTTTATCTTCTAAAGGTTATTCTTTAATTATTATATTTTTAAATGTAGTTGTCGTGTGACAAAAAGCAGGGAATTGTTGTGGGAACATTCAATCATATAATTAATATTAGTAAAAGAGATATTAATATCTATTATTTAAAGATTGAGTGAATGTCCATAGGCGATTGTATGTGTGTGTTTGAGTGGCAGAGGGGGGAGAGAGAGACCGGAAGTAGGTGTGGGTCCAGCCTACTAAGAACCCTTATTATCTTAAGCAGAACGGAAGTCTTTCTCTTTTGCCTTTCCTGTCTCTTCCTTGAACACGCTCATGTGGGTGCAGCAGCTAGATTTAGCTTCTCTTATTATGTTCTAATGTGTGTTTAATGGAGTCTTCTATCTGAAGAAATTAAATAATTCCCTCTCACTTTATTATAGGAATCCTAAATGATCAGTGTGTTAGTGAATTGCTGCAAGCTTTTTTGAAGGTTCAGTTAACTGCAAAAATCTGTAGCAACTTTAGCAAGGTAGCTGCCCTGGTTACAAAATGTGTGACACAAACAACATGAATCAATTTAGGAGACAGAATGCAGGTTTTCTACAGACCTCTGATCTGTTCTCTCTACTCAAATAACCTCTGACTTCAGTGGTTACTTAGTTTGTTATGGTGCATGCCTGTCATAGCAGAAGCTTTACACCAGTCTTATCAGAAATGGCAGTTCTACAAAGACAATTTCTGAGGATATTGTCTTGGGGTCTTCATTTCTCTGCCAAGTCAAATTAAGTGGTCTTTTGTAGGCCCTTATGGAATTTCTTAATGCCTGTCTGGGGTATTCCAGAGAAACAAGTGGTTGTCAGCTAGATAGGCATCTTCCGAAAGTCAATTCTTTGTATTTTTCCAGTTCTTTCCCAGGTGTAGAGGTCGTCATCTACAGTGCAAAAAGATGATAAACTGATTTGACAGTGTGCACACATCACCTGGGACACGTATTCCTTATTTCATTATGTTTATGTGTAGCTGGTGGCTACTTTGCAACTTTTAAACCTTTCAGGAAGAACTTTTCTGTCACAGAAACCTGAAGTAAGAGAGATATGAAAATGTTAACATCCCTACAAATGAGCGTTTTTCCCTAAAGACAGCAGTTATATCATATGGTCGTTTCCTATTATAGCCTTTGGAAATTTTTTATTTTGTTTTCATTCATAAACCTTCTCTTAAGGAGAAAGACATCTGTCTATTACTGTTGTATACTATATGTTATAGTATCATGCTTGTTCAGTTTATCTATTATTCTGTTATGGTGTTATAGTTGAGAGTTACCCTTTGTTATCATGCCATTTTATTCTTATGTGTGTAATTGGTTTTCTCACCCCCCGGTATTTGTGTTATCTCAACGCACCTGACAATCTCTCCTTTGTTATGCAAGGCAATTAATTGTTCCTCATTTCTTATATGGTCATGGAAAAGATGTTACATAGTGAGCATAAAATAATTGGCCAAGTTTGACGATTGGAGTCTAGCACTTCTGGCACTGGTATACAGTATTTAAGCCAAGCATGTTCCAAGTTTTGGAGTGGTGGAAGTGTGTTGAATGTAACACAAAAGAAATGGGCCAGACTTTCAATTTAAGGCTAACTTGCCTGAAGCTTGGGACAGTTAAGGGCTCTCATCAGGAATCAGAACTTGGTCCAGACATGTACCATCATTCATTATAGTACTTGGGCCAATTGACACAACATGAGCCAGTAAGAGTACGACAAAGCAAAAATTGCTATATGAGTAGACTGTTTGAGAAGAACCAAATTATTGGCATGCAGCAGTCAGACAAAATAATTATGGAGATTTCAGAACCTACAGACCTTAACCTCAAAGAGAACCTTTGTGTGGTCCCGAGGGGGGCCCTAAGAAGCAGTTGATAAAAACCCGACTACGCCACCCCGGTGGGGAACCTGGGGAATTACACCCCAAAGATAGAAGGCAACACAGGTTCCTTCCACCTGTGGAAAGCAAGGACATAGGAGGCGTGATATGGCATACAAGGAATAAATATTTTGTTTAAATTATGAAAATATGAAATGTCAATCATGGAAGGTTTCAACCCCCAGTTGGCAGTGGAAGTGGAGAGAGATGGACCCAGCTTCAGTGCACACACGCACTACACGCACAGAAAGTCTCACTTCACCTGTGTTCAATACACTTCACCCCAACACGGGCTGAGACCGCACTTTCTCCGCCGCGCACTGCTCCTGCACCAGAGTCCTGGGGAGACAACACCACCACAAATACGAATAATGAAAGTCTGCATCCCCCCTTCCACGGGACGAGTTAGTGCCGGTGATCTTTAAAGTCCGTTCACAGAAACATCGGATCCGCCCAGGCGCATCCCCTGCTGCATAATTATACAGGTGAGGTTAGGTCACGAAACTCAGCGTTCACGCAAGACCTTCGCTGGGTACCAGATAAGTCCCCAGCAGAACAGCAGAGAGAGGATTGTCATTCAAAAAGACATGCTCCGCCCACCAACACCATTCCAGCCACCTTAGATGTTTCTCTGCGCTTGTCGCCAAGGAAACCGGAAACAAAACAGCAAAATCGGAAGCATCAGCCGAGAAAGCGAACGCATACCGGTATTCAAAATATGAGCACTTATATTTGCCTCTCGCTGCCTTCTGATTGGCTAATGAGGCAAACAGAGAGCGCATCCCAAGCCGGGGAATTCCATATTGCCACATTCGGAATGTGCTGGAGTAGGCTTTGCAGCATAGTTTGACTCTACCATCATCATTGCAATATCTGGGTTCGTTAACTGAAATCAATATAACATGGAAAAATCTGACATTGCAGAAGCTTGTTATTGTTTAGTGCATTTTCATCTGTGTTTAAGTGCCATTGTTATGGAATTAAGGAGGCTGACGTGTGGAATTAATCTGGTCTGGCATTGGCTTAAAGTTGGGTCAGACATGGCTCTCACATGGTTCATATATCTCTTATGGTTTGACACAGTTTTGGAGTCTTCGGTTAATGTTTAACAAATAGGTAAACCAGATAGGTTCAAGTATGGGTAATTATCTTGGCTGAGACTTGGGGCAGACAAGGCCCATCTGTGCCTTTGTCTGGTAGCTAGACTTGGTCCATATATGTACTGTAATTCATCGCAATACTCTAGGATCAAGAAAAAGCTGAAAGTGTAGGTCAGAGTTGGGCCAAGTAATGTTTGCTATGTGGGAATAAACTATACTGCATCAGACATCATATAACATTTTGTTGCTAATACTAATTCATATTTTAGATTCATACCAGTCAATTACCTTAGAATTGTAGGAAAAATGTGTCATTTAAGAACATATTCTAAATGCTTACATTGACAAGATAGCAGACATGTAGTGTGTTTACCTGCAGTATAGAAGATTGAGATGTGAGTCCTGCGTCAAATCCTGCGACACCATTGTTAAAGAACTGGGTGGCAGTCAAATTTCATTTGCAATCTATGTTAAAATGTTTTTACTTTTTAATGTTAAGCAAAGCAATTGTGAAATTTAGATATCAATTTGAGGTTTTCATCAGTATGGTGCTTTGCTGTTCTGAAAAACTTTTGCAATGTATTTTAGTATCATTAATTTTACCATAAATAGCACAAGTTTAAAAAAAAAAATTGATTGTTAAGAATTTGATAAATAAAGGATCTATGTCACCAGTTTAATGGAGCGTCTCAGTTTCAACCTCATTTAAAACTAAAACCCTGTGAGATTTCACTGCAATGTTTCATTGCTTCAGGTTTTTAATTTGTGTCTGCACTTCAGAGATAAAAAAGGCACGAGAGTTTCAAATGTAACAGTACATCCTAAGGAGACTGCATCTTTTAATGTCAGTTGTACAGCAATTATGTAAATGTATTTTTAATATTTTGTTTATGTAGCATAATCTCTAGAAGCGAAAACCACCAAAGAGTGTTGAGCCTCGGGTGATTGCAAACTTCATATTCTTCTGAAATTGAGCCTTAATTATTCTGCTCAGAAGTATTAGATGGTTGTTGAGATTGCTAGGTCACTTTTTCTAGGTTAACATTTTCGAGTTTTGAGTACACAAGCAGGTTTGTGTATGTTTTCAGTTTGAGGAATATTTGCACAGCTATCCCCTGTATAAACAGCTTGGTAACATCTGGTAACAGACACTCTTGAAGTCAAGAGGTGACTCCTGAAACTCAAATCATGCCACAGGATGTTATTTTTCACCTCCGCATTACGCTTCCTTGCAGGGAAGCATATTACAGGCCGTCGAGAGCTTGTGCACTCAGTGATGAGAATGATCTTGAAGGCCTTGTTCGACGAGATCAGATTTCTGTGAAAATTCTGCTTTGAATTGCTTCCTGGCCTAAGTACGACACCCTCGGGTCTAGAGGCACTACGCTGAATTGATGTCATTTCCTGAGCTTGTATGGTTCAACGTGTTTGCTGATGTACAGAAATATGGAGAGTGAAGAAAATTGGAAAGAGATTTTTATTATTTATTTAACAGAAATGAAGCTGTTATCTTCAGGGAGCAAAGGTGTTGTTTATTGCATGGTTTGTATTCTGAAGATGACACTGTGCTTGTCAATCACAAAAAAGTCCCCCAAAAATGTTTTCCAGTTTGTGAATTGAATCGTAGCTCTTCTAACTTTCTAATCATATTTTAATGTTGTAAGCAATGTTGTTTGGCACAATATTCTATAAAAGGTAATTAATTTTATTGCAGTTTGAAATGTATAGTTCTCTTAACATTACTTTAATATATGCTATATTTACTGCCTCGATCACTGGGTTTTTGGCCCTATGTGGCAAGGATTATCACAATAAACAAGGCTACCTCTTATAACTATTTTAAACCGACACTTGCTCAGTTTTGATAGACTTATTTTACCGGTTAAAAAGATTCATGCATGAGACTACATCCCAACTCCACGTCTCCAACAGGTGGAAAAAGTCAGAAAACCAATTAGACGGATACCTCATGTTCAATCTACATTTGCAACTAATATCTGTTTGTTGTGGTGAAAAAACATAGTTAAAAGTCACCGCTGTAAATATATTATTAAATCTACATTTTTTCTCTGACCTGTGTTGAGGATGTTATGACAATAACACTTGGATGCAAACATCTGAAATGAGTTTCCTCTTTAGGTTCATGGGGTGCTTAGACGTAGGGCAAAACACAAGGTGTTCAGAGTATTGCCGATATATCTTCAAATTTAAAGGAGCCAGCTGAGGTGGCTCAAACATCTGTTTTGGGTACCTACTGAGTATACTTCAGCTGGTAGAAGGCCCCACGGAAGAACCCAACATGTTTGACAATGTCTCTAGGCTAGCCCATAAGCATCTAATTATTAAAGGTGCCCAACAATCTGAAAAGCTAAATTTTATTGTCAGAAGCACTGTGTAATTTGAGGTTCTAAAAAAACTATGCTATATTTTTAGGATATATGGAATATCATCTTGTCTTATTATGGATAAAGAATTTAATTTCCATACGGCAGGGTTTCTGTGTGTTCACTGTTTGTTTTTTCTCCTTTTAAATAAGCTATTTTTCTATTCTATTCTATTCTTGTTTTCATGTATACATTACTTTTGTTTTGTTTTGTTTCGTTACGAATACAATTATATATATAGAGTTCCTATTGTCCTCTTTTTTAGCTGCAGTTCTGGATGAATGCAGTAGTTGCCTCTCCTTACTTAATTTTAAAGGTAAAGTGTTATCACAATTCCAAATTATTATTATTATTATTATTATTATTATTATTATTATTATTATTATTACAATTATTGCCTTTATTTTAGGCTCTTCTTTGAGAAGAGCATGAACAACTTATTAAACCTTGATTATGTGGAAAAAAAAAACACCATTTGTTTTCCATGAGTGATTCTCTGAGAGCATTTTTGGGGAAGCTGAAAAAGGGACTGTCAAGAGACACTGGAAAAACATAACTTGTGTATATATGAGATCATTCCCTATCCTGACCCAAAACATTTTAAAGTGGTGAACTGCCACTTATATTCTCTTCATTATTCATTTATGTAAAAAGAATGCAATAAATTCAATGGCTGTGCATCAATGATGTATGAGGCGTGTAGCTCCTCAATTCGTCCATCAGCATTCACTGCTGCAGGTCTCTATAAAACTTGCTAGTGAGGAAAAGTCGCTGAGTAGTTAAACATAGAGACACCAGCTGCCCGGACCAAATAGATGGATGAAACTGCTGATCAGTGAAAGGCCAAGAATATCACCAGCTCTGAACCATTATTACTCTTAGCGGTAGCATTTCTCTGCAAACATGACATGCAATCACTAGGACCAGATAGACCTCAGCAGATTTCAAATGAACACACAGAACAGTTGATTTGATATGAGTAGGAAGAAAGTTGAGGAATTGTGCTGTTCAAAACTCATCATTCTTTCAACTTTGTAATGAAAAATGTGTTTTCTTTTGAAATGTTAACATCATCGTCAAGGTTAATGCAGAATTCTGTGGTCTGCAGAAGCCAACCACCTGCAAAATATCTTTTCTTATCAGTAAAATCAATAACTAAATAGCATTGCTAAGAGACAACTGTGATTGGGATTGAGACAGTAAACCATTGAATATTTAGTTGTGAAACAGTATGCCTTTGCGTTTGAAAGGTCACGGATCACTACATAATTCTAAGAGAAGTAGCGAAGAATGCTGAGTATATGCATAACCTCTGTAATATTCCAGCATCTTCTGCAAATTCATTTATTCAAAACAGGGATTAACATGGATGGAGCAGCTGCTGCCGATTCACTTCAGTTCATTAAAGGAGCTTTAAAGACATTGTCATCCAGCATAATAAGTGTGTTTGCAAACATCTTAAAGCTTTCTGGATGGCCCTACTAACCTTGACTTGTCGTTTCGGCAAGACTTTGATTACAGAAAGCATGTGAGGAGAACTGTGAATAGACTTTTTCTCACTTGATTAACCATGGACTATACGGGTGCATCTGTAGAGCTGCTGAAGGATGGCTTAGGTGTAAGCACATATTGCAAATGCATTTCTTGCAGGATTTTTATAAGGAACTGCACTTTGTGGGAAGGGGGTCAATGCATCCTATACACCCAACAAATGATTTTTTAAACAAAAGTGAGACCAACATACATCAAACAAATGGTAGAATAAGATATTTGCAATGAAATGTGTACATAAACTAAATGTTAGAATTGTTCTTTAAGATTTATGAATTCTGTAAAAAAATTTACAGATGATTTTTCATATCATCCTGCAAGTCACTGTCTCCACACCTATTCCCCTATTCTATGCCCCAAATTAAAGATGCAGTTTGTAATTTCTATTAACATTTTACAAAACAAAGATAGTCCTGTAGATCAATCACCCTGATTTTGATGGATCCTGCTGATACCCTACAAGCAATTCTAACCTCTAAACTTAGACTTCCCTTGGTATCATACTGCCCCTTGATGAAAAAAAAGTTATAGACATGTTTTGTACAACAATATTATACTTAAAATTGTTAATAGCCAAAAACACAAAAGCCACTACAATATAATGTATACCTTTGGTGGTACAAAATTAGTTATTATTGTGAAAGCATAAAATCATCATACCCAGGTTAATAGTCTTTTATTAATTTCGGCTGCAAAATTGCACTCCAATGACAAAACAAGACACTGTACTTTGACATTATCAAGATGATGTATTTTATTTCTTAGGTTGAGTAGACCAATGGGGCTATATTGGCAGAATTATATTAAAAAGATTGAAAGATTTTGTCCATATTATGTCCACTTTCAGAAAATGTCAGTTAACTTCCTTTTATAGCTTAACTCAATAAAAGTTTTCAATAAGGTCTTGGTTGCAGAAATGCAGTTTCAGATATGCATGTACAGTCAAACAGCCGTGCAATAACAGACTGTTTGACTTGTAAGGTTGTAAGCGAAAGGTAGCATTACTTCCTAACCCTTTTCAGCATGTTACGGCAATTAATTAAACTTAATGTGGCGGGTTCACTTGCCTGTGGAGTCAGGAGGCATACAACTCTCAGGTTCTTCAAAACTCTTCCTATTTATCTAATCAGCAACACAACAGATCTCCAATGACCTTTCAACACATGTGGCATGCACAACACTAAATCTCCCATCATGCCCCACCACTACTGCACACAAATACTTTATAGACAATCTCATTCATGCAACAGTATAATCTGTAGAGATTAGGGTACATTTGTTTGGTCTAGTAAATAACTAAAATAACTAATTTTGGGCGTTCCTGTTTCGGTTGGTGATCAGTCATGCGAGACTGGATGTAACACAGCATGTGGCCTGTTTACCATACACAAAATCTCCCCTTCTATGTGCCCTTGTTCTGTCAGTGTACAAGCCTATGTGATACAGCCTTTTCATCTGTGTACACAGTTTACCTTTCATTTTCAATTTGGATAAAACCCTTCGCCTTGTTTAAAGCTTACATGGCATTCTGCCACTGTGACATTTAGAGAAACAACGTTTGTACTGTAATAGAGATGTTTCAATTGAATTAGAAACTCTGCAATGACTTATTATGCCAGCTGTAAATCTAATATATTCTTTGCTGGATGATGAATACTGTCACTTTACGTAAATTATTTTACCGATATACACAGAAATACAATTAACTTGCTTTTAGGAATCCGTCCTGTGTTTCTGAACGACCACATCTCTTATGCACTGCTGTAAAAATCAGGCAAAAAAACTTTTCTGGAGAAAGCTAAAGCATATTTAAGGACACTGTTTTTGCAGGTCTCATTTAAAAAACAAACGTACGATACATTTGCTAAATAAATGGAGGGAATATCTGAGCCCTAAAAAATGTGTATTGTTTTGTAGTCTTATCAAATTAGCAGTTTTAATGCATCCTTTTATTATTTAATCTACTAATCTTGTTGCTACCTTGCTCTGGTATTTTCTCTAAAGTTAAATAAATCAATGTTAACACCAATAGACATATACTACAACTCCGGGATCTTTGAACATGTGTTGTAAGTTTAAAAAGTAGAGTGTGTTACTGTTTAAAGGCAGTGTTCTTGTGTTTTCAAAATCGTGTTGCAATTAAACAACCAATGAAATAAATAACTATAACCAGCAAATTAGCAATCTATTGTGCTGGTTGCTGGGAAACCTGACAGTGATGCTCTTTCAGTCTTTGGTGCCTGTGGTGACTCAGCAGTGTCAGGTGCTGCTATTGATTATTCCACCTGTGTGTGCTCTCAGTGAGTACGTATTGTTGCCCCGGGCGATGCCGTCAGGTGCAGCTAGGATTTGGCCTCTCAACCTGCAGACCACCCGCTTTTCTCACAACACTGACAGTTGTTGCACAATAATTTCCCAGGTGTTGCATAATTTAGTTTTCTGAAATTTATGAGTAGCTTCTGCCAGCTTTACATCAAATTCAGTAGTTTTCTAACCAATCCACAGGGATCACTGGTGTTGGAATGTGAACTTGTGATATTAATTCATCTAGAAACAGAGTTTTGCATTATTAATTCAGTGAAAAACTGAAGGAAGTATGCTCTTGCTATTAAGCACCCCTCCATTTCACCCATGTACAATTTATTACGCAGCATGTCTTCTTGTTTTAAGAACTGTCTTCGTTGAGTTGAAATAACTAAATTGATTGGTAAAATATTGATGTAGCAGTCAGGAATTCAGTCTCAGGAGCCAGGAAGAGTTTCAACATGTATTAAAACAACAAACAACCACCATAGCCAATGTAGGAGCGGGAGAAAACAAATGGAGCAATGCTTAGGTAAGACAAATAATAATATTTAACTTGTGTGACACTAGGATATAGGCTAGTAAGGTGACAAAATGGTTAACAACAGGCAGCATTAAAATGAAGGTGTGAAACAATGAAACAATGTGTGAAAACAATGAAACAATGAGCTCATAAGCAAATTGACAGAGGTGTACAACTAAAGGCTAACACACACACCTATGTGTAATATCAGTGTGAAATACCTTGGAATGTCCACGTTATATATATTCACACACACACACACAAACTAAAGTAAACGTGTTTATACAATTAACATTTTGACTTCAGTCTATAACTTTGAACACGCTGCAAGATCAGATCCTGTGTTTTTCATTGGCAACAAGTGTGTGAAATAACCTTCAAACAGCTATATTTTGATGCAAATGGATCTTGTTCACACAAGTGGTTATCACCTTGTGTGAATAATCAAACAGAAGAAACACTGAACCGTTGATGCAGAAGAGATATCTTTCAGGTCGTGATGTCGATGGTGTGCAATGTTTTTGCCATCTATGAAGACACATGCCATAAAACAGCATCTCAGTCATGCTAAAAATGAGACTCTTAATGTTGCTGATTTGAAGATGAGTTTGCTTTTTCATGAATGGCATGCTGGTGTGTGATTGGTTGAAGGCTATGATTACTCTGTAATGTTGTTTTGACTGCTGGTAAGAGTGAAAGTCATTGGGCATCAGAAGAAAACATTACTCGTGAAAATGGTCTTTGAGCCTGTTGGCCTGTCAACGAGAGCAGACATGCATCACCACGATATGTTGAGTAGATTTAACCCTCCTGACCTCATCTCTGTGCCTCTCCGGTTGCTTTGTTGGATTGGAGAAGCTGAGGCTTAGGCCGTCAAGTCTCATGAAGGGTTTGTAAGGTCCAGTCAGAATCTGAACATGTATGTCTTTAATACTTCATCATCTCCTTTGAGAGCTTACCTGGAAAGGTTAATAATGTGGCAAGATTGCTTTCAAAAGCTAGTCATTCTAAATATCATAAAGTCACTTATTAATCGCAACCAAACTATAACTGTATTTGTAGTGTCTGTGACATTCTGCAAAGTTAAACATGGGTGAAGTCAGTAGTTGTTATTTCAACATTGTATCATCTGTGAATAATCGAAAAAGGGCATTAACGTAAATGCTGAGACAAATACTAAAATGGCAACATAGTTTTAATGTCTGCAATCTGGGTTGATTATATCAAAATAGTTAGCACCTATTATCTGTTGGTGCACCTGTTTCTACTTTGTACTTATCTACTTTGAATGGCTTTCCAAGTTCCAAATTTCCTGGTGTGTATGTGAGGCAAAGATGAAAAAATACAAACTTAATTATAAAACAAAACATGTTAACAATGTGCATAGCAGCGTTCAAACCTCTCTCAAATCAAAGGCACTCAAACGTTTGTGTTGTGAAGTGAGCTCTTTTTATAGTTTTGAGATTGTGCTTCTGGCGTGCATGCACCTTCACTCAAAAGGTCAAAATCTCACAAGCCGTGAACTCAAAGAGTCATCTTTCAATTTGGTTTATATCTTTTTCAGTGCATGTATGACAGCAATGGTTTCATTCAGATTAGACAGTTTTCAGAGGTGACCATACAGAGAAAAGAAGAGGATGGTATGACTGTTGCCAAATGTTCAAAGGAGGAAGTTGTCTGCTGTAAACAGAGTGAAATATTCATACACTGGGATAAACAAGTGTAGTCGTTTAGAGTGCATGAGAATATGTGCGTCTGAACAGTGTCAGGAAATATGCATTATTCTGACAAATAATTACTGAAACCATTAGTACTCTGCTTCCGTGCTGACTATCTGTTTTAAAGCAGAAAGAATAATGTTCTCCAGTAAAAGCAAATGTATTGTTTTGCTAAAAATGGTGTGTTTTTAAAGCATAATTAGGAAAGTGTAAAAAATTATTTTCATTAAAACTAAATTGTGGCCTTTCTAAGAGGGATAGCTCACCTAATAAATAAAAATTTCTCTTGAGCAGCAAAAGTGGTGCTAGATAATGTACATAACTAAAGCAACATCCTTTCATAGACTTTGTGCCTGAATGACAAAGGCCCAGTTTAATTAATGACTCTTATGAAAACGTCATCAACACACCTATTGTGAAGCTGTGCCCAGTATTTTATTATTGTTCAAAAATACTTTTTTTCAAATGAATTGAACATCCATTAATTGTAAAAAAAAAAAAATATATATATATATATATATATATATATATATATATATATATATATACACATGTATTATAACCCCTTTAAAATTCATCTCTTGGTTTTAAAGCTAAAGTGCAAACATTTTTGCTATATTCTATAGGTCTGATGTATTTGGAACATTTACATAGCAATTGTATATACTTTTCAAATTATTCCCTGTGTGAAAAGAACAATTTGATTTTTTAAATATAATTAGTAACTAACCCTGTGTTTTAACCACTATACAAATCCAGTATGAAAGCACAAATCAACTGGCAATCTTATTCCAAGATGTTGATTAATTTACTTTTTTTAAGTGCTTTCAGTGCTTCTTCCTTACATTTATTTTCATTTAAACATGTTTGTTTCTGAACAGCACAGAAAGGGCTTTAGCTGAAAAAGTTTAAAGTCTCACTGCTCACTATCTTCATTCGTTTGTCTTCTATGTACCCACTTAGTTTGGGTTATGTGGCTCTACTGGGCTATCACTCATTTTTGTCTGGGTGTCTTTTGGTAAAATATAAGTGTAGGCTGTGGACAAATTGCCAGTCAAGTTATTTTCATGTATTCTATGTTTGTGTTACAGTTTTTTAAAATTGATAAGACAGTTTTTTCAATACATTTAACAAGTTTGCTTTAAAACCAGTTGATTTAATTCTCAACCCCCAATCCCCCATTGAGAAAAAAATGGCTTTAAAATGACATAGTTTTGGTGTTGGTGGAGCTTGAGAGTAAAAGATGATCAAGAATTTGAAAATTGTGTTAACTGTATGCGTTTTCTATCAAAACACCAAAAAATGTGTTAATTGTAAAGCCTACCTAGATGGGTGTTGTGCTAATTGTGTTAAGAGTTTAAGAAAGTTGTTAAATGTATTAAAAAAACTGTCATAGCAATTGTGAAAAACTGTAAAGTGATGTCTTGTGTATGGCTGCATAGCCCTGCTGACAGTGCTGCTTAGTACTTCTGACATCAGAGTTGCGAGTTCAAACTTCACTTGGAGGTTACAAGTTATTCAAGGCTTCTTTCGAAACAAGTCAGAACCAGGAAAACCTTATGTACAGCCAGATTTATACATTTATTGTTGTTAATTCTGGTGGTCAAATTCAATCTTTTAAATTTAATCATTTGTGACATCAATGTTTGCTGGGTACTATAATGCTACATACACAAAACTTGAAGAGGTCAAAGCGTTTTCTAGTTGTTTTCTAAGGGTATCATTGGGTTGTTCTTAGCCTGAAAAAATATATCTTATAATATAAGTTGAGTTCGTGTGAATTATGCCGCAGTGAATGAGATTTAATCTTCAGTTCACATGAAAGCATGTGTCCTTTTTTATGAGAAATGTGACCTTTCTTAAGTATATCAGTAATGACACTGCGGCTCCTGTTGCTATATGGGCATGTCAATTCTTCCCTTGTCTGATTACTTCCATATTTCTATAGAAGCCTCATCAGACTAACAGGCAGCGCTACTGGAATAATCACTATTCTAGGATTCCAGTCGCAGTCGCACTAGAATACCTTATTGCACTGTGACTAACTGCAAATAGAATGTTAGATTGTGGCTTCAGCGTTACAGCTTTCTCAACAATGAGTGTAAGTTGTGGGTCTGGACCTTTCATTTCATCTTTGTCGTTTTAAGCTCTTAGGTTGGTTAATCATAATAAAACACATTAATTAAGGGTTTGTCGGAACTGAGTAGAATTGCTTAATGAGTTTTGATGTGCCAATTATCTACTGTGTAATGAGCCTGCATCCAGTAGGTGACAGTTAGTGTGAGGAAAGCTCCCTAGGAGATCTTCTAGCAGGTTTGAGCTGTTTTCATAAGAGTCTTGTCAAAAGGAAAAAATGTATGACGCACTTTAGTGCTTTCTCTGAAGTGTAATCACTTTATGTCATGATCCACTGTGAAGTGCTCCATCTGAGCTGTCAGAATTTACAGTAATAATAATGGGTTTGGATGCATTTCACCACATCTAATTCTTAGACAGTTTTGTTGCTGCATTCATTGTTTGTGTCAGGAGCGACAGCTGGGTACACTCATTTATTAACAAATACATGCATTCACATTCAGCATCAGGTTGCAAGTTTATGGATGAAGGAGTAAGCACATTCTCATTTCATTATTCATCACAAACCCATACAGCATGAACTCTCATACAAATTACAAGTAGATTACAATGTATATTGACATAAAAAAAAACATTCAACATGTTGCACGTTTTTAGAGGTTGTCTTAATAGATTGTTCTTTTTATATTTGCTGGCCGATCAATCTAAGAAAAGGGGTTGTTTAATAGCAGTGAGAGAGTCTAAACCAGGAAGAGGAAGGATCATAATCCTAGACAGCTAAAGTGTTTTATTTTTTTACCCTGCATTTTTGGCAAGGTGCCATTAAGTGAACGATGCCATTTTTAATTTTACAATGAGTGTAAAATTGATTAAAAACACATTCTCTCAGAAATTTTAATTAGCTTTTAAAGGTGTGGTTTTTTTAAACTCGTGTTGAGGTAAAGGTCTCTACACACTGATCCAAATTGAAATTTGCACAAACATTCGAATGGCTTCTTGGCAGGGTGCATTTCGCAAGCTTCTGTTGCTGCAGTGGCACTCCTTACCATTGAATGGCGCTCCTTGTTGTTTCCAGGCAAAACAAAGCTTAGACTAGGTGCAGTGGAACAAATGAGGGGTCACGCTTTTGATACTGGGCAATTTTGAGCAAAGCGAACGCGTGAACTGAATACTATGTTGAATCAACCATAACTTGATATGAAGACTTAGCAGATTCTCTGAACAACAGAATTAACACAAAGTATAAACAGTGAATCAAGATGGAAAACAAGAAGATAGAAAAGATGGAGTCTGGCGGTTTGTACATAAAATCCTGATTAGACTTTGTTTCAGAAGCATTGTAATGGATCCAGGGTGATCTGTGAAGGGGAATGGCCTTGTTCTGGGACTAGAGCGATAAAAGGATTGTTAAAGTTTAATCATCATCTGCATTGTCATTAATGTTTAAACATGATGTGACTTTAAAGTCAACATGGAATGAAAATACATCACAAACCCATGTGGATGGAAACACAACTCACAAACTCTTATTCTATCTCTATAGCTTAATTACAAAAACTAAAATGTTCTTTCAGTTTTTAAATCAAGCTTAATTAATAGCTTGGAAATGTATACATTTTACAAAAAAAAACTTACTACTGACCAGGAATGAGGAGAAAAAACAACACATGTATGTAAAAACTAAGAGATATGTAACTTCTAATTATTAGAATCTTATAACAATGAGATATGCTTACAAAACAAACTAATTAGTGAATGCAGTGAGCTTCTATGCCCTTACCTTTCAAATGTGTGTTTTCTTGCATAACAAAACACAATTTCCTTGGGGATGATATCAAAATTGCTGCTGTGTAGGTTCATCTTTGACTCTTCTTTACGTTCCTTCAAAATACTGTTCCTTCCATGGTCAGGAAGCTGTCTTCATGCACCTGATATTAATTCACATTTTTCTCCTTTCAAAAGTAAAAAACTGTTGCTAAGAAAGAACAGGTGTTCACAACACAAAAATAAAAAAATCTAGAGCGGCAATTTAAACCTTCCTAAAAATTCAAGACGCCATTAACTTGACAATCATTGTTCAAAAATGTGAGGTTTCTCTGTATGCAGTCCCCAGAAAGGCTGATTCACAAGTTACCTCAGCTACACAGGAAGTTCCTCTCAAGATGAGCGTAGCAAATCAACTGTACAGTTCATTAGAAGAAAGTGTATCATACTGTATCTGCAAGTCCTCATATTTTCTATTGGTAACCTGCCTTTGAATTGTTTTGTCTCATTTGCTATCCCTGCTACGTTCATTAATTTGCATGAGGTTAGTCCTCTGTCTAAGGGTCTATTGAGCCATTCCGTGCATGGTTTGTGTAGCTGTGATCTCCATCACTAATGCTGTGCTACATCTACCTTTAATTCTGGATGTTTTTCAAAGATTTGCATTCTTCTGTTTGAACTCTAAACTATCTATAGCAACCAAAGAAGGACTAAAGTAAAGGATGCAGTGTGAAAGCGTTTCAAACTTTGCATTTATCATAAAAATAAACCTTACATTTTTAATGTCTATGTTTTACAGTTCTGAAGCATTCATGCAGTCCACTTTTTATGGAAAGCTGATGAAATTTCACCCGTTGTTCCTGTGCATCTCCCACAAGATGCTTTGACTTGATGAACTGTTTCTTTTTACCCTCCACTCAAGCCGTTACCATATTTCTCTTTTGTTTACCTCTCAATGCTTTCTAAAAGAGTATCAGCTTCATCTAGGGACCTTTGTGATTGGTTAGACTCAATGATTGTGTTTATAGTACTTATTGATTGTAGAAGGATAAGGTCAGAGTATTGTTTAATTAAACAGGATGGCATGCTGTTGGGGTTAGATAGAGGTCTAACAGCTAATTTAACCCTTGATTATCACATATTTTCTCATTGTTGTAAGCCAAATGAGGATCTAAATGTGACTCGTTACTGAAACCGATCTACTAATGAAGATCCTTTTTATTGCAATGTAAAAATAAAAGAAAATTAAGGTAGTCATGTGATTGTGTATTTATTAGCAATGTTTTAGTGTATTTTAATTGGAACATGATTTGTTAAATGATGATACGTTTAGATTAGGGAAAAGACAACAAAAGACAATCCTTTATCTTGAAGATAGCAATCAAGGTGCAGTCAGCGAGACACATGCTTAGTTATTAGACTCAAGCAATACCCTCTCCATCTTAAGTGTGCACACAGTCTCGGTTGGTTGGGTACAGTGCGGCTCAAGCTGAATGTTATGTGAGGGCCCCCCTGTTTCAATAATGAGTGTTTCTGGTCAATAATCTTTTATTTGTTTCTCAAGATAAATAAAAAAAAACATCTTTGATTGTTTGTGTTTTTGAGTTATGGCTGTGTTTATAAAAAAATACTCATCCAAGATAAGCACAAACACAATTTAATCTTTAATATTAAAAAAAATGCATGTTAAAATGTAAAAAAAACTTAAATATTGTGAATAACAAATTTATAAATTGAAAGGCATGGCCATAAAACATTTGGATGAAAAACTAAAGCAAATGCATCATGCAATCAGTTTCACAAGATCAAAAACAAACATGTAACCTACCAGATTATTTGATTTCCTTGATGAAATGTGTGTAAAAAGGATCTTTTCATATGCTTGTACCATATCTGAAGTCCTCAAATGGCTACAATTGTGGAGATAATTCTAGCAGCTATCCCTGGATAAACCTGCTTGATCATGAAGTCTTTTCCACTAGGTAAATATAATGTGATTCTGCTGCTTCTGCAAGCGCTCCTGATTGGTTGTCAGAGCCTTTAGGAGGATATTTGCAATGATGTCCCATCACGTAACACTAATCGTTATTGTTAATGTGAGTAATCGGATTCTACTGTGTGGCAATTAAAATATAATATTATTAATGACTTTAGTTTATATAGCGCTTTTCTAGGCGCTAGACTTTACAATTACAATTATTCATTCACTCCACATTCACATTCTGATGGTGATAAGCTACTTTGGTAGCCCTCAGGTACCCTGGAGCAGTCTAAAAGGATGAGGCTACTATTTCGGGCCTTCAGCCTCCTAACCACCACCAAACACATCCCACCAGTCACACACACCCATATAGTGCAGTATGGATATATATCCTCAGTAGGGATCTAACTGCCAACCTCCCGATTACAGAACAACCAACTTCACCACTGCGCCATCATTCTGCCCAGTTCATTACATTAATATTGAATGTAAAGCACTGAAATAATATAGTTGAAGAACTGTGGCACTTGTGTTATTAGTGGTTTTCAGTCCCAGGGAACTTTATTTATGTAGTTAAAGATTTAGTTAATAATTAATGTGATTCTTAACTAATAGCGATGTGGTGGGTAGCAAAGATAGCTAACACATTTTCAAGATTTTTCATAAATGTAATGAAAACCATAATATCCAAAATGTAATATAACCATAAATACACCTATTTTTAGAAGCTAACAGATGGTATTGTGCAGATTAATAGTGTTTTGCCTGAAAACAATAAAAATTCTATGTAATAAAAGAGAACCCAGAAAACATCATTCCTAACCAGAGCTTAAGTTCTTCCATACCTGCCAACCCTGGAAGATGTAATTAGAGTTTCTTCACAAACATCAAAGGCTTTTGGTGGTGGAAAGAGCTGAAAGCTTAATAAAGGATATTGGCTAGGAGTGTTTACTATGGTGGGATTGGATACTGCTTTCCACGGGTCAATTACAGCTGCTGTGTTGAGCTGAAAAGAAACCAATGCTTGCCATTACACTATTAGCCTTCACTATACGATGAGAAGTACAGCTCTCGCTCGTGTACCCATATAATGCCCATTAAACCCCCTTCCATGAATGGTGTGTGTCCATCCTTGGAATTCATTGTCCACTAGGTTTCCTTCGGGTCAATTTGGCTGTTCCCATGGGAACGAAAAGCTTCAAAGCAATAAGCAGAACTAAAGGGAATTTCAACAAGTTTTAATATCAACATTAAATTCATAGAAATGAAGACCCGCTCTTTTTTATTTTTGCTGTTTGAATTTTTTATTCAGAGAAAGGTTTTTTTTTGTGACGCATGTCAGGTTTTTTGTGACACATAGCCTTTGCAAGAACAGATTGATAAAGCACATCAAAACAGACTGCAATGATCTCTGAACTGGAAAATGAAACTAAAATACTGGAAAAAGACACTAGAGTTTGCAGGGAACGTAGTAACTGAAAACACTTAAAAAGACTTAAAATTTAATTACTTAAAAATTCATGTTTCATATTTTCACACAGCTTATTCTGACTGCTCAGATTGTGTGTCCGTTCATTTTTTTTATGTTTCTTCTGTAAAGCACAAAGCATTCAGACACTAAAATAAAACATGAATACAACAACACAACACATTTTTTGCTACACCTCAACTTTGCTAACATGCTAAACTGCTGAAAACACAAACCTGGCAGCTGCAGGCAAACAGCAATCACCAGCCATAATTTTCAAAAGCCTCTTTAAAATGGCATGGATGAGTTTATCAATGTTCTTTAAGTGCCTCCCTTGCCATTGCCTATATCTAAATGGCCAAATTACTTGTGGTACTATGTATGTAGCAATGTTTTTTTTTTAATAATCTACAGACAATTCTGCCAGGAAGTTGTCTGTCTTGTTTAGCCAAAGTAGGGCCAATCAATGTGTTGTGGATGATGAAAACTACAAAGCAAAAAAAGTTCAGATAAAAATTATAGTTACTGTTAAAAATATTTTACCAAATCTCCATAAACATGTTACTGAAATTAGTTTTATGCTTTACTGTTATTCCTTGCCTAATAATTTTATATTTAAAAAGGCATAAACTTGTTTAAAAATCAGTTCACATATTTATTTTGCAGTTATGTGTTCTTAAACATTAAAAGTGACTAAAATAAATTATAAAAAATAAATAATTATGGTAGGTATTCTGTGCATTTGGACAATGTATACTAAAGGAACTAATGAATACTTATGTACATCAGGGTTTTGTCAACTATGTATCTATTTACTTTCCATAGGCATAAATTGTATTTATGGAGATTTTTTTTTAAATATGAGCTCTCTTTCCTGGTGGAACATGATGAGACGAACCATGCAGCAAGTGGAAAGGATTTGGGTCTTCCGCTTGGCATCACATCACATCACACACAGTCGATGCACACTTTTTATGCTAAAGGGGATAGTATCAAAAAAAATCCACATGGGTTAAATTAAAGCCTCGTTAAAATTACTTTAAATCTTTTGCTAAATTTGTATCCATAAAACTTTTTTTCAACATGTTAGATCATAACCCCATTATCATAATACATCATTTATCTCCACTTCCCAGCCATTGCACAGCCTTAACATCCTTTATTCCCAACTCCCTGCCAGTCAGCTTCACCCATGTCTATCAAACTCTTGTCTGTGAGTCTCCTGATAAATATGCATCTCTTCCCTTAAGCCTTGTCTATAACATGCAGTGTGGCATCTGGGCAAGCATGACAGTGAAAGATGTTTGGAAACCTCTGAAGATTAGCCTCCTGAACGTCTCGGTAGCATCTCTACCTCTGTGTACTGCTGAATAACCCTCAGAACTCTGCACGCTGGGGACCAGGTTTGAACACAATTTAATTCTTGCGTGGATCAATGAAAAAGGTTGAGGTTTCTAACAGGATTTATCCAGTGCTTTCCTCCTCCTATCGATCCATACCCAACTTTAAAACATCTTCAGGTACTCCTGGGAATGAGCAGGCCTGGTTGTCAAGCTTTTTTGAGCTATTTTGTTGTAAAAGACAAGATTTGTAATCACAATTTGGAATGAACACCTTCAATCTGCCAAAGGAATTTGAAAAATATGATTGAAAACCATGTCAAATCAATAGTGCATTTAGGAGGCCTTTGTTTGATGGTTATTGAATCAACAACTCTTCAAATTGTTGTTAATGTTTGTGTTTAAAACAACTGGATACGCAGCAGCTTTGCTGTTGATTTAATTCAACAGCCTCCTCGAAGAAACCATAATGAAAGCAGCTTGAGCTAGCACAAAAAAAAATGCTAAACACCAAGAAAGCAGTTAGGCATAAGTCTTCATAAAGTTTTTATGGAGGTTTGTTAATAGATATTCAAAGTCTGGTAGCATGCTTTCTTTACAAGATAAACGTGAATCTGCAAAAAGAAGAGCTAAATGAAGTCTGTTTTCCAGAAGCAGTCAGTTATGGAGGTGAAAGGCCAGAGATGCCTGCTGGCTCTTTCAAAATGTATTTCCACTCCTCAATAACATGAACCACGTAGCTGAGAAAACAACTGCTTTATTTGTTAGTAATAGCTTTGTCTGGCTTTCACTCCTTAATTTCTGAAAACAATTTATTTGAGTTTGAATGGGCACATTGCCTCCTGAACTGTTTTCTCTGCGCCCTAATCTCTATTTTCTGTGCAGTTTTTGAGCTAGAGAAGAATTGGTTGAAGTACTGTCTTCTCTTTTGTTAATCAGAGGCACTGATTCGTTGGTTGGTCAACCGATTGATTGATCGGTCGATTGAAATTCAAACATGCACACAAGAACCCACTCACATTCCCATCTTTCTGTTGTAATCTAAAAGTTTTTAACAAACATCCGTTTACTAAGATTTAATGTTCAGACCTATATTTGAGAGCATATTTTAATTCATGTTAATTTAACCTTGACTTCAATTTACTCCCGCTTGTTATGTAAGCAAGTCTTTTCCTGTTAAACATTCATTCATTCATCTTCATGTCGGCTTTCTTCCCTTTCGGGGTCTCCACAGCGTAATGAACCACCAACTCTCTGGCATATGTTTTACGCAACGGATGCCCTTCCAGCCGCAACCCATCACTGGGAAACACATTCACACTTTAACACTATGGGCAGTCGTTCTTATTCAATACACTTATACCGCATGTCTTTGGACTTGTGGGGAAACCAGAGCACCCGGAGAAACTCCACACAGAAATGATACCTGCCCCAGCCGAGCCTAGAACCAGCCTTTTTTTGGACCTTCTTGCTGTGAGACAACCCTGCTACCCACTGCGCCACCGTGACGCTATCCTGTTAAACACTAAACTGTAAACATGCAGAATACTGCTAAGCTTAGAAATACTTTTATTTTCAAATTCATCATAGCAGCTGGCTTGAATTAAACTTTATATGTTCTACATATTTAAAGACAAGCCAATTGTTTATTTCAATAAAAGAAAGTAAAAAAAAAAAGAAAAAAAAAGAAAGTTTAACATCACTGATATCAAATGTCACGGCTAATGATTTTTTGTACAATTCAGTAATATTCTTAATACTAAACCATATTGAAAAGGTTACAGCTCTAAAAATAACAGGAAATAACATGTTTGCATTATTTCTTTATTATTAGAACGTAAGCTAATGTATACTACTCAAAAAAAATTTTTTAAGAAGATATAAACTGTTATCCCATATTTGTTTCATTTTAAAAACATATTTAGATGAAAGTACACTACACACTTTTCGTTATAGATTTGGACTCTTTTCCACTCAAATCATAGTCCATGGGTGGTCTTTAATTTGTACTTTCTTCTTTTGCTCACCTAGTGCTCTTCACTTTTCTTTATGAACTAATTAAATTGCATTTAAGTGCACTCTAAAATCAAACTGAAGATTGCTCAGCTTGCTCATATTGAAGCAAGTGAAGACTGTTGAAGAGTGAATTTAAAATTAAAAAAAAACTCTGTAAAGCTGGTAAGCTGCTAAATGCTTACAGTTTTTCACAATTGCTAAGACAACTTTTTCAATACATGTAACAAGAGTGCTTATCTCATGACGCACAGAATCAGTCAAAACACACACTTGGCAAAACAGTTAATTTAATTATCAAAATCCCCCATTGTAAACAAAACTCCAAAATTCATTTTTAAAATAAATAAATGAAAAATGTCTAAACACTAACACGTTTTCTTCCAAAAGCAACATTTACTCAGTCATAACACATTGAGGAAAAAATTGGCTTTAAAATGACAATTTTGGTGTTGGTGGAGTTTGAGTGTAAAAAGAACAGCAAATTTGTGTTACAAATTTGTACAATTGCTAAGACACTTAATGCACTGAATCAGTTAAAACACACAACTGACAAAACAATTAATTTGATTCTCAACACTCTCAGTTGTAAACAAAACATCAAAACTAATTTTCAAAGTACAATAATACAGTTTTCAAAACACTAACATATCTTTTCTTCTGAGAGCAATATTTAGTCAATCATAACACATTGAGAAAAAATTGGCTTTAAAATGACATAGTTTTAGGGGCGTCACGGTGGCGCAGTGGGTAGCACGGTCGTCTCACAGGAAGAAGGTTGCTGGTTCTAGGCTCGGCTGGGGTATTTCTGTGTGGAGTTTGCATGTTCTCCCCGTGATCGCGTGGGTTTTCTCCGGGTGCTCCGGTATCCCCACAAGTCCAAAGACATGCGGTATAAGTGAATTGAGTAAGAACGATTGGCGGTTCATTCTGCTGTGGCGACCCCGAAAGGGAATAAAGCCGACATGAAGATGAATGACATAGTTTTAGTGTAGGTGGAGCTGAAGTGTAAAAGACATTCAAACATTTGAAATTAGTGTTAACTGAATGCATTTTATGTCAAAGCAACAAAAATGTGTTAATTGTATAGCCTGTCTAGATGGATGTTCTGCTAATTGTGTTAAGAGTTTAGGAAAGTTGTTAAATAAAAAAAACTGATTGAAAAAACTGTCTTAACAACTGTGGAAAAACTGTAACTGGTGTTGTCAAAGGGCTTCTCCAGGTAAATTTAACAAAATGTCAAAGATTTTTACTGCCTCATTTATATTTCTACATTTTATAAATATGGCACCCATTTTGATTTTGGCATCTTGTTTGTTTATGTTTTTTAATTAAGTTCTAACTAGATTCGAGAGGAACACAACAAAAAAATCTCATTCCTAAAAAGCTGGTGCTCAACGGATCATAAACATACAAAAACCTTTTCTCATTACTTTTTAATTTTAATTTGGTTTGAAATCAGAGAAAATACATAGTAGCACAGTCAGTGGTCTGAGGGCATTGGGGCGCCTTCCTGCGTTGAATTTTAAGGCTGTTCCATGGGTTGTGTGGGTTAACTCCAGGTTCTCAGGATTTTTATTTTCTGTCCAATAGTATGTTTCAGATAAATTGAAGACTAAATTGCAGGTAAGTAGTTAAAAACGTAACAGTGATTTGAAAGTAAATACTGCCCTGCAATGGTTTACCACTCCTTTCACCCTAAGTAGAAATATTGTTTGTAATATACTCTGGTCTACAAAGTTTTAAGTTCAAGGAACTCTCTCTGAACCATAGTTTTCATAGTCAGACCCCACGGGTTCTCGCTTCATAATAATAAAACGTGGGCGATCCCAATGGCACTTCCGAGAACTGTGTATACAGGTTGTTATTCGAGGATTCACCCATGCACATTAATATGGAGGACAGCTGACATCTTATAAGGTCATTTCTAGTTTGCTGTGAAAAAGAACAATCTATATACATTAAACATGAGCCCCGAGGATTTTCCCATAGCAGGAAACCACTCGAGTTGACAGGGTTGCCAGAACATAGTTTTGATTCACTGCCTTTGCACCCAAGCCCACCTTCAACGAAATTAAAAATCTTTTCAGGTGAGCAACTCAACAACTGGTTTAAAGAAGCTCTGGGTCTGCAGTGTGACTAGAATTTGTATGTGCGTCATTTGTTTCCCTGAAAAACAAGCTGCACCCTCAGAATTTCACCCTTGTGATGGGAGAGTGATCGTTAAATAAACCAAAATAAGACAACCAAGTGTTTTGTATGAAAATGCAATGCGTAGTCAGAGTAGAAACCTAAAAAAAAAGATTTCTTAAACTGATCCTGCTAAGGAACTGAAATGAAGCAGTGAGATTGCAATTTTGAAATCCATTTCTTGTTCCTTTTTGATAATGAAGAGCTGAATGAAATATTCAACATATTCTTGCATAAACTCATCTGCAAACAAAGCATTTGGAAAGCTCAGTGAGGCATTAAGAGCAGCTCTAATGAATACAACTCAGATAAGCATTTCACAAATATTAAAATAATTCAACCATCAAATCGGCAGTCTCCTGGTTTGTGCAGTGCTACGTTCCCCTAATGACCTCTTCTACTCTTTCACTGAAGCGGAAGTATCTGAACTTCTTCTCTGTCCTCCTCCCACATCATGGCCTTTATTCCCATCACTTACACTTTCTGCAAAGCATTACTCGTACCCTTTAACCAGCGCTAACTCCCATCATCGATATATTGCTCAAAACATAGGCATTTTCAAAACACATTAAAGCATGCTCAGATGACCCCAACCCCCACTACACTTTTTATACTCAAGTACATTCCACAAAAGAACATTATTTTCTCTTGTTTCTTACAATTCATGATTAAAAAACAAATTAAAAACAATGCAAGACTAGTTTACCAATTCTCACTTCCCTTAAAACTGAAACACTTTAGAACAATTAATAACAGAACTATGAACTTTGGTCTTTTGATTGGTAAAAAGAACCAGCAAAAGCTCAATACCTGATGACTACAGAGCAGGTGTGGTTCTTAAAGAGCCAAGATGATCAGTCAATTGTTTTGGGCTAGCCCTTTCAAAGACTTGAAATATTTCATTGAATCCTGAAGAAGACAGTGGCATTGAAGTGTTGCTAGTTCAGCTGTAACATAGTCACATGGTTTCATTTGTTGTGTTCACACTAACAAGCAGAAAAGTCAAGGGGGTGGGAATGGGGGGTGGATAGGGCTGTACGAGGGGCTTCAATCTCTCCCAGTATTTTCAACTTCTTTCTGCAAAAAAGTGTCATTACACTCCCAAAGTCAGTAGAAAACTTGGACCTCACCAGCTTCACTCTGACTCTAGACTAGTGCGGCACCAGTCTAGAGCAAGCTGATTGGTTGGACAAAGGAGATTGCTGCCAAAAGTTCAAAATTTTCAACTTCTGAATTCTCTGCTTTAAAGTAAAAAAAAGCAGATTTCAGAGACGTCAGGATGAGGCTAACAAAGATGACCCACATGGGGCCTTGACACTCAAGCAGTCCTGAAGTCAGTCCTTCCCCGTCAAGAGCCCATTTAAGGACTAGGAGCTAATATTACTCTCATAAAACTGATGGGTTTAGCAATAGGTAAATATAAATTAATTACCTTTATCTATCTATCTATCTATCTATCTATCTATCTATCTATCTATCTATCTATCTATCTATCTATCTATCTATCTATCTATCTATCTATCTATCTATCTATCTATCTATCTATCTATCTATCTATCTATCTATCTATCTATCTATCTATATATATATATATATATATATATATATGGTACACCTGTAGTTTCCCTCATTATGTTTGATTGGTTTCCCTTTATAAGCTTCCCTCAGTTTGCATTGGGTGTCGGTTCATTATACCCCTTACTGGTGCATTGCTCTTGGTTGTCTTTTGGTCTGGTGTTGTAAGTTGTCGTCTTGTTTAACCCAGTTTTCAGTTTGTATCTTCTTTGTTATTTTCCCCTTCGTGGGTTTTGTTTTGTTTACCCTTGTTATTTTGTTTATTAAATAAATTAATCAAGATTGTCATGCATTTGGGGTCTGCAATCCTCTTTTGGCCGTCTGTACCTGACATATATATATATATATATATATATATATATATATATATATATATATATATATATACAACCAGATTCCAAAAAAGTTGGGACACTGTACAAATTATTAATAAAAATTGAATGCAATGATGTGGAGGGGACAACTTCTAATATTTTATTCAGAATAGAACATTAATCAAAGATGTACTGATACTTTACTGATATATATGGATAAAACGCAGAAATGTATGTTGTGAAACGCCATTAAAATAAAGATATTAGCGTAACTGGTGGATGTATCTACCATGTACACAGTTTTTAAACAACGCTTTTGTTTTTCTAATGAAATTCGCTTTATTTTCAACCAAGAAAAAATTAGGTCCAAGAATGCTATTTAGAACTAATAGTTTGCGATTGCATATGTTGATACTTTGTCTGCAACCTTGATTCAAGGGTGTAGTTTAAATAAGCAGCAGATGATGTGTTTTCGATCAGTTCTAGACAAGCTGCATAATTACAAATGTTTTCCAATATTATTTTGATCATAATTATGCATTAAATTACAGTAAATTGATTCCATCACAATAGCTTATTGTGTAGCATCGTGCAAGGCCACTTTAATTTATTGTTTCTGTCCCTTGGAATTTTCTGGTAGCTATTGAAGCATTTGAAGCGAGTTTAAATAACCTGCTTTGAAATTACAATCATCTATTCACTCAAATTGACTAATGTAAGAAGGCAATTATGACAGGCTAGAGAATTTTGCATTCATCTCATAAAGATGATCATAAAAATAGTTCAGCAACACAAAGCATTTCTTTCACATTGTATGTAAATATGCTAATCGTTTTGAAACTAGCAGATCACTTGATGCCTTGTCTTTTTTGTCTTAATTGGTTTAGATATTCTTGCATTAAAGTGAGCTGTATAGAGAGACTCCTGCTCATTGATGGCATATCAGGTTTTGTGAAATAACGCAGAGACAGTGGGGGTGCTGAAAAGGAAGCAAACATGAATGGTGTGAGTGTTTGGGGAAGGAAGAGAAGGAAACACACTGATGTGATTGCAGGGGGTGATTGAAAGCATTTCTTTCCATTAATGGTTGCATGAAGCACATTTAAGATTCATGGAAACCATCCATGGAAGCTTTCTATTGCACAAAAGGTGGAAGGAAAAAAAGGTTCTTCAAATCGAAATGCCACAAAGCATTTCATTCAATATGGTAAATTATATCCGCTAATCATTTCAGTCTAATAAATTCATTTTCGTTTCTTCCTGTCTCCACTTTCTCCTCTTTAATTTTTGCTTTTGATAGCGTCTTTCATTACTCTGATCATTCTGGAGAGATATACCAATAATTGCAGACCTGTGATTTTTTTCACCTGCCTGAGTTTGTGTCAGGTTTGATGAAATAAAACAGAAATGACAGAGAAGAGGAAAGAAGAGGATGTAAGTGGTTTTAGAAGAAAACGTGTTTAGGTAGTTTGAAAATGGCTTCACATCAACTATTGGTTCAATTGAGTTGACATTTTAAAATCAACAGTTTAAAATAAGAGTTTTTTCTTTTTTTTTCTTTTGTTTTTGGGACCAACAAACATTTTCTATTTAAGATACAAATCAGAAATCAAACAGACATCAATTTCTGAACTAAAAACATATTATAGAATTGTTGTTGTTTTTTGTCATGAAACAAACTTTAAGTCAGAAGGGAGCTCAAATACTTCTTTCACTCACCGTATATTTTTACTTGGAAGCTTGGACATCAACAATTTCTTGTAAGCCAAGCTAAGATTTTAGAAATTAGAGAATTGTTAATACACATGAAATCTTAACAGAACTAAATGATATCAAAAGATAATTTGGTTTGAAAACTCCCACTCTCCTAAGTGATGTTACTGTGATCTTCTGTTAATCTCTCCTCCATGTAACTGTTCAAATATCACAGTGATCATCATTGAGATGAATCTAATCATCATTTATCAGCTCTCCTTCGTTAACACCTGTCGAGATACATAAATTATCATAAGAACTGTCATCACTTCTCCACAATATTAGTAACAGAGAACTTCTGGCAAATGCCTGGTGGCACCATTGAGCTGTCGTTGCAAAATTAAGTGCTCTGTCAGGGGTTGAGAGAGATATAAGTAGTTTTTGTTTATGTTTTTGTACGCATACACGTTTGCTTGTGTTCCTCTGCCGGAAGGGAGGTGAACATAACAAGCAAGAAATTATCTGAGGGCACCATTTGTCTTATTAAGGCTAATAAAAAGGGACAGACAGAAACTGGGCTCAACATTTTGTTTGAAAGACTTGCTGGATTCTGTCGTACAATGTGTAGGGTCAACCCTTAACATTGTGCAATAGACTGAAATCATTTAATGAATAAAAACTTCAGATAAAGAATTTCTTGCCACCACTCCTTTGATGTTGACAGATTCACTGTAGCATTCTTTCTTATACCCCGTTGATCACATAACAATGCTACTGTTCCCAAAACAAACAAGAAACATTGTTTATGTGATCAACGGGGGGAGAAAATAACATTATACTGCATGTGTCATCATCCAAGGAGTGATAACAACAAGCTGGCCTGTCCCTAGCTGTTTTATTATTTTACAATTTAGTGTTTTAATATATTTTATCACATTTGTTTGTTGCACTGGAGTCCTCCTTTTTACCTTAACGCAAAAAAATCCTCTCCAAAATAGAATTTTGCGAAAAAAAAAAAAAACAATTTTCAAAATTCCAAAAACATTCAGATCAGCTCATTCTGGTTATCATTTTATTTCTGTTCTTCTGAATTGCAGTCATAAAAGCCTGTTGTTTGATTTGAATCGAATTTTGGTGTATATGCACTACAGAAAAGCATTCATGGTTTTGTTTTTGTAATGTAATTTTTCGAAGCAAAGAAAGTCTGAACTTTCTTATTCAATATTCTAGGTTTTTATATAATCTCCCAAAAATAAAAAAAATCTATAATTTAATGGGCATTTAAATTAGTTGCAAAAAAAATTCACCTTGGTACCCCATAGTAGGTTTTTTTAAAATAAGGGAAATTAAAAGTTCTACATGAGCATATAGTACGTTCAGATTTAAAAATTAAGAACACTACATGCCATACATAGTAAAAGACCATTTTAAGGTGCATCCTATATGAATGATTAAGTAATTAGTTGTATATTTTATATGTTTTAGTCAGGAATGTCAAACCCCGTAGACCTCCAGTTTTAAAACAAGCTTTAATCAGGGGACAGCTGGAGTCACCTGCGGGAATCAGAAATGCGCATTTGCACGTGCACAAACAGGTGACGATGCAAAAAAGTAAACGCTGCAAAACAGCCATGGTCTTAACAAACAATAAATGATAACTTTACCCCTGCTTTAGTAAGTTTCTATGTCAAATATGATGTAAATAATGCAAGTATGGTGCATTTTGCACAGCCCAACAATTTGAGGGGATTCAAATTTCTTGTTTATGATAAATATTGTCTTTTGGAGGTTATTAATGGTGCAGTAATAGTACAGAGGTGTCATATATTTTTTGTACATGTTTTAAAAAAGGCATGATATAGCACCTTTAATGTACTATACTTGTGGATTTTTTATTTGATATTCTCAAGGATTTTACACAACACATTTTATAAAGAACATATAATTGCTAAGAGGTTTCACACGAGAACTAATAAACGTGTGAAGGTTGACAGCATGGGTGCAATCTAAAAACATGCAAGTGTCAACTAGAATTATACCACACAATGATGGAATGAATGCCAATTATTTTCCGTTGATTGAGCAATGGCCTTATCAGAACGACAGCAAAGCAAGGGGCTCCAAGTTCATTAACAGGCACAGCTCAGCATAAGAGGCCGTAGAGTAAAAATACATTTAGCCAAGCTGATTTACCAGAGGGCAAATACCCTACTGACCTTTTCAGCCATCCTTTTCCCCGAAGTTGAGCTCCTGAAATTGAATGTTTTCTCTCGCATAAGATGAGGTTCATCCCCAGATAAATGTCCATGTGAGGAATTCATTAAATGATAAATATGCACTTTATTAAAATTCAAGATTTACCACATATTACAGAGGGGCTTTGATTTTCTCAACAATTAAGCTTAATTAAACTACACCAAAGCTGCTTTTCTCACGCTTATCCCCAATTAAAGGCTAGACGTACTGTCATCAATAAAAACCCCATATTGGCATGAGTAGAACTGGCTGTATGTCAATCAAAAGAAAAGAGCAATCGAGCCGTGATGCTTTCAGAGATGTTCCTTGAGAAACCTTGATCATTCTCCCAGCACAATGGCCAAGCCTCACAAAGGTTTTTCTGACTCACTTCCTGTGAAACTGCTAAGAAAACATCTGCTTTTACCTCCAGGAAGAAGCCCAAAACACAGATAAGCATAGCACTAAAACACATATTTTTGTTGTTGTTGTAGACTTATACACTTCCAGTGCTGTTTCACATGAAACTGTTTCTATGTAGCCTGATGTGAAGTATTAATTCAGTTGATGGGTGTAACTTCTCAGAGATAACACTATTTTCAAGGACTTTCTAAGATTTTCTACAAAACTCAGTCATGTTCTTTTTCCTTTTGCTGATTTACAAAATATATATTGACAGTTGTTTACTTTCATTTTGCTCTGACATATAAACACAAGAATCTGAAAGCCAGTGATAAAAATCATAAAAATGTTCACATCTGACTTTCAAATTATTTGTGCTGCGATTTCTGGTACTTTATGAATAACAAGGTTAGCTTTATCTGTGAATGAACTGATTATGCTTGTTCAAATTGAAACCGCAGTTGCTACAAAAGCTTCAAGCAGCTTATAAATAAAAAGAGCTCAATTTTCAGCGCCCTGTGTTGTTTACTCAGAACATTTTTCAAATGTACGAGCAGAAACAAGATTGTGTTGAATTCTTTAATATCCAAGCAGCATAATTAAATACATCTCTACTCAACAAGTTAAGACTCACGCACAAATAATCCAAGAAAAATACTCAAACACTCTTAAAATACATCTTTGCAAAGAAACCCTTCGGTTATCTTTAAAACATCACATAGAGCATTTTTTTCATTCTTTTGTATTCATTCTGTGGTCTCCTGATGTTGGGCCATTTTAAATCAATCTTTTAATATGTTATGTGTTGCTGAAACTTTTTCCCCCAAGTTGGGTAACAACCAAATCCAGGACACATCTAATCATAATCTAAACTTAATCCAATTAGAATTCAAATGTGTCTTTTTGTTCAGTTTTATGTGTAATCAAAATTGCTGTGTGCTTGCTTGATTAAGCTTGGGTTAACATTTCTTGTTTTTCCACAACATAATTAGGACGCATTGTCTTTTTAGGGGTTTTACTCGTGCCCCGAAATGACATTTATTCCTATAGACATCGACAGCTATGACTATCAGAAAACATAATGTTTCCAAACCCCTGATTTTCTTACAAGTTTTTGACAAGCTTTTATAAACATTTTTTATTTTCGTTATAAGCCTGCCTTTGTTTTTGGAATGTCCCTCATACAAAGTCACTTTGAAAAATGTATTTGAAAAAAAGGTTTCACTGCAATACATTTGATGTAAGCTGCAAGTAATAAGTGCCTGTGTTTGTTTAAGCAGCCTCAAAAATTAAGGAAAACTCTTGTTCATCTTTTCAATGACAGTTTAAAGAACACAAACCAACCATTTAGGTACATCTTTGTAAGAGTTAATTGCTGTTATTTTTGCTTGTTTTCCCAACTTTTGCTAAATAAAAAACATTGCTTTACACATGTTCTACAGTTCAGCTATAATTAGTTTGGTAGAACTTTCTTTCTCGATCCATGTTTAGAACACAGCTTAGATAAATCCATATGTTTAATTTACACTGGGGTGAAATCCCAATACAGTGGATCTGAAGTGGTTAGTCTGTTTGTTTAATCAATCATGCTAAATCACTTCAAGATCCTGCTCCTGTGGAACAGCTACAATCAATTTTTTATCTTTCCTCTTTGTGGTTAGATTTTTAGAAACTTTGAGGATATGACAATGTAAATATGATGGGCAATAATTGCAGAAAGAAGGAGGAGGACTGACTCCACTTGGCCTTCAGAACTGATGTTATTAGATTAATAAAGGGAATGGAGTAGTATAGCGAGCATAATTGTTTTTCTGTGCTCAATGAAGTTAAAACTGACTTTTATTAACTTTTAACTGAACATGGGTAACAATTTAACCCTTTCGCCAAATGTTAAATCCTCTTTACAGAATGAACTTTCACAAGGCTAAGATGTAAACTTGGTGTCTTGCAGCTAAACATTTTCAATAAAATTTTATTACCCTTCCAAATCTGAATTTTATCTGAAAAACACATTTTTCAATTGTTCAGAAGGTGACAACTGCTAGTGTTAACATTTGCTATTCACTGGCTACAATAAATCTAACCAACAAATAAGAAAAAGTTTAGACATTTTTCTTTTCATTTTTTTTAGATTCCATCAAGCATTTGTCAAACGATTTAAATGACAAAAAACAATCATTCATTGTACGAGCAAACACAATAAACGCGAGGGAAAGGATTGAACACCTTTGAGGTGTTTATTAGTTTACAACTGATTAATGATTCACCGAGAAAGCAAAATAAATACAATCTGGTTTTAAAGTTAAAATATAATTAAAATAAAAAAATAGTGTCATTATTTAGAATTAAAAAGCAAGTGCTGAAAGATGACGTCCACTGTGAAGGACTCAGGGTCAAGAAAAGAGCTAAAACCAAGGTGTGTTTACTTGACAAACAAGAAATGTGGGATTTTTCACTAAAAACTAAACTTTCAGCTTAAAAAACTCTTAAAAGCCAAACACTGAGGTTTTGCCTGTTTTTTGACTCTTTTGTAGTGATCCATTGTCAACAAGTAAGTGACTGACTCCGAGCGTCATTTGCTTTCTGTTAAGAGTTATGGGTGACATCCCATGTTATATAGAGCCATATAATCCAGAAAATCCAAGTTTTTCAAAAGTTGTTACTAAATGAGGCAAAATTGTAGAAAGTAGTTTTTTTTTCTTTCAATTTAGCTTATTAAGAACCCCAATTGTACAGTATATGAGTAAACCCTTTATCTTATGATTTTCTTGTTTATGCATTTCTTTCCTGAATGAGGCCCTAAAGCCAAAGGATATTGAAATACATTACATGAAGTAGTTTAATGTGGAATCCCAGATTTTATCTGGCACAGGTCAAGTGTCAAGTCAAATCTATTTTTGCACATATCGCTTTAGGTCAAAGAATCTGTGGGGAGAGGAATAAAGAGACAAATTCGTAAGGACAAATTATAATAATCACTTATCACTAATTATATTTTCCACTAAAATGGAATTCATTGTTTGAGAAGCTAATTAAAATTAATGGAAAGATGACATGGTTATTTTAGACGAAGAAAAAAAGTCACTAATGATTATGTTCTTAATTATGAGGAAAAGGTCAAGAATTTAAATATAAGCTAGAATGAACGGCAAAATATGTAGTGTTAAAGTTGATATCTGTAATCCACTTACATTTGTCAGAGCATTTTCCATTTACATAGACCATAAAACAGTCATGATTTAAAATTATTTGAAAAGTTTTCACTTCTATGTTTGAATTCAAACCCAGCAAGCACCTTCTTGACTTCTTCATGGGCACGAATCATGTCATTATGAAACATATAGTACATCAGTCTTTGGCTGATTACACACCACACATTTTTTGCCAAACATGCTAGCCCATTGTTTTGAAATTGCACACATCTACTCTAATTTTACGTTTAATTCGTGCAGGTTTGGAACCTCGATGCCTCACTGCATCTTTCCACTCTACAGTTTCCTTATCCTGCAGCTTGTAGCAGCATCAAAATGGTAATGTTTCCACCTCATAATGAGAAGATCTTTCCACACCATTAGATACTAATGCAAGGCTTTTCCAGCAGCATGAAAAGAGTGATGATGTACTGCAATGAAAAGCATAATATCTGCTGGTGGTACTCCTAAACACAGCATGCATCGTCTATACCAGTCCTCCACAAAGATGCTGGTGCCCAGTCTCGCATATCAGAAGGTAAAGGGGAGCGTGCTTGAGAAATTGATATTCATGTTGAATCCTAATCTATTTATGAATATATTAATCAAATCACCAAGCTTTACCCTTGAGTGGGTGACCTGTCTGGTATCATCAAAGACGATATCGTTCTCCGGAAAGAGCTGTTTTGCTGCTTAATGGAATATATTGTGAATAGATCGAAAAATGAAATATGATGTAGAGAATTTTTCTGTAATACACTTGTGAAATCCAAAGTCCTTTACCCCAACATTCATTTACTATTAAGTGCACTTTCCTTCAGTTGTCAATAGATGACTGGGTGAAACAGAACTCACAATGAAGCTGAAAGCAATAAAAGTCTGATATTTGAGACCGATTCAGGCATTGTGACTTGGTTCAGGAGAAATAGGATTAGTCCAATCCATTCCCTCTAGATTGAAATGAAGATAACCTTTGCAAAGGTTTCAGCTCAAGCAAAGTTGTAACCATTAAAAGAACTGAAAACATGCAATATTTACAAGAATAATCCTTCCCTTTTCCTCTCCTCAACAGTCACCTGTCATTCCACATTGGTCCTCTTCATTGAAAACTACTGAATCCCAATGTGAGCAGGTGCTAGATGCAGACTGCTGGTTTTAGTGTGGTCCCATTAGTGATGGTTGGTGTGCTCTTGCGAATGGAGGTCATGCGGATAGCGGAGGTGCTCTGCAGGAAGCTAGCGTTGCGCTCCTGGTACCTTGGCTGTCTGCACAGGAGCTGGTTGTTGAAGTGCCGTCGGAAGCTTTCACTGAGTAGATAGAGAGCAAACGGGTTCACACAGGAGCTGGAGAAGGTTAACACTCGTGCCACCAGGGTAATGATGAGGTGAGGCAGGGAAGAGTCGATCTGGCGGTAGTTGAAGGAGCGGTACATGTAGAGAACGTGGTTGGGGAACCAGCAGAGAGCAAAGAGGCCTACGAAGACTAAGACGATCTTGGCTAGACGCTTCCTGGTTTCAGTCTCGGGAGAGAAGGAGAAAGGTGACAGATCAGACCCATTTTCAAGATCAACAAATTCACTTCTAATTAATCAATTATTCGTGAATTTAATGGGTACAAAATAGGTAATAACACTGAAATTCAACACTAAATGTAACATGCTTTTATATATTTATTTTTATTTTATTTTATACTAAGTATCTTACTTATATTATACTTATTGTATATTAAGTATTAAAGTTGCCTACATTGCCTTAGGAAGAATCAGTGTCAGTGGAGGCAGACAGAAAAAACATCACATTTTCAGGTTAATTGATACATATTTTTATTTTTATTTGTATTTATTTTTTACTTTAAGGGAAACATGGTGAATCTTGGGGCTTTCAGGGATTTCTTGTAGCATTTTACCAGTAAAAAGGGTAAACCATTTTAAGAGTAAAAAATATGTATCTGGGAGTGTGTTCCAAAATAAAGGTTACATTTGCTACATTTCAAGAGTAAAATTTGTGTAACCTGGAGTGTGTTCTCTTGAATTTTAGCAATAGAGCTTAAATTTGCCACATTTTAAGAGCAAAAATGGTGTAAGCTGAACTGTAGTCTTTTAATATAGTTGAATTTTAGAAATAAACCTTAAATTGGCTACATTTCAGGAGTAAAACTGATGTAACATTTCCTACATTTAGGAAAGGAGTGTTTAATTCGTTTAATACATTTTATTATTTCAATAGATCTGTGGTAACCCGATGTTGGACAAGAAGAAAATGTTATAACAAGTTGTCACTTATTTTATTGTCCATTGTTCTCTGAAGTAAGTGTAAGTCTTAGTAAATCTGAGAGTGATGAGGCAGATGAAGAGCATAGATTTTTAATCTTAGTTAGTCACTTTCCTGTTTCTGCTTCAGAAGAGAAGGAGAGAAGTTGACAGCTAAGAACACTTGATAGAGCATGAGATGCTTTCTAGATGAGGAAATGCCAATACAAATGCATGCATGCTGTGGACAACATCCTCTCGCCTGATTCTGAACCTGGCTATTGATTCTGCTTTTGCTGGAATGTGGTTTTCTTCTCTAGGTGTTCTTGTACATTCTATGTGGTATAGACCTAAGGGATTTTACCTTAACAGCTTTCCTGGGATGTAATGTGTAGAGGTTTGAAATTGAGAATTGATTGCTGTCTGTTCAAACCACTGAATTCTATGAAAATTTAACATAAAGATTAATTAAACTAAATAATATTCTTCATTTTCTCATTTTACAAATGGATATCTAAAAATATCGTTAATGTGAACTCTGTGAGTGTTGAACAGCTAAAAAATGTTTGTATAAATGCATAACTATACTGGGTAAAACTGGGATTTTAATTTGATAATTCACTAGAATTCAATAGAAACTTTTATTATCATATATGGCTGTTTATATGTCTTTTTAATCCTATAAGTTAACACTAATTAATAAATAGCATTTGTCATTGTTTTAAAAGACATTAAAGAAACATTTCATATTATAGTATGTTAATAATTTCATCTATGGTTTAATGATAGATAGATTGCTGAAAGGAATATTTTCTCCCATTAAAATGTTTCTTCAGGTAAGTGATTGCAGATTGAAAAAAAGTAAATAATCTAATTATAAATCTAAATAAAGGAGAGCATTTTATCCATGTGCATTATTAAAAGTGTTGATCTGGTGGTTTCAACTTGGTAACAAAACATATATCATCAAGTCAGCCTATTGAAGTTAAATGACAAATAATGCAAACGGAAGACATTTTTAGATGTATCATGTACAGTAATTCATTCATTCATCTTGGCTTTCTTCCCTTTCGGGGTCGCCACAATGAACCACCAACTCTCTGGCATATGTTTTATGATGCCCTTCCCTGCCGCAACCCATCGCTGAGAAACATTCACACACACATTCACACTTTAACACTATGGGCAATCGTTCTTATTCAATTCACTTATTCCGCATGTCTTTGGACTTGTGGGGAACCAGAGCACCCGGAGAAAACCCACGCGATCACGGGGAGAACATGCAAACTCCACACAGAAATGCCACCTGCCCCAGCCGAGCCTAGAACCAGCGACCTTCTTGCTGTGAGACGACCGTGCTACCCACTGCGCCACCGTGACGCCTTGTACAGTAATTTTTTTAAAGAAAATGTAGTTGACTTGAATTGTTCTATTGCATAAAGTTCCACAGAATTATGAAGTCAAATAGGACAACGATGAAACGTAACTTTAACCTAAATTGATATTGTGAATGATATCAGTCCATATATGTCATCCAAAAAAGAGTGATAAATGGATGAACAACACTTTAGTATTACTCCTCATGAATTCCATAATCACTCATAACAATGGGAGATAACAGAGGCTTTTAACTTCAGTCTGGGTGATACAGTGTGCTATCAAGGGCAAAAATGAGCAGAGAATGTTCTCTGCCTTGAAACAGCTGCTAAAAGAGAATATTAACGAGAAAATCTGTCATCCTTAAGGACCCTTGACATGATGTATAATGGATGATTCACAGCACATACAAAGATAAAGTACTGTGTCTCCAAAAACTGTCAAGGGGGCATTTTAGGAAGGGTGTCCCTCAGTTCAGCATTTATCTCGCTAGACTTTCTCTTCCATTGCTCATAATTTGCCCTTCTGAGAAAACATCTCACAGTAAAATGCCCAATTACATCTAAAACAGATGTTTATCTAATTGTTAATTAACTGAGAGATTCTTAACTGATTTAACAAAGCTCTGTTCATTCATTAAATATTAATTGCTTGCACCGCGGTCTACTAACTATGGAAAAGCTGGAAAGCTAGTAGGCTGGGAAGCTCAACGAAACAGAATAGGCTATGCCTTTTCAAATGAATGATGATCCAAATTTGGGCCGGTAATGTAGTTGCAGAGACAAGCATTAACCAACAATTTTTTTGGTAGAGGGTTTGCTAATTCAAGGTTTTTAATACTTTTTTGTTGCATTTTGTGATCGAATTGGAACCAGTTAGCATCTACAAATTATAAATGATGGTAGAATTCAGCGATATTAGCTGGCAAAAATATATGTAATTTGAGGTAAGTGGCAATTTGAGTGTTTTTTCAAAGTATTAATTTTTTGTATGATAGAAAACACATGAGCATCTGATACTGGGATATATGACTACTCTAGAAAGCCTGCAAAAAGGCACATTTGGACGTGAGGAAAAAAACAAATGGCTCAAGGAATATAATGAAGTGTGCATATTTTTTCCTGCTTTACATATTATACTTGCTCAACCTTTTTTGCACAGATTTCATATCATGCCTACTCATTGACTTGCAAATCACTCGTTAACCACACAAATTCTGGTTTGGTCTCAAATTGCTGATTTCTGTACAGTAAGTTTGATTTAGAAAAAAAAACTGAAAATAAAATTAAATAAAAATATTCTAAACATTGATGTAAACAAATAGAACATTGGGAATTGTTTAATGCAAAATGTTGCTGTAAAAATGTTGCGTTTGTATCGTGATTTTTTTTTTACCTTTAAAAAGAAATTATCTAATTTTTTTATTAAAAATTACTTTGAACTGTCTCAAAATGCCTTAGTTAATCACAGTAAGAATTGTAAATTTAAACTATTACCTACACTAAAATTCAGCTGTAAAACTACTTTCATTTTTGCGCAGTGTTATTTTAATCTTCAATATTGTCCGTAACAGTTTAACAACACTCCCTCCGGTTATGCACACAGGAATATTAGAGCAAATCTTTCCCAAAGGTCTGCCAATCAGGCTATTGAGTAAATTCACCATTTTTATTATTGGTCTAAAGAAAGCTTTATAATGTGCCCTTGTTTAAAGCATAACTTAAAGAGAATACACACGAGCAGTCTGCCCACAACTGAAGAAGAATCAGATCTGACAAACCCAGAAGGTTATCAATCAAGCATGTAAGCTTCCACTGCTCATCGCTCCCCTGGAAGCTCTTACCTGTCTTTTGGAGTGCTCGCTAATCTCCCCAGGCATATCGTGCGCACTCTTTATCAGAGTCCTGGCGATGTGATAGTAGTACACCGAGATGATGCTCAGCGGGATCAGGAAGTAGACCAGGAAAATCATGATGGAGTGGATCTTGGGATGCATCTCGTTGTTGAGTGGGTAAGGCACACAGGCAGTGAACGTGGTGTTCTTGTCTGGCATGTGTACCACCTGTGAGAAAACCGCCTCAGGAACGGCCAGCAGCACAGAAAGGACCCAGATAGTGATTGCCTTCAAGCAAGTCCAGAACACTGCGCTGGTTGTCTGGATGTCCATGGGATTCACTATAGCTTTGTGTCTAAGAAAAGCACATGGGAAGAATGGTCAGCACTCACATTGTGCCGTTCATGCTGATCGAGAATGGATGAAAGAGAAAATTGCTTTGTTTATCATCAATTTATCATGGCTTGAGGGGAAACACTGTGAGCTCTTATCTTCTGTCTGATTTGATTCTGCGCTGAGCTCTCTGCTTTGCTCGTACCGGGATGAGAGTCTGCCTGTTTGTGCTGGGCTAGGTATTAATAAAACAGCAGTTTTCAGATTAGGCGCTTCAACTGTTACATCTCAATTTCCTGTTGAGTTTCACAGTATGAAGGCTGCATGTTAATGAAAGTGTTGCAGCTGTATGTTGTCATAGTTTTTAGTGATATTTGTCTGAATGGACGAGGGATTTATTTTAGGAAATACTTTGCATGGTCTGAGAATGAGCCTTTTCCTGCTACATTTGCTTTGTTGAGGCTTTTCCGAATTCCTTTAACGCTCTACCGCATGGTGTTTTCCTCAGGCAACAAACCATTATGTCAGACTTTCATTGTATTTTTTTATTTTTAAGAAAAACAGCAACACTTTTAAGGATCAGAAAGAAACTAAGTTAATGTCTAACAACTACTTTACAACTGCTTTTGACAATTCATCAATTGGCTTCAAATAACAAACGTAGCTTGCATTGTCAATATTACACAGTAAAAGAATTACTACACAGGTACAGTTTGTTCACTTTTTATATCGTTGGATGCTCTCAATACGATTATCTCAAAACAAGGCATTTCTTTTTCTGTACTCTGCTGGATTCTCACAGGGGTCAATTGGGCCTAACCCAACGCAAATAGGTGACATAAAGGGGTCAGCAGTGCATCTCCAAGCTACTCCAGATGGCTTTGTATGGGAAAATCTGTTTATTTGTATGTTATTTGCTATGTTTTGTTTAACTTTGGGAGGAAACCATGTCCGATGAAAACCCACACCAGGGAACAATGCAAATTCCACTGAGAAATGATTTCAAATTTTGCAGAATTCAAAGGGACAATCTCAGTCTGCAGAAGTATAGGTATACATGAAATAACCAAAAAAAGTATTTAAAAAAGTCTGTCTTTATGCACCACAAATTTTACAAATGCAGTTTTTGGTTGAGCTAATTGATTTGTTTACATCATCTGCGCTATTTTAAAGAAAAGTATTTAAAGCCTTAAAAACTTTACATATGGCGCCAGCAACACTAGGTCTACTACATGATCAAAGTGGTGAATTATTCATGTCTAGGTTACTGTTTTTCCCTGTAAAGAAAAGCTGTCTAGTACGAAATACGATATTTCCTGAGCACATCATCCAGTTATTCTGCTAGAGCTGCACAGCATATGAACAGAATTCTCAGGAAAAAAATAATCAAGAAAAATCACAGGTGAAAATTGTTGGCTATTGTTCCAAGAAAATGGTCTATTTGCTGCTATTGACAAACTGATGCAGCTTGATTCATTCCACGAGGCACTTTAGACATTCTGCTGCCATCGTCTCGAAGATAAATGAAAATCTTCAGTGACAGCGTCCTGGCCCTGACTTCTCTCCTGCAGCAGGTTTTTCTGCCCCAGGCTGGCTCCTTTCCTCTGTAGGTGAACAAAGATCGCCCTGCCTGAGGCAAGGGTTAGAGCCAAGCGGCACCACATCACAGCTTCAGTTCTCTTCCGTAAACAAGAGCTCAAAGATATAGAATGATGCTAACATGCAAATGAAGTTGACTATATTTCACACTTGACTCTCAGCGTTGAGCCAGATTAAGTCTTCCAAACACTCCAACTGTGGCGTATTCCCGATTGAGGAACACCCCCTTGGGAGATGTTTCTGTATTAATTTTCCTTCTTCAAATGTGTGAAAGAGAGACTTCAGACTACTTGATTAAATGGATTTATATATTTTGTATGTTTGAGTTTAACTGGGATGTGTTTATTTATTCTATGAGCAAACAATTCTGTTTGGTTCTGAAAGGATTCGTTTTATTTGAACAAATAACAGAATTATGTGAATCAATTCACCACTTTGAGGTTTAACCACAACATGTTGCTTAAAACAAATTTTTTTATTCCATCATTTAATATCACGCATCTTGAAACTATTTAGGGATGACATTTACATTTTAGTATGAGACTAAAGGATTACCCCACACCTATGCGATTGTAGGCGATAGTAAATTCTGCATCGGCTTCTATGCAGGGAGCTTCCACACCCCTGTTGATGCAATGATGATCCTTGCCTTTAGATGGCGCTGAGGTGGGGGGGTACCGTTATGTGGGGGCTACAGTGACACGCCAAAGTTCAAGATATTAATATGCCAGGTTTTTGAAGTCTTTATGGGAACTTATCAAAAAACTCTGGAGACTCGGAGACCAAAATGATAAGCTATTCATCATGCATTCTCTTCTGTAAACTTTTTCTGCTGTAATTTGTGTTGTGAGTCATTTATTGAGTGCCACCCAGTGGCTCTTTTATTTATCAAAAGAACTCTGAACACGTGATCATAAGAGCTAGCTTTCATTGGTCAACAGTGAGATCACACAAACCAAGACTACATGGCAGAGCTTTTCAGACACCAATCCAACGGCCAGATGTGTGAACTCATGTCTGCACACATTATTCTGCTTTACGAGGTGTGTACACATGCATCATTTCGCACTGATTGTATGCATAGGTGTATGCTGCTGTCTAAAGAAAGCCAGTTTTATTTAAAAATGTGACAAATTCCACATGCACTACAATGTAACTGAATAGTTTTGGGGTTTTAAAAACATCTAAACTAGGACTAAAAGTACTATCTTTAATCATTAGGGTGCACATGATGCAACTCTTAAAATGATGAAGTTTACATGCTTCCAAAGAACTTGACTCCCTACGGTTTTCCTTATATAAGCTGATTTTATTTGATCTGTTAGGGATGCTTGTTTTGGGCCCTTTTTAGTGTTTGCTAGTGCAGTGAAACAGTCTTTCCCTTTTTCTTTTTTAACATCAACCCCCAGTTTTTCACAGGTTTCTTATCGTTCATCTCAGATGTAATTCCTTCAGCCAGGAGATTCATTATCACAAATACCTAATCATTGACTACATTTAGGTTCACAATTGTCGTTTAATAGAATAGAAGATCAGCCCAAAAATCAATGATGGTAAAAGAAAAGTGCTTGGACCCCAGGGTTGTGGCATAATCAGCGTGACACAAATGAACTTTCAGGTGCTTCAAACAGCAAACAGACAGAACAACAAATCAGCTCTGGAAAGGTCATCACCTTTAGCCAGGGCCCCCGAGCTCTGAGACAACAGCAAAGGAATAAAAAGATTGAGGGACTTTTTTGTTTTCATCAAAGATCCTCCTGTCCTGCTGAACACAGCTTGTCAAATAGAGTAGTGGAAAGCTCTTAAATAAATCAGTTGAAAGGTGTTTAAAAATTATGTTTGGAACAGAATAGGGAGTTATTGCATTGCCCCACAACATAAATGATGGGTTGCTTGAAAAAAGCTTTTTAACCTGAACCTTCATGGTTTGTTTTGCCTGAGAAAAATGACGAATTCTCTCCGTAGCTGCGGTGTGAATGGTAAAAACTCAATAATGATGACTTCTAGTTTTCAAAACCTTTTACATGTGAACAGAGAAACTTCTAAAGTAATTATAATGAAGTGTATTTATTTTAGTATATCATGGAGTATAAAATCCCTTTATGCAAAGGCTATGGCTTCTGCAGCATCAAGGTTAATTATTTTGTAAATCAAAGCGATGTGCATTAGATCTATGCTGTTCTCTGCATTATATTCATTCATTAAGATTACTCATTAAAAGGACTGAAGATTTTTGAGACAAACTTCAACTTCAAATACAACCTTACATCTCCACTATATTTAATAGGTTTACATGCAAAGGTCCTTAAGTGGCATCTGTATGTAACTGTATACATTTTTGTTTGTTATGTTGTACTTGTACTCGTGTACTTAAACTTATAATATATCAGTGGCAGGTCATGGACCGCTACCATCCACTACAGTCTTCCCTTCCAACCCTGCTTTACAAAACCAGAGCCTCTTTGCAACCCTATAGCAGCTGTATTATTTTGACCATGTGTGTTAAATTAAAACTGAAGATAAACTTTGCAGGGGCTGTCCAACATATATATTTTTACATACAATCTTTATGAACCTAAATGTGAATAAAACCATTTCAAATGTAGCTTTGCTAGAGTTTGGAGTGCTGACGCTGGCCTTTTATTTAAAAAAAAAACACATTTTATGAGTTTGACAATAAATTGCAAACCTTCAATGAAATATTAAATAGAAAAACGGTTTTAATTAAGTGAAATTATATAGAAGCTAAAAATCAAATGCTGAAATCTAAAGCTCATTAAAAAAAATACATATTGGAAAGAAAAAAAGGAGATAATGTATATTTTAGACGAAATTGTAAGAAGAAATCAAGTTTGAAAAAGACCCTTATAGAGGAAAATTTAGATTGAGAAACATTTGTTTGTTTTTATTGAAATAAATGAAACGTTTTCCGGGAAAACGGCAGATTTTGGTATTCTGATATAACATTATATATTATATTATGTATACACATTATATTACACCAGATATCAAGACGATGTAAAATTCGTTGGTAAAATCTGAGGTCTTCACAAAACAGGGACAAACTCCTCTGCCACATTCGTTTGATGAGTTTAAGAAAATGTGTTTTAAAGCTCACGTCGAGTTTATATTTTTTGCTTACCTGTCCGCACTCAGAGCCGTGAGAGTGAACACGGACACCCCGACTGAGGTGAGCTGGATCACTGGAATCATCTTGCAAGCCACCGTCCCAAAAATCCACTCCTCGTAGAAATAGCGGAACGCGTCCATGGGAACACAAGTGACCAAGAGCAGAAGGTCCCCCACAGCCAGGCTGGAGATGAAAATGTTTGGTACACTTCGCATCGCGCTTGTAGTGATGAATATTTTCACAAGAGTGATGTTGCCCAGTAAACCCACCGTTATGATGAGTATGTAGACGGACGGGATAACGCACCGAATGATGAAATGCACCGTTTCCCCGCCGTCTGATGTCCAGTCCTCCGTGAAGTTCTCATAGACTGCAGTGATATCCTCAGAGAGAGTCTGGTCCATGGTTCGTTAAGTTATTAGGAAGCTAAAGGGAGAAATTACTTTTAAAAGCTGCCGTGGTTGAGAAGAGAGAGCGAGAGAGAGACAGAGGTGCTGTCTGGCAAACTTAGTGCTGAAATGAGCGATGTCTTCCGCCACGTCTTTAAAAGTTGAGTGGCAAGAGAGCGCTAAAGGGGGAGTGTGTGGCAAGCTAGTTTAACCCTCCGGTCGTGTTCGCATTCAGCCCCCTACTTTAGTGTTCCCGGTCAAAATTGACCGGTCTGTTTTAACCGCTCTTAAATTAGCACACAAAAAAAATTTCACCACCAATTTTTTTATGAAACATTCTTTAGTTGAGAACAACATTTAAAAGTAGTGTCTAACAACAATTTGTAGATGTAAACATTAAATAACATCAGTGAAAATACAATTGGGCACTGAAAATGAACTACAAAATGAACATATAATACAAAAAATAAATGGAAAACCAAACACCAAACTCAACAGGGTGTGTGTGTGTGTGTGGGTGTGTGCGTGTGTGTGTGTGTGAGAGAGAGTGTGTGAGTGAGCTGGGGCAGTGTGTATGGGGATGTTTTCTGTATGTTGAATGAATTTACTCTGGATACCCATTCATTTCCTATGACGGTCACTTTTGACCGGGAATACCACAGGTGTAACAAGGTTGATTAAAACACTCAAAATTGAATGAAATAGGTGATCATCACTTTTATATGTTCAAGTACACAGTGTGAAGGATATCATAAGGTCTTGAGGTAATCAGATGTAAAACATAATATTTATGAGTATTATAAGTTGTAAAACGGTCAGATTTGACCTGAACACGACAGGAGGGTTAACAAACTCTTTCTGGCCACCTACTTTGACCTTTTTATATGAAGTGGTGATAATCTTTTGCTTCCCCTGGTCCTGGCCTGGACCAACTTAGGTTTAAAGTTCAAAACATAGCTTTAAAAAATTAAAGACTCGAATGTAGCTCGAGTTTAAAACACAACTAGATTTAAAAGTTTGGATAGCAAACTTCATGTTGGCTTGAGAAAGGAGATCTTTAATAGTTTGATAAAGCTAGCCAGTTGATAAAAATACCCTTGACTATATGTGTTATAAAACTAATCCCTGTGTCTTAATTCTAAGTCGAGAAATAGATCTTTGACAATGGTTGCTAGTGTAAATAGCATGGTTGCTATGGAGGGGTCAGTAACATCCTATAATGTTTCCCTTGTCAATTTAATCATATAAACCAACTCTCATGTCGCAACTCTTTTCCTGAGATGAGATATAGGTCTTTGAAAATAGTGACTATGGTAAACAGTAGGTTGCTATGGACAAGTCAATGACACTCTACAAGGATTACCTTATCAATATGAGTCATATAAACCAACCCCCATGCTGAGATGTAGTTCTTTGAAAATAGTTGCTAGGTTATAAGCATTGTTGCTTTGGAGGAGTCAATGACATCCTATAGTGTTCCTCTTGTCAATATGTGTCAAATAAACAAACCCTGTTGTCTTATCTTTTTTTTTTTCCTAGGCTGAGATATAGAATTAAAAAATGGTTGTTAGGTTAAACAGTGTCGTTGCTATGGGGGATTCAAAACTATTGTTAAACACTATATATTCTAATGCTATTGATGAAAAAGTTGAGAAATGCAAACAGCTCATTCTGTTAATAAAAAACATCCAAAAAGGGATTTAGCATCTTAAACAAATTTCATCGAACCTACTTGTTCATGGTCCCAGGCAGCCATATCCTCCTGCTACCCAAGACTGTTACCCACCTACTGAAACTATCAGCAAGGAGCCTCTTTGTACCTTAATGAGAGACCTCAATCAAAAACCAGGTTGTCAGGGCATGCAGATTTAATGAAGCCGACAGTGGGTGCTTTGACTGGGTGCTAATGAAGCCAGACACAAAGATACTGTGCTGTAAAGGAATATTCTTTGAATGAGAGGTTAAACCGAATCTCCAGACCAATTTTTTCTTCTAGTCCTGGACTTTACATTCATAAAGGCTACATCCCCCTGTCACTTGTGCATCTGAGTTTGTCACTAAGAATATCATCATCGGGTTGTGCCTATATAAAAAGCACCATTTAAATGTATTTTTATGTATTTTTATGAATAAGTTAAATATATTTAACTTATATTATTACCTTTGACATTATCATTTTGAATCGCAATAAAAATCATTCAAGAACACATACATCCAAATCTCATGATTCGATTTACATACTGTATTTAACGATGAATCATGCAGTATATAAAAACTGAAGGAGGAATTTTCTTCTATTGTTTCCTGAATCGATAAAAAAGCAGATCAAAACCAACTGTGTTTGTAGTGTGTCATCATCCAATGTGATTATTACAAGTGCCTATGTGGTCACTTTGATCTTTTGGACAGTTTTTTACACACAAGCTGGATCTTTCCTACATACAAACGTCAGCTGTGTCAATCCATCATAATCTATAAAAAGAAATTCTTGGGGAATGAGAGGGAGAAGATCAGCTTTTTTACCTAAATACAAAGTAAAATCCTTATATAAAATTAACTCAAATCGAGTTAAAATAATTGAGTTTTTCATCCACACTACCAATTCTTCACTGAAAATGTACACTTTGCAATAAATGTTTGCATTTCAGTATATAAAAACTAATAACTCTATTTGTTATAAAAAAAAACTTGCGAATTTAGCTCTATATAGAGTAGACTATACCCAGAGATGTCAATTTACCACTATAGATTTTACTCCACTATATAAAAAATCCAACTAAAGTTTGTTGACTCAAATTGTTCTAAAGGAATAATTCAGTAAATGAATTATTTTTAGTTGGCTCAATTTTTATTGAATAGTTGTTGACTGAATTCATAGTTTCTAATTTAGTTCACTTTCTTGGTGGTTGTTGTTGATTGGATTATAAAATAATAGTCTGTCAATGTTGTGTTAGAGTGATGTGTTCAGTTAATTAAAAAAGTTTATTGGCTCAATTTTGGGGAAAAAAATTTACTTTGCTTAAAATTTCTGTGCTTTCTGTGCTACAATTGTACACTGAGTCAAGTGTTTAGCATGTTTTTTATCAAGTTCATAAAGGAAAGAAGGAGGCAGGTGTGCACTTGCAAATAACATTGCAAACTCTGATTTTACAAGTCAAGTAAACTTAGTGAATAAAAAATAGAAATAGAACCGAATGACTGACATATAAAAATGTCAACCACTCTGTTCCCCATTCCTTTGGAACAGCTAAGTTTGATTACTTTGCTTCATTGGGATTGGGGAAACAAAAACATTGGTGAATATTTAATGAAAAACCAACAAGGAACAAAATACAATTAACATCAAGTTTTATAAAATTTTTATAAATAATATGAGGGATAAACATGAGACACCAATCTATTCCAAATCACTAGAATTCTAATAAGATAGGCACACCCCATCTCTATCTATATGTGTCTGTAACAAAATAAAATAGCTGCTTGAGATAAAACAGATCGTGCAAGTTTATTTATCATATCACACAGAAGATAGCAGTTTTATACCTACAGAAAAATATGGTTTAGAGTACAAAACTTGACCTTAAGGTTGCAACTGTGGACTTGTTGTAGATTTTAAGGGTACAAAGCCCTTGCTACCAGGTTCAGAGGTATTAAAGCTACAAAGCCTGATTTTCAAGTACAATCCTCTACTTTGATTCTTTTGTGTATATAACCAAATTTTGGCTGTAAGAAGAACGGAATCTTGTAAGGGCTGCATTGATTCATTAATTCCAAAATTTTAACTTTCATATTTTTTTAACTCTTAGATTGATTCCATTGAGAAGTAAGGGCTAAAATGACTTGCCATATCTTTCAAGGTTTTTACTGCATTCGGCACAGCAGAGTGCAGCAGAAGTTCTAGTGTCCGCTGTCCATCAATCTTTTCCCTCAGTATACTATTTAACTCTGAAAAAATACCTTTTCATGAAGTAATATGTAACAGCCTGTTGTGTATAACCCTTTGTATTGAAGAGTTCATGACTACAGTAAGGGAATAAAAATAGTCTACTGTGTATTAAACATGCTTGGTTATGGGGCAGCACAGCCACTCTCCAGCAGCTCAAGCTGCTGGGATTGAGTTTTTGGCCTCGTCAGGTGCAGCCTTTGTCTGCTCCTGCTCTTATCAGAGTTCGGCTGGAGCGCTTTCATGCTCTTTCTTTCACTCGCAGAGGGATTTACTGAGGGGAAAGTCATAATAAATAGGTAATCAGAAAGCCAACAGGGTCTGGACAACTAGCTCTACACCATAGAGGAGAGGAGACAGAGGGATAGAGATAGAGAGAAAAACATGCTCCTTGTAAAAAAAAAAACATGCGTGTATACTAGTTTTGCTTGTTTGTAGTAAGGAATTTCAAGATCTAGAGATTGTGGCAAAAGCTGAAGCTTTTTAATTTTTTCTTTGGGGAGTGGAGGGATGGATAGAATCATGAGTGAGGTCAGCAGTGGGAAAAGTTGTTAGATGTTATCCAGACTGAGGTGGATTGAATTTGTTAAGATAAGACATTCAGAATTCATCAGATGCAAGATGAAGATGCAAAATATGGTTTAAATGGCCAGATGAACTCTTCCCTGAAATAGACCTGGCAAAAACAAAGATGATTGAGAGTGCTTAACAAGCAATTAAACTTCAATTAGGTTGGCTCATCATATCATGACAAATCGCGGCTAAACAGACATTGCTAACAGGCCTTCTTTTCAGATTTGTAAGTACTAGCATTGGTTTGAGGAATTGTAAACCAGTAAAATTGACTCTGTTCCAAGTATATCTGGTCCTTCTTTAAACTGAGTTAAATTAACACTGAGCCGTTCAACTTTTACCTTAAGTTATTTTATTAGTTTATTTTTTGCAGTTACAAAGAAACAAAAAAGTTGTGAGAATTAAATTGGAAAATTCTAATATTTCTAAAAAGCTTTACGCTGTAAAAAAATGTCCAGCTAACGCCACTTTTTCAGTATTAGTTATAGGTAATAGCAAATCATGTGAATCAATATAAACATGCATTTAGCTCAACAGAAATCTCCCACAATTTTAATAATATCTTTAAAAAGATTTCCTAAAGAGCCTTTTTATTTCTTGCACGTGAGAAAGTGCCAATCAAACAAGGGAATTTTGAAGACAACCAAAATTCTGAGGAAATGAGAGTAAGTTTAATTCTTATCGATATCAGTCTGGAACACAACATTTCATTTGCTTTTTTTAGAGCAGGATGTAACTAGGAGAGAAAAGCTATAAATAGGAAGAATAAAGAAGCTCTGAGAACATTCAGTGAGGTTTAGTCAAACTACAGTGGCACTGATGTAATCGTCAATGATCTATGCTAAGCTAAGCTAATGTTGAGCTAATATGCTGCACTTCCTGATGATTTCATTAACAATAAAGACCTTTAAACATATTTATATTGGTTTTTTATCACTTGAACCACTTTTAAAGACACTGCGGGGACCAGGTGGGCCACTTTAGGTCCTGATTGGATGAGAGCTTGTGATTTGTTGTGATGAGTGAATGTGTTCTTATTTAAATTAAAATGGGTTCACAGAAAATAGTCTTGTTGTTGAATTGTTCTGTGTTTACGTGTGTTCTTTGTTGTGTGATGAAGGCTGTCACTCTGTGGCCCCTGCTATAAATATTATTGTGATGGTTATCAAAAGTTAATTTTATCAATTTAAGTTTATTCCGCCTGGTAACAGAAACAAACCAATAACCAGCAACATTTTTTCCTACTATGACTTAATGGTACTAATGTAATTGTAATTGTACTAATTGGCACAATAACAATATCATGATTGTGCCAACATCAAGAGTTTAAGTTTGTGCAACAAATGTATATTTACATTTGCAAAAACTGTAAAACATTTTTTTTAAACAATAAAAAGTTTTTGTGAGAAAAGTTGCAACTTTTTTTTTACAGTGTAGTGACAACTGGATGTTAGGATGACAGAGAGCCTCAAAATTTTGACAAACAACAATAATTCACAAATCATAAAAAATAATGCAGACCCAGATAGCAATTTCTTTAAAGTTTCCTGCTTAAGTTGTGCTTTGGATTTTACATAAATATCCTCAGGTTGTTAATAATGTGCTTTATAAAATCACAGTTCTGTAAAAGCAATATTTTTTTGTATATATTAAGTGCTCACTGGGTCATTTGAAATTATTTTTCAAGTCAAGGCTACACAGGGTCAGATTGTCTATACTAATCACAGAATGAGTCCACAATGTTTACTTTGAATTTCTTTAAAGAGCAGGTTTAATGTATTTTTACATTTTGAATGATATTCAGAAAAGGTAATGTTTAATAAAGATCTTACTTTCTCAGCTGGTTAGCCAGGATGTTATTTGCATGACAGTTGTTTCAGGCTAAATTAAAAGATTTGATGCTGTCTAACTCACATCCGTGTGCAGAATCTGACCTCTTATCTAATTAGATGTGTTTACCTCAACACAGATGTGATCTGGTGTAAATGTGCCCCCTGGTCTTTTGCAAAATGGATAATAATCCACTCACTTGGCTGGAGAGTGGCATGTTGATTTAGTGACATCTGCTGGCATTCATAATGTTTTGAAGCAAGGTTAATTCAAAATGAGCCACATTAAGAATCTAATTATGAAGGAATTTGACCAGAAAATGTTTATTCCTAACTCCCTTGTACTGCACATTACAGAGCATAGTTTAATGCAGTTAATTTTAAAGCGTCCCAGCCACTTAAAGAACTTTCCTGTTTATTCAGAAACAGGATAATTGGGATTTTGCCTTTTTAAGCCCTATTTTCTAAACCAGAGGCACATATAAGTCATTTGTTAACACATCTCCTAATAAACTTGGATCTCTTCTTACTTATTTGCCATATTTAAATTCCATAACATGTCAGTTGCAAGTGATATCAATTTCACATGTTCGCACATACATATTATTGTTTTTAGTTCTTAGCTTTTGCCTTGATAATAGAAAATATGAGCTACGACAGTGGCCAAAGGGAGATATATAGGAGACATGTCTTATTTTCATACGATAACAAACATAATAATATTAATGTTTATTGCATAAATGTTTTAATTCTATAAAAAATAAATGTGTTAACAAGTGATTGAATGTGTCATTAATTAATTACAGTTGGAGTTAAAGACAAAATTAAGTAAATGTGTCCATCAAATTTTAACCCCCTATTAATTTTATGGTACAAAAATTAATATTAGTTTCATAATATAAATAGTAATATGATGATCTGAAATGCAATGGTTCACTTTTTAATGTGAAAAGCATTCCCCTCAAAGTTGTACAGGCAGATTCTTAAACTTTATTCTCGTTAAGTCTAGGCATGTCACTCAGAAAATGGTTTAATTAAGAGTTAATGCACATTGTTTGAATCACTGGGTGGTTCTTTTTACGTCAATGTTTGTTGTAAAAGGCTAACTTTTTTTGCTCTTGATCACCAGATCCCATGTCCACATTATCTGCAAAGGTCTAAAATACCTTTTAACAAAATCTCATGAAGGTCATGAAGGTGTTTGGAGCAGGTGTTTTAAGATTTTCGGCTTTGGCTAATGCAAGTAGTGGTAGAAGGTAAAGGTACCATTGTCTTGGAATTACATGTTTCCATCTGACATTTTCCTTAAATTTACGTTATTCAATTATTCTGGATCTTTGAAATCTTATTTAATTTATTTGATGTCTTTTGTAAAGTTAAAAAAGTTCTAAAACGTTAAAGTTCAATATCTCACCCATCTGAACACAGATACAACCTTTGATTTCCATGGGGATGATATGTCATTCCAAAACAGAAAAACAACTTTTACATTTAAAATTCAAACTGATGTTTCTTAAACTAAGTATGCTTTTTAAAAATTTATTTTAGTTCTCTTCAAGACTTTAGATCAAATCAATGATATTTTCCACATCACACGGCAGCATAAGCCCCTGAAATAATTACAGTAAGCAAAAACTGTTGTTTATTTTGTTTGTTGCCATTTTAAATTATGAATAAGACGTTTATGTATGAGTAAGATGTTCATTAAATAACTCAAATGGAAATAAACTATAAACATATGTTTAAATGTTGGTTTTAATATAGGTTTTTAAATATATGTAACATATATACATTTGGCTGTTTTCCTAAATTAGATGTATTACACATCTATACATACATACATACATGTACATGCTCACTTATGTTTACTAATATTTCAGTAAAGTTATTAATATTGATAGCTGCTAGACAACATAAATAATCCTAAAATTTTGAAATTAACATTTTTTATTTACTTCAGAACAAACAAATAGTACAAGAGAAAAATAAATAGTACAAAGACAAAAACAAGACAAAGAACTGAACAGGAAAAGGGTGGATTGACAAAATAAAAATGACAAACCATTTAATTATACACTTTCTTTTATCTTCTTATTCCACATTCTTCAACAATAAAGAATTGTAAATGTTTCAGGAAAATATGGCATCATAGCTTTCCATCTCCTCTCCCTTATTTGACATTAAATTCTATAACATGCAAATTACTTGCCAATTTCATGTGTTGGCACATCTATAAGTTTTTGAGTGTGCATTCTTTTAGTTAATTCTTAGTTATTGTCTTAATAATAGAGAATATGAGCTAGGTATCATGTTTGACAGTTGCCAAAGTGAGATATGAGCTATAGAAGACATATCTAAGTAGATAAAGGGCTTATATGTTGATATAAAAAAGCAATACAGGAGACCTTTATGGCCTGTAAAAACATCTCAATGTTGCCTATATGTGATACATTTTTCATGTGCTTATATTCTCTTGTAGGTTATTTCCATAGTTGGCTATGTGTGGTTTCTTTTGGCCCCAAGATAAACGAAAATAAAAATAAAACACACACTGGGGTTTTAATTTAGTGCTAAAATAATACTTAGGTTGAAATATTTTATCTTTCGAGCATCTATTAAGTAATGCACACAAATGCTAGCACTCTGCATCGAGTCATTCATCATGTCACTGCTATGCTAACAAAGTCCCCCAAAGAGGCACAAGGCAGCACTTCAGAGGTTGGTTCTGGACCACGTGAGCTTCGTCCGCATGACAGAGGGACACCTCAACCAACACTCTGCACGGTAATGAGCATCTCTGCGACCACTATGATCTATTCTTTGTCAGCTTTCTTTGATGCCTCAGCCAAGTGTTTGCTCTTTGGTTTGTTTGTGAGTAGCTAAAGCGCACCGTCAAAAAGGCGGCCCCATCATGCTGATTCTCCCGCAGGTGTGTCTTTCCTTTCCCGCGGGTCACTGTGAATGACATGAGAGCACGAGCTCGCTCCTGACTGAGAAGGGGATGAACAGCACTCCGCCTGGATTACGGTTGGTGTGTGGACATTTTTTTGAAGAAATTTAAGTTTGGGAAACCTTTTTTTAATAGAATGGAAACCTTCTATTTTTGTTATTTAATTGAGAACACATTTCTAGAAACTAGAAAACGTATGGAGTTATATTATTGCCACAGAGAATTGGAAAATATTGATAAATACAGCAGCATAAATCCATGGTGAGTTATAGTGCTTTATTATTGTATGAAGTAACAGTCAAAAACAGGGTGTTGCTAACTAACCAAGTTTATTTTGAACCCCCCTCCTCCACACAAAATGAAAGTTTGCATAGTTTAGCTTTCTGCAATGTATCTGCTAAGTTAGGACTTAACCTGCAAAAAGTTTTCAGTTTCACTTATGATTTGTCTTTTTATAGCAGTGGATTTTGTTCCAATTGTAATGTTTGCTCTGCTCTTTGGTGAGATACTAGAGTTGTTTTTTTGCTGACAATGTTGAGTAGGGATTAGCCCATGGGCTGACCACATGTCCCATGCCCTTTGTTATGATGTCTTTTTGTGTTTTTGCACTGTGAGTAAATTGATGGAGGCAGAGTAAATAAAAGAGAATGCACTGACAAGGGTTTTTGCAAAGCAAAAGGTCATTTGGAGGTTCACAATTGCTTTCTGCCTCTGTCCAAGGCCAGAAGATTGGCAATGATGGTAAAAAGCAATCCTATCATGATGCAGAGTTATGAAGCCAAATTATGTCATTAAACTACATCAAAAACTTTTATGAAGGATGTGTAAGTATTCAGTCTGAAGCCTTATCTCATGTGTTTTCTATTTTATAAGCATGTTGAGATCTCTCTTGCTTGTTTTTCAGCTCAGGCCTCCGACAGTGATAGGCCAGTTCCATACCCTGTTTTTCGGCTCTGTACGTACATTTTTCCTCGGAGTCCTTGGTTTCGCTGTCTATGGCAATGAGGCTCTGCATTTCAGCTGCGATCCGGACAAAAGAGAATTAAACCTGTACTGTTACAACCAGTTCAGGCCTATAACACCTCAGGTAAAGGCGCATTAGAATAATTGGAATGTTTGTGATAAAATAACATATTTAGTTATTTATTTGTAGTTTTTCAAAACAGTTTTTCTGTTTTTATTAACAGTTTTGTTGTTATGTTAGTCTGAGCCCAATTAGAAATGTTACATGTAGCTAGGATAAATACTAGACTGAAGACCAAACATAACAATTTATTGAATTAAAAAGTCATTTTAGACGTTGCAATGTGTATTAGAATCTGACATAGCACTGTAATTTTGTTGACAACTTGTGAAGAGGTTATAATCTGTATAGCTGTAAAGGAATTGCTTTATTCTGTTTCCAGTCTACTATTAGTGGGCAATGAAAATAACAAAGTTAAGAATTATAGAGTGACAGTGTTCACAGAGGTAACTGTTTTAATAAATATAATTAATAGGTTTTTAGATCATTTGAAGATGTAGGTTTATTCTGGTTGTATACAAAAGATTTATATTTCAAGTGTTCAAGTTAAAATTATCTGAAAGGAAAGGTACAATTGTGGCTATTCAGGTTTTTTGTTGTGTTGTATGACATTTTAAATATGATGACCATTATTTGTTATTATTTATATTTTTTTGTTCACAAAAGTAAGGAAATATTTGTTAAGCAGCTTCCACAACTCTAGTTATAAATGTGAAGCTGTAAAATGGATTTTCATATTATTTAGTGGAATTAATTAGGTCCTCCTAATTAATTGTCCTCCTTAGTGGTATTTATGTGAACCCTTTTAATCTTTATAAATGTGATTGAAAAAATAATAACAACAACAATAGAGGCCAAATTGACAGAATAGAACAGAAATTTAAATAAAGCCTTCAAATTAGCATTAAGAGTTTGCTCTTTCCTTCAGGTTTTCTGGGCGTTGCAGCTAGTCACTGTCTTGGTACCTGGTGCTGTGTTCCACCTTTATGCTGCCTGTAAATATATAGACCAGGAGGAGATCCTTCAGCGGCCGGTTTCCACCGTCTTCTACATCATCTCTGTCCTGTTAAGAATCATTCTGGAAGTGTTAGCGTTTTGGCTGCAGAGTCATCTTTTCGGCTTTCTGGTGAATCCTATTTTTATGTGCGATGCCAGTGCCCTTGCAAAGACCTTCAAAACCTCAAAGTGTATGGTTCCGGAGCACTTTGAGAAAACCATCTTCCTCAGTGCAATGTACACTTTCACCATCATCACTATTCTCTTGTGTATCGCTGAGATTTTTGAGATTCTCTTCCGAAGACTTGGCTACTTAAATCGGCCAATGACTTAAGTGTTTTGTGGATGCTTCAATATTGTTTGTGATGTCTTCTGAAGGACAAACAGGACATAAACCTACATACCTCTACAAGTTGTGAACTATACAAAAAGAATGTGCTTTTACATTTTTGCAAAAAAATAGATTTCTCTCTAAAAAATCAGAAATAGGTCAAAATAAAAAGCTAATGTAGTGTAGTAAATATTGGCCTTTCAGGATGAGGGGAGGATAATATATTGACACACATTGACACACCATTTAGCTAATATAATAAAATGCTATCTGATTCAAACTTCAGCAAAAATAATCTGCCAAGAGAGATTCATCATCATTAGCACATTCACTACATAACATATAGTTTTTTCCTCATAGTGATGTGTGTTTGTGCATTTTGTTTCTGTAAGTTTAATCAGGCATCCATCCAACTTTTGTTATTATTCCCAGTTAAGTGTTTCATCTCAGGTACAAAATGGCATACTGTGAACTCATACTCTGTGTCGACAGGTGGCTGTTTACAGATGTAATATGCAAGAACCGAAAACAATCATCTTACCACAGGAGCCTCTCCACTATTCACACCACAGCTGTCTGAGTAATAGCTTTGTACTGTTTAGAGACTTGATCAGTTTTTTTTTAATCTCTGTCTGTGGGATTTATGATATGATCATGCATGACAATCAACACATAGGTTTAATAATCCATGCACTTCTTATGACTACCATAATGTATTTTTAGTCTGGTTACAATAAACAGATCTGCTTGTAAATCCAAGTCACTTTTTATGTATTTAATATTATATTATTCATTCATTCATCTTCATGTCGGCTTTATTCCCTTTCGGGGTCACCACAGCAGAATGAACCGCCAACTCACTGGCATATGTTTTACGCAGCGGATGCCCTTCCCTGCCGCAACCCATCGCTGGGAAACATTCACACACACATTCACACTTTAACACTATGGGCAATTGTTCTTACTCAATTCACTTATACCGCATGTCTTTGGACTCCGGAGCACCCGGAGAAAACCCACACGATCACAGGGAGAACATGCAAACTCCACACAGAAATGCCACCTGTCCCAGCCGAGCCTAGAACCAGCGACCTTCTTGCTGTGAGACGACCGTGCTACCCACTGCGCCACCGTGACGCTTATATTATATAATATTATATTATATTATATTATATTATATTATATTATATTATATTATATTATATTATATTATATTATTCATTCATTCATCTTCATGTCGGCTTTATTCCCTTTCGGGGTCGCCACAGCGGAATGAACCGCCAACTCACTGGCATATGTTTTACGCAGCGGATGCCCTTCCCTGCCGCAACCCATCGCTGGGAAATATATTATATTATATTATATTTATTATATTATATTGAATTTTAAGATGAATACCTATGTTTTAAGGTATTTTTGTTCTGAATTGTTTTAAGCAGAGTGACATTTAAACATTTTGTAGATTGTAGTAAAATAAATGTAATTGTCTAATCCTGTTTATAAATCCTAAGTAGCATCACACAGATCTACTAAAGCACCTATCACACGCAATTCAAAATCATTTGAAAATATCTGTTTTATTGTATGTAAATACAACACAAAATATTAACAATAATTTATATTGTCGTTTTTTATCGTATATCTTTTTTTTTTTTGCAAACATAGACCCGTTTACAGGTCACGCGATCAAATAGTTGCGCACATATTTTTGGAAACCGAAAAGGAGGCGTTCATTTGGACACGGGGCAAAGCTTCCCTGTATCCTAACCACACTAAATGTTTGTGTTTACGGTTGCACTAATAATTATTTTAAATAATAATATATATTTACACATTTAATTCAAATATTTCACTGTTTTCATAGACAACTGACTCACAGTTTGAAAAACTAAATAAATTTGTGTACGGGTTTAACTATTTAAAAAAATTAAATGCAGTTTATTTGGGCAGCACCTGCTTTTCATTCATGTATGATTAAAGTTTAAGGCATAAACAGAAATATTTTGAAAAACGAAAGCAGTCTTTGTTTGTAAGAGTTCATTGGAGATCCCGTTTCTTAAAATGTTTTCATGTCTAATGTGAATCGTAACAATTATGGTTTGGATTGACCAAAAAGCCCTATTATATAAATTCTTAATTCATAATTTTTTTTTTTGCATTTATTATGTAATCGTTGTTAACTTTCCCATGAAACACAATCACCTGCTTTTATTCATTCTCGTCTCATGCGGCTCAGTAAAGGCGGGGCTTTACCACGTGACAACACGGAAGCACTTCACTTCCGTTATCTTTTGTTGTTAGCATTTTCGTTTCAAGCTAAGGGTAGAACTTCCTAACAGTGGCGTTTTTAAAGCATGGCTCTTCCACCGCAGCTAAAGGCGATCCAGCATCATCTCAGAACAGCACAGGAACACGAGAAAAGAGATCCGGTTGTTGCTTACTACTGTAAGTCTGTGAAAACTACGCGTTATGTTGTTAGCTTGTCATAAAGACAGTCCCTCCCCTTTGATTAAACTAGCTCCTTTTCAGGCTATTGCAGTTTAATGTGCACATGTGTTTGTAATGTTCTCAGAAAGTAATGTGTAAGCAAGTTAAATCGTGTCAAGCTATGGCAGCAAAGTTTCTGTTGCAGCAAAGTTTTTTGTGTGCACCGAGTAACGTTAACGTAATGTTATCCGTATTCATGTCCACGTTATAAGTTACTAGCATTGACATTTAAAAGATTAGCGTTATCTTTGAAGCTTTTTTTGTTTCCACATCAAAACAAGAATGTAGCATTATTTGCTAACGTTAATTGTTGACGTCTTGTTCCTTAGAATTATAATAGCGTTATACAGAATCAGAAGGATTCGTTTGTGCTAACTCTAATATAAACCTTTTTTATTCCTCTACATTTTTATTCCTCATGGACATAAACTTTGCTGAATCATGTAAGAATTGCTTACTGTTGATGTCATTCTCTGTACTGGATAAACAAGTTCTTCCTCGCCCATCGTAAGGTGTTGGCAGTGACCTACCTTAGAATTTTAATGGTTACAGTCAGTATCTTTACTACTCCTAGAAGTTGTAATTGCCTGAATAAAAAAAAAAGAGTTTAATCTCATTATTCATACTCTTAGGTCCTCTTTGGGATGAAGCTGTCTTACCTCAGGGCACATTGCTTCAAATAATAGGGTGTACTCCGGATAAGTCACCGGTCAATCAATATCCATCTGGTCTGGTGTGTGAATGATCATCTGATATTTTTATGACTGATTACTAAATATTTAAAATACGAGAGAATATAAGAAGACTAGAATACTTTGGTTCTTTTATAATACCCATGACTTATTACTTTACAATAGCACTTTTAAAGAAATATTCCCTATTCTTGATCGTATTAATTGTTGAAATAATTTTCTTGCTCATGCTTTCACTTTTAGGGAGGGAGTGGTGGCTTTTGCCCCCTCACTCTATCACTGATGGTGTTCCAAAAATGAAAGCTTTTTGTAATTACAGTTTTTCATTTGCCATTAGGGACCATGGACCAAATCAACAATTGATTAATTGTAAAACTCTTAATTTGCCATTTCAACTGATTTGTAAAAACAGATGTTGTTACTGTTTTTAAGAAAAAATAACTTCCAGATAGTACTGTTATTTCCCTGTGTGTCATGTGATGTTTGAAGTAATTGAATCCCATCTGCAGCGGCAGATTGATTTATGCATTTGGTAAAAGTTGAGCCAATTATTCGCAAAACGTTTGAGACATTGTTGAATTTGGTTTTCTCATGGGTTTAATCAATGTCTCATGCCTGTAAGTCTTTATATTATCATAAGTTAAGAAGTTATACACTGAAATGGCAATATTTTTAAGGTTGTCTGTTTCTTTAAGACAGAATGACCCATTTAAAATGTGTCACTGAACACTTTTCTTCTCATTGTCATAGCAACAGTATGCTACTAACAGCCAGACTGCAGTCGGTAAATTAAAATCAAGCATCATCTGTGGGAGACCTACCGTTGCTCCCACTAGTCCCAATTTCTTAACTCTGAGACACTGTCCTTTTTCTCTCGAGTCTAAATGTCAAACTTGATATTTGTTTTATGACCTGAGCAATCTACGAAGGCAAAGGGGAACTTTAAGTAAATGCTAGAAATAATCTCTCCACTTTGATGGACCGGTTCTCTACTCCGGTGAAGAAAGTCAGTCCAATTATTCTCACAAAGGCAACATTTAGGGCTACAGACTATTGCCTTCTTGATTTTTGAATGTTAGTGTGAGTCTTGAGAAGGCTGATTGCTGAACTGCAGTCTTCAAGTGTAATGTTCACAATTTTGTTGAATAACAAAGTTTTATGTAGCCACAAATAGAGGGCAGAGCTTAGACCCCCTCATCAGACCCCCTCATCAGAAATAGTATTTTGCTGGAATAACCAATTGTTGAGAAAAAGCAATATCAATAGTTTAATTGTGTCACAGATATTGCATTTTTTTTGCATCGTAAAGGTCTGTTTTATCAGCAGTGTTTTAAAGCTAGCCCCAAACTCTCTTAGTACCACTTCAGACCTGAATTATGTTCCAGTTTTCAGAAAAATGCCAAAGATCTCAGAGAAATCTATCAGCTTTTTAACGAAGAACCTCCAAAGCTAAATATTTGTGTATAAAGTAGTTTTAATGTTTTGTTCTTGTTTTACATTATGTTCAAGGAGTGGACCCATAACTTAAAAAAAACAACACTCTTATATTGCTCTGTTTTACAAAAGATATTAAAAGTGTCTCCAAATGCATTAGCTAATGTAACAATTATAGTGAAATTTCTTCAGATGATTGGCTCAATACAATCTCTTCTGTTTGATTGGATGGCAAACACCCAACTTAATGAACAATAAGCTTTAATTGGAGTGAAAGGTCCTAGACGTCAAAAAAGTCACCCCCCTGCATGTGACATCCATTTAAATGGACACAGGATCTAAAATGGATAAACAAATAAAAATATTCTTCTAAAATGATGCAAAATGTTATTTAACCAATACATGGCTTCTTTGAATCTTTGTTCACTCTTGCTTACTTTTCTTACTTTGGTTAGTTTAAGTTACCTATAAAAAGGGGCGAATAATGCAAAATAAATGACAATAAACACTTTTTGTTGCAAAATATTGTAAATAATTACAAAAACTGTAAAACTAGAACTAAATATGCTTTGTTTATGCAATGCTTTGGTTGTGTTTATTTCAAACAGATTTTTGCAAAAAAATATGGTCTTAAACGAGATATTTCTTTTTTTAATTAAATTGCCCAAACCAATTGTTTAGTGTGGCGTTCCGTTTAAACGGACAGATTATGGTTTTAAGTCAAGATGAGATACAATAGATGCTCTTAGTGTTGTTGTGAATGTCATTTGCGAACGTCTAGCATGTAGTAGACTTTCAGGGACGTTTCTCTTTCAGAAATTCATCTGTATGGAGCTCTGATTGTGTTGTTCTCATTGATTCTGAACAGTCTAAGTTTCTTTTAAGGGAGGGTGGATTGAGTGTGCCACTGGAGGTCAGCATTGACATGTAGCTCAGAGAAAGCTTTCTGCAGTTAGCTCGATAGACTCTTTTACTTAATTCAGAAGTAAATAATCAAAATCTCAACAACAGAAAGATGTCTTCTTTCATTATCTTTAAATATTTTAGGATCCGAAATTCTTTTTGAGTTATCGTTAGGGATTTGCACTCCCAGATATTGTTTAAACTTTATGGTTTTTTAACTTTGGGTAGCTTTTTAGGATTGATTTGTGATTAACTATATGATCTAGTTATTTTTCAAAGTGCTGACAAATACGGAATTGTTCTCAAGTTTTGAAACGATTCATGTTTTGTGTAAAGATGACTTTCGTCATGTGTGCAGCTCTAGATAAATGTGCGTCACTCTTCAGCTGTTTTGTAGGTTTTTGTTTGAAGCGGTCCAGTCCTCAGCTGGGTTTCTTCAATGACTTCTGTCTCTTTGTCAGAGTCCTCGTTCTCTGATTGGCGTTGTGCTGTAAACCTATGGAAAAGGCCCTCTTTGACATTGTTTTCTTTCACTCTTTCTGGATCTTATCCAGTCTGAGCAGCAGCTACATAATAACATCCTTGTAATAGAGAAAGCAGAGTGCGCGGGCTGACATTCCTGCATATACAATTCACATCTTACAGCAGATGTCAGTGAAATACTCGAACCCATGTCCTCAGCTGAAGAGTCACTCAGACTTTCGTCTGTCAAACGTCAGGCTTCCGTTGTTGCTTTCTCTGGGACAGTGAACGATGTGAGGTTTTGCAGTTTACTTTGTTGTGTGCTGAGAAGGAAAGTAATCTCATATTTTGAATAGGAAAAAAGTAGCTCAATTAATGAAAAAACAGAAACTCAATCAAATTATATTTAAACCTTTTAGTGTCACTTCAAATTAAATTGGTCCAAATTCAAGATTGTTAAAAAAACTTGCAAAATTAAAATCTGACTGCTTGTGTAAAAAAAAGTTACGAAAGAGAATTGTCTCGCCTATTGGGACATCTGCCTCAAGCAAGAGGAAATTGAATATTCTTAGTGAAACAAAAAAGGCAAATGGTTGACAACATACTGTATGAGCCTTTCCTTTTAACTCAGTGATTTAATTCTTGGGGTTATCTGCTTGATAACTGCTAGAATTTTAACTTCATATCCCAGTTTTCACGGAACCTCAAAATTATGTTTTTGTCCTAGCAGAAACTCTGTTTTCTCTCTAGATACATAATAGGAAGAGACTGAAGTGGCCTTTTCTTGACTGACCACTTTAGAAGTAGCAATTCCCATTGACAATCATGTTAAAAAATTTTTTTTTACATCTGAAATAAACACATGTAGTAATAATAATAAAAATAAGGATGCCTTCAATTTATATAGCACTTTACAATGGTCAGAGCATCATTCACTAAGTCTATATTTACACTCTAGTGGTGATAAGCTGCCTTGGTAGCCCTCAGCTGCCCTGGGGCAATCTGACAGGACGTGGCTGCCATTCTGTGGCTGCCTCCTGAACACCACCAAACACCCCCACCCATCACACACACTCATAAAGGGCAATGTGGGTAAAGGGGCTTGCCCAGGGCCACAATGACGGAATGAACCTGGTGGGGATCGAATTGGCAACTTTTCGGTTACAGGATGACCAATTCTACCACTGCGCCATCTTTCTGCCCTGGGTCAGAAGAGTTTTTTTAATTCATTTAATTGATTAGTTAATTGATTTTGGCATGTTGTTTGAGATGTTTTGTTAGTTCTAATTAGTTATCTTAAGATATAAAGTTTTCCATAAACAAGAACTTGATGGTAGTTTTTTTGTCAATGCTCTTTATTCCAAAAAATCTTAGATTTGGGATATTTTGTAAACGAAAGATGCAGATTTGCAATGTTTTATTTATTGACACACATGCGCACACGCACACAAACTGCACACAATACAACCGCAATGCATTGTGCCTGGATCATTTATATTGAAGTAAGTGTGCGTTACACACTTAGCAGAAAATAAAATTTTATTCTTTTTGATGGCAATACAGTTATTAGCTACAGTTTTATTTTACCACTGTGGATCCAGACAGGGATATTTTCTCTTCTACTTTCGAACTGGGACTTGTTCATGATGGTTAGGGGAGGGTGTCGTAGTAGGCTGGGTGTATGAACTGGGTGATGGAGTTCAATCTTCTTCTCATATGTAGATTGGCATCACTGTACCTTATTGCATCAGAGAGCCAGGTTTGGAAAAAACTTTCAAAACTTGTTCCAAAAGGAAATAAGATTCCAAAAGTAAAATCTCTGTCATGAGACCTAGTAATTTTGTAGACTCTGTATTATCATGAGAGTACCACACTTCTGACAGAGTAAATAGCAATGTACTGCCTCTTTAAATGTTTCATATTTGATCAGTTATCAAGTTCCAAAGCCTGGGAAATCTTTTAGGATTAAGTCAATAATAAGTTTTGTTTATTTTCTTTGCTTGAAAAGTCAAACATAAATAAGAATCTTGCCCCTCAGCCAGGAGCACAATCAGCAACATTTAGACAGCTTTAAGAGGACCAACACATTAATCCTGTCTCGAGCTGTTCCAGCTGGGTGTGTTTGCTTTTCCTTGTTTCCTTTAGGAAGTTTTAATTGCCAGTTACTAAAGGTAATGCAAAGTCAAAATTATTTATAATAAGTTTTACTGGTTAATAGGTTGAAAATAGGGATTTGTTGACAGATTTTCAGCTTTAACACAAAATATGCCATAGAGAATTCTGTTACGGCTTGACGAATGCCACTTCAGAAGAACATCTGGAAATGGTTACTTGGTTGTTGTATGTTTCATAATGCTGCTGCTCAGCAAGGCTCAGTTGAAGAACAAACCTTTAGATTGATTTAAGATGCCTTTACCCTGAAGTGAAATGAGGCATTTATTTCATGCGTTTTACATAGGAATTCATTGCAAAGACTCAATTCTGCAATTTGTAGTCCCTTACAAGTGAATAAATTGGTTCTAGATAATAATTCAGTACAATTAGAATATCTCAAATCTGATTTTAACCCAACTCTAACCCTAATATTTGAGCCTCTGTAACCAACCAGGAACTTGCTCTTGTGATGTGATTTAGCTCAGAGATAGAATACAGAAACTATAACAAAGGATAAAGTCAACATTGAACTTTGCAGATGGCCAGAGCTGCAGAATGCTTCTTTATACGTTTGTAGACACATGAGTAAAATGGATCTCGTTTTGAAAAAGTGTGTATAATCTTGTACATTGGTAAAATGGTAGAATGTTTTTTAATTAAACAAACTTCAACAAAATCGTTGGAAGACATATTGCAATGAGACTGGGACACATGGCACAAGCCTGTTCTCTTGTGGCTATGTGTGACATGAAAATTATTTAATGTGTATGTCTGAAGAAAGAAACTCTTCATGTTAAACATCATTACAGTAGCATACAGAGTTGCCAAACTTTATACAAATAATATAATTTCACAGGCTTCACATCTGGTATGAACACTCTGTCAGAGCATACCACTTCAACCTGATGCTGCCTTTCAAATTGAGAAAATTTGGATCGGTTGAAAAACTTTCTTAAGAACTTGTTCTTTATGTCATCAGTTTTTGAAGTTACCCATCAAATATATTTCTTGATTTAAGTTGTTGGCTCTCATCTCTTTAACTTCCTTTGGGACAGCGTCAGTAGATGGGTGAGATAGTAAAGTGGTTGGGGTGGGTTGGACGAGGTATTATCTTCATTAATGGAGCACTTCCCCAAGGAGCTCGCTGCCTGTTTTTATTCATTTCAATATCCCTCCTAGGTTAATGACTTTAAACTTGAGCTATTGCAGTTGATTGTCTTGTTTCACAGTTACGATAATGAAGACCTTGTTTATGATTCTTGAATTCTAATGAAAGTGCTTTCTTTTGCAAGATTCATTCCTCATGTAGAACATGTGTTCTTTCTCTGCTAATGTTTAATGAAGACTTATATTTACAAAAGTCAAGATATATATCTTGATCATTTATTTGTTTAGTTTTTTCATTTAAATATTTTTTTATTTGACCAATAAAAAAACAAAAAGCAATATTTTTGGGATGATTTCATTTCTGCTTCATCTAGTTGACACAGATATCTTAATGGGTTTAAACAAACAAAAAACTGGCGCTTAGTTTGACTTTTACTTTTACACTATTTACCCTTTACTTATCTCCAAAGCTTCTTATCTTTTTACCTCTAGTTATAGAATACTACTATATTCTATTTACGTTATATAACCTGTGTTACTGTGCAACATTATTGTCATTTTTTGTACAAACACTGGAGAGTACCCTTGTACCACAACAAATTCCTTATGTGTGTGCTACAGACTTGCCAATAAACATCTTTCTGATTCTGATACTGTTAATAGTTTTTTTGTTGTCTGTTTTTATTATTTTTGTATTTGGGTGTAGTAAATACTTTTATTACTGCAATGTCTGTGTCTTTTGAAGTTTTCTTTGACGGCCTAATTTTGAAACGGTTTCTAACACATTCAGCTTTGTACTGTACTGAAGGAACTGGGATCAGAGTTTTGTTGTTCCAGTCACATATGGCCAGTAAAATACCTTGAAAATATGTGCCAGATGTGAAGGCTAGACCCCTTTTTGTAACACCAGCTACCGACAACAGAACTCCAGTGATCCAGAGACATATAAATTAAAAGTATGTTGTATACTGGTCAGAAAAGAAAACAGGAGGAGAGTGGTGGTGCTGTTGTGTGGTCAGATTTACGTAACTTGTATTTGTTTTAGGGATGTTGCTGTTTATTGATACATTTTGAAAGTCATCTGTCCAATTAATCACAGAGAACCAGCATAAAACATTAAAAGTGCACACACAATGTAATTAAAGATCCCCTGTGCAAAAAACAATACCTTTAACACAGGGAACGATAAATTGACACTGATGTCAAATCATTGAAGAATCATATTGATTACAATCACTGATATCATTGATCATTTGCTCTCCTGTATATAGAGAAAACAGGATATATGTGTAGCAAACACCCCTTCTCTCCGAGTCATTGCCCTCTTTTGGTAGAGCTCCTTATTCCGGTACAGTTCCAGTAGTGCTGCTTTTTGATATCCCTCTTCGGTGCAAAAAAAATTCAGCCATCAAAATGAATGAAGACGCTGTGATTTTTTTCAGCCACATGATTCAGCTCCTGATTAAACTTCACGAGTAAATCATAGAGATTAAAAGTTCAAAGGGGTGTCTGTTGTGTTATTAGATTTTTTAGGATTTTAGATTAGGGATCAATGCGTTTCAACAGCTGAAATTGCCAAATTTGGCACCGGTTTCAGGCTTACCACTACTCTTGCTGATAAAGTCAGTCCATCATTCTTTAACACTTTTATCACTGCTCTTTCAAAAGTAGGTGAATTGACCAGAAACACCTATTTAAATTTTACAATGTGCCAAGTAGACATTTTCCATTGATAACACATGTGCACAACTTTTAGAAATCACTCAAGTATCCTTGTGGAACAGCTTGAAGTGTTCTTCCAATCCTTAACCATTATGAAGATGTACTGTTCATGTTGGATAACTTTTCAAAAATGGAAAAAAACTCATTCAGCTTCCTTGCCTAACATTTTTAAAATGTTTGGTTTAGTTGAAATATTGACAAGCAGTTTTTCAAATGTAACTGACGTATAAACCTAACCGATCATGACACATCAAATCATAAATTTTCAATGTTTCAGGTCGACTGTTTGCCATGCAGACTGGAATGAAAATTGATAGCAAGACTCCAGAGTGCCGAAAGTTTCTGGTGAAACTCATGGATCAGTTGGAAACAGTAAGTTGAGTCCAAAAAGAGTCACCACAGTATTATAGATGCAATTGGTGTAGTTACAAATCTTTTACAAATGTAATTATTCATTTGTTTCTTCTGCATTCGTTCTGACTTCTTCACACCTTAAGTCATTTCTGTGTGCTGTTCTCTTGCAATAATCCACGAGTGACCTTTTCTACTGAGGCTACTGTACTCTCATCAGAGTTCAAAAGAGTGAATTTATAGCTCTTCTCAGAAGGGGAGCCGGATGCTATGGAAAAAGCTTGCTTTTGTACATAGGGACTGTTATAGACATCTCAGGAACCAATTAGCCGAGAGTGGAGACCCCGCAGTCTCCAGAGCTTGCTTAACCATCTTCTCTCAGCTCTGTTCATTAAATGCCACAGACAGGAAACAACGACCTGTGGAGACCCATATTTTGCTGGGCACATCCGGTCAAAAGGTCGGTAGCAAGAGGTGTATTTTTATTGAGAATTCTTTTTAACACCATTCAGCCCAATGTGTTAAAAGATGTCCCACTCTCAAATTGATGGTCTGAATCGTCTACTTGTTATTTGCTGTATTATATGTGAGCAAGTATGTCATGGGAGTGATCTTCAGAGATATTTCTTTTATACAGAGTTTTAGTTAGTTTTAAATTAAATTAGAGTTGTGTAGTCACATAATTAGGTGTTTTATGGTCAAATGATTATAGGTAACTTCATGTGGTTCAATGAGATGCTTCACAATCATATTTGTTCAATATAAAATGAGTTTTTAAACAGCATTAAATAATTCTTTATAACAATTGATGTCCTATTGCTTTGGATAGTTGCTGTTCTTGTTTCCAACAATACAATACAATGCAATTAATTATTTACATTGAACAATATTTACATTAGGTAAACAGAAATACTGTTAAAATCTGGGATGCAGCAGTCCATATAAATAAAATGAGAACTTATCAGCTACAATCACAGAAGTCATATAATGAGAGATGTACTGAACTTCTCTGAAGGCGTAACCTGGTGTAAACATTAATATTAAGGTCAGTAACAAAACAAATAAACAAGATTAAATAAATGCATCTAAAAATAGTATGTGGCTTTACTATATTTTGGTCATTCAAAGTTGCTGTAACTAACATGCAAACCTGTGGATTACACTCACTTGACTCTGTAATAGTGGTGTCTTCTAAAAAATTGCATATAGTCATATTGGGATTTAATTGAAAGTCTGATTCATTGTTGTAAATGCGAGTCCTAGTCTACGTCATGGCTGAGAAATAATCTCTATAGCTCTTTGTGATGATAAATGTATTGTTCCTGTTGTGAAATGTGTTTCATATGTAGTCAAGGTTTTAATGAAGGTTTTTTTTTTACATAAAAGGCCTTCATTTTTATTTATGAAATACTAACTGTAATAAATGTAGTTGATTTGTATTGCAGTATTTTCAACAAAAAAGTGTCTTAATAACTTAAATGATTACAAATTGTATCGCGGTTATAATTTTTCCCACAATCAAGCTGCTTTATATACTTTTATTCAGAATGAATATCACTGGTAAAATTAAATAATATGTCGACTTTTATGTGTTATTTGTGAAGGATAAAAAATAAAAAGTGTATTATCTAGAATCTCTTCTAAATGGTACAGCTAACACATGTTTACGAAGAATGCTAAATTGTGCTGACTTTTACGTACATGGCTGTTCTGAGTTATTCAGAAAAAGTTATTTAAACACAATTTTTACCGCATATGTATATATATAAATGTATCCCATCTTGAAGTTTCTCATTTATTTGCTAATCGAAGCAGATAAATCTTTATCTGGTTCCTTCTTTTGGTCAAAATATATCTTACGTAACACCGCACCTTCTCAACCTTTCCTTACAGAACAAGCTTCCTTCAGTAGCTGTTCAAATGACTCCAGTGTTCCTTTTTTTCCAGAGGGATTTTAAGCAAACCCTTTTGAATTAGTGTGCTGAGACAAGATTTAGTTTCATGGCTTTGATTTAACGTGCACTTCAACACTGTGTTCGACCTTAGTTTCAGCTTCTGTTTGCCTTTTGCATGCTCCCTTCCTTGTTATGCTTACATATTCTTTTGGGATATAATACAAGTGATATAATATGCCTTTTCTATGAATACTTTCATTAAAATGTTAACAGTGCATCCATTCAGGTGCCCAGGTTTCACCTACTGAAATGTAACCAGTCGTATTTGCTTTACTGATTTTACAAGGAAACTTGACACTCTCTAGCAGACTGTAACATCTTGCAGACGAAGGTGAAATCGAGGATCTACTGACTGGCACAAGCCATTGTGCCAGTCAGATTTTGTTATTCTACATTGAATGTGCACATAATGCTTTCATATCAATATTTAAGTATAGGGAGATGTACCTGTATCTGATACGTTCAACTAATTAAAATGAGGCGGAGGGAAAGGGACCCCAATTCCGATTTTTTTTTGCCCATATATTCTTTTATCTGTATCTGATACGTTCAACTAATTTCCGATTTTTGCCATATCGCTTTTATCTGGGTTTTGCAGCATTGAGCCCATCTTAAACACAGTTTCTTACAAATTTGATGGACAAGACATTCTTGTACTGAAATAGTTACAGGAAGAGCCTACAGATGCATTAGATTGGGTTGATGTCAAGGTTGGTATTCAAGCACTTTTACATCCACTTCTGGGAATAAACTTTAATGTGTTCTTTTTCGAATAAATATTTTTTGTTATCAGTGCATTCTGAGGACGTAGTTTCCTCTTCTGCGCATGTCTGTCACATTTCGTTCACACAGAAGGTGGGTAGCTGGTACATGGTTTTTGTAAGGTGAACGACCCCACCAAACAAATCTTGGACATTGAGACCTGCAGTCTGAATGTAGCCAGAGAGACAGAGACATACACAAAGATAGATACACATACATTTATCCACCACCTCCTTGTATTACTCTCAGGTCTGTTAAAACCATTGTTAATACTTTGAAGATTTTTTATAAACAATTTTATGTTTAATGTATGTATACTTTGACTTAAACCACAAACAAAACATGCAATTAATTGTCTATACATTTTTTGCTTTTTTATTGTCTTTTATTGTATCTATATAATTTTTAAAAATATAAATATATATTTTTCAATCCAAATTACGGAAGGGAAACTAGTTGTTTATTTTGATCTTCAAATGACACCGTACCCACTAGACTTAAAAAAAATAGTGAACCTCATAGAAAGAAAAAAAAATCTGAGTGTGTGATAAGTGATATTTTTGGAGTTTATTTTCTTAAAAGTGAGAGAGTGTTGAGTTGTGTACTTGCCTTTTCAGATTTGTATAATTAAGGAGATGACGAATACATTTTTGTGGTGTTGGAGAAAGGATCAGGATAATAGATGGGTGAATGATTCGGCTAATGAGTGTTACAAAAGAGGGTCCCCTTGGAGAGTTGCCCAAACAAAGTATTAATTACACAGACTTCTGGAGGGGAATCAAAAGTGACTTAATGAGTCATGCTATTGAAACCTGGTCTTTAGAGAGGAATCATTAAGAATCTGTTCTAAATGATGCAGTAAACACATGTAGCCAATTCCAATAATTTTACAATGAGATAATTTGCATGGCTTTTTAGATTCATTATTGCTGAATGTAATTAATGGAGGCTTTGTGTTTCAGATGAAGAAGGAATTGGGTGACAATGATTCCATCTCACAGGAGATAGTTGGCAATGCACATGTTGAGAACTACGCCTTGAAAATGTTCCTCTATGCTGACAATGAGGATCGATCTGGGCGTTTCCATAAGTAAGTTACAACCAAAGATGCTGTTTTATTCATACAAACACAACAACAAAATATTCCCACTGTCATTATTGGACAAAGAAAGAGAAGCTGGCTAAAATTAGCTACAAAGCTGGCTCTGTACAGGTCATTTTGCTAGGAGGGCGACGGCATGGATTAGCCAGGTGTAGCATTACTGTGGAGGGCAGTATAATGAAGCTCTTGTGGGTGGTGACGTCAAAACAGAGTGATGCTGGTCGAGGATCCAGAAGCTCTGTACCTGGCAGTGACTCAGGTCTCTGGTCAGACAGACTGCAGTGGTGTTTGTCAGGGTGAATTTCAGTTACATTTTGAAAGTTTACTTTTCTTTTTGAATAAAACAGTAAGCTTTGCCAAGCTGGCAGGTTAAAAGAAGCCTTTTTTGTATTTAAAGTAGTATAAAAAACATTTTCATCAGTTGATTTTTAAAAATTAAACTTTTTTTATAGGCTGAATTCGAATCACTTTTCAAAGAAGGTTATTGCTTGTTCTGTTGCTCTGTATCAAAATTTTTAAGTAGCAAAAGCAGTAAAAATATTTTTAGAAACACATTTTTTTCAATGGTTAAAATAGACTGACTTTGCATATAAATATATTAAAAGTTCTTTCATTAAAGATTTTCATGACAAATATTATGATCTAGTTGTGATTTAATGAGATACCATTATTGAAATGATGAGCTATTGAAATATTGCACTAATACAATAAGATTTATTCTAAATAAAGATATTGATGTCATATGCCATCATATTATAGCTGCTCAAATGATGTATTGTTGACATGCAACAGGAAATGGTAATAAACCTCTCAATAAACTGGAGCCCGGAAGTATGAATAAGGTCTACTCTACCGCCTTTGTTAGTAAGGTCAATTTGTTGACTTTTTGGCTACAGAAAAAACTAAAATTATTTTCTTCTTCCTTTTTTTTTTGTACAAATGAGACCATGATCATCTGTGTACTTTTAAATATGGTATTTTGTGCTTTAGCTATGAAGGCTAAAAATATATAATTTATTTGTTATTGAGTGTCTCAACTTTTTTCTCAAGGCATGCCATATTTAAAAGTACACAGTTTCTGAACATCCCTCACTAGGTCTTTTTTTTGGAAGTTTTGTTTTAATTCAACATATACAATAACAAATGGATAATGAAACGTAGGTGGACTGTGCTTAATGTACTGTGTTAAACTTTTATTTAGCTGTGTTTTATTATAATTTGTTGTGTTCAATATGTTCCTCTACATCCATTGACCCAGTGCTTAAATAAACCAGCGATCACCTTGATATACAAGCATCTTAACATGTTTTACTTATTGTGCCAGAAATAGTTCTATATGGGTGAAAATAGTGTTAAAGGTGAAAAAAACGCAATCTCTGGAATCTGAAGTTGAAGTTTGCAGTCATGAAAGAAACATGCCCTAAACCAAAAGCTCTGTTAATATTTTGGCTTTTTTCCTGATTGACTAAAAGTTTGTTTTGTTATCTGCACAATTGGGTTGACAGAGCTCTTATAAAGCATTTTTGAAAAGTCACATATCCCACTTTTACTAAACAAGTTTCCTTAAATGTCTCAAAATACTATCTGAAGAGTATAAGGTTTGACATATTGTGGCACTCTTGGCCTAATGCTCTTTGTCCACTTTCCTCTGATGTGTTTAAAGTGGAGTTCTTGTGCTGATTGGTGTCGCTGTAGCATTCACTCTGCATCCAGCCTATTCTTCAGAAGAGTTTCTTGTACATTTTGTTTGTTCTAACAGTGTAAAAGGTGAAATATTGTTTCTTGATGTTTTCGTTTTAAAAGGCATGACATTTATCCTCACTCTGGTAAAACACCACAATGCCTGTATTTTTCTTTATTTGAATCTGAGTCTAATATAATAGCCCCAAATGACCTTTTTCATTTGGCCTGTATGCCTTGATGTAGTTTGCTAACTACTTGAAAAATAAAATAGTTATTTTCATTTAAATCTACAGTATGTAACATTTTGACACAAGGGGTGACAACAGGGTTTTTAGGGGTATAGCGATAAAATACAAATGTCTGTGCATCATTTGCTATTGACTGGCACTGTAGTTTGTTGTAATTACAACACAATTATGCTGATATTTTACTTACTTTAATATCGAAAGATCTCAGGTTTCGTAAACCATAATACAGTTATACATGCTGACTAAACCTAATGAAAACTTCCAGTTTGCCAAATTTTTGCAAACTTGCACGCACGCACGCACGCACACACACACACACACACACACACACACGCACACACACACACACACACACACACACTGTGATTTTTAAAGAGAAATTTACATAATTTAGCTTGGTTAAAAAAATTGTAATTGTTGGATTGGAATTGAAGAGTTCTGTTCTAGTTCTGTCTACTTTCATTAGTATTTTTGTAACCTTATTACAACGCATGCGCTAATTCTGAACGTATCTATGAGTTAGGATGTTTATTGTGTTAAATGACTTCATGTCTCCCTTAACCAATTATATGCGTTTTCATTCCAGGAATATGATCAAGTCCTTCTACACGTCCAGTCTTCTGTTTGATGTGTTGAGTGTCTTTGGCGAGTTATCGGAAGAGGTGAGTCATCCTGGGGTTTATATAGACTCCACCGTCATCTGAATAGGTAGATACCAGGTCAAGTATGACAAAGTTCTGTGTTGAAGGGATGTGAATGTTGGCCTCGATGCCGTCTCTCTAATGGCTTGGGAAAAGAAAAAGAATGGTAAAAGAAAATGCCCAATAGAATTAAATCCACTTTCAGAATCCAAATAAGCTACAAAAACATGAAAAGGGGGAAATTGATGGGAAACTATAAAGCCTGGCCTAAGGAATGGCAACGCCTCAACAGTCTCGGTGTACACTGAGGTTTTGAGAGCACAGTACTTGGCAATATTGTTCCTGGAAAGTGTTGCTAACACACCAGTTGAGTCTGTGCACTTCCAGTGCTCCTATAATACCATCTCTTCTGATCGCCTCGGTCGCAGATGTCCCTTTTATATAGGAGGGAAGTGACCTGTGTCTGAAGATGGACAATGCTTCATTGAATGTTCTTAGCTCCCTTAGGGCCAGACATTTTTCTACTGTAGAGAGCTTCTTGGGTTGACTATTTCAACAGTGTGCTTTCTCTGTGTAACACTAACCCAGACATCTAGCTCTCAGAATCGCCCTCCATTACTGCACTGCTTCTCTGTGACCTGCGCCATATTAGATTACTCAAGGAAAGGGCTTTTTAGTGCCAGGCTTCAGAGAACTGCAAGTTAAAGTGTAAAAAAAGATTCTACTAGAGACACTGTCAAGGCGAAAAAGAACCCACTGAAATTTTATTGCAAAATTTTTTTCATAGAAAATATAAGTTGCATATAGTGATTCCATAAAAAAAAAGAATTTGAAATGTTGATTTTTATCCACCAGCAAACAGAATATCAATTCACAAATAGAGTTGTCTCAACAGTAAGAATGTATAACAACAAAAAAACCTGGTAAATGTCTTTTTCTGTTATCCATTGATCCATAATCTGCTGAATGCTCAAGCCAAGGATTGTGCTGCAAACCTCTTCATCCTAGTTCCACTGGGAAGCATGTATCTCTCGTCCCAGCCCCTTGACAGTTGCTCACCTGTTACTCATTCTTGGACAACTAAATAAAAATCAGTATTTTTATTTGTTTGTGGAAATAAATATTAAACTATAGAAAGCATAATACATGTTTGTTATTCTGTAATAATAACAAAAGATGATCTGTGAAGTTGGATTTTTATTATTGTATTATTTTTGCAGAAATCATAGAAACCGTTTATATTCCTAGGATTAACTGGTAATTAATGGCCTGTTATTTAGTGCGTTTACAATAATAAAATAATAATAAGCTTTATTTTATAAAGCACCTATGAACCAATGTTTCACATAGCACTTGTACATAAGCAGTACAGAATCAAAATAAAACAAGTAAATGCAGATAAAGCAATAAAGGAGCAATACAAATATTTAAAAAGTAGCTGCAAAAGCAATTAAATATTACAATACAATAAAACATCAGCAACCAAATGTCAGTTTAAAAAATTGGTTTACATGCAATTTACATACAAATCAGTAGACTAGTTATGATTAACAAGAGGATTTCTGACTACTTCAAGTGCTATGTAAAAGAAAAAAACGCATTAGATGACAACTCCCCCTCCTCCATAAGCACTCACCAACTTGAATAAGTTTTTTTTAAATCTCCTTTTGTTTCTGATTATTACATCCATGATCAGCTGAGATGACCTCTATTGTGAACTACCTGAGCTGACTTTGTTTTTAACAATTAGCATTGTGTCTCTCCTCCTATTATAAGTTGATTTAGATTAAAGCCTCTGATAAGTGCATAAATGTAAATGTTAATTAGTTCACTGGCTTTTCCCCAATAACCAATTTTTTCATGTTTTCTTTTTCTAATACCCTATTTTAAAAGTCCTCATTGCCTCATTGACTATGACCCATGTACTCAGATTTTTTTTTTGCCTCAGGGGCTAAACTAAATACAATGCTATAAAACTATGCAATATATTGCCATTCAGCATAAAGTGTCCTGATGAGATGATTTTATAGTGTGATTAATACAATTCTTATTTAAATCTGTTGTGATTTTAAAGTTCAGCTCTATTGTCTGAACTGTGTCCATTTTTTCTCCTACTTTAAAGCTGACTGCACTGCCACTCTCTCTTATTCACACAAAGGTCAACTATTGAAACAAGGAAGGTCAACTATTATGACTTACTTTTTAGTTCTGCTTTTTATTAAAGCGTATGCATGTACTGTTTACCTTAAGTAATTTTTTAATGTATTGGAACTTTCTTGATAAAATATTTTCAATTCAAAGCAAATGAACTTGCTGACTTCGCTGACACTGTAAAGAAAAGGATGGGTTCTACGCTAAAGCCTTGATAGATTTGCCCAGATTTTTGTTCAGTGATGTCATGTACTTTCAATGCAGTTAGTTTCATGCTAATTGAGTGTTTCTGAATTAACGTATTTGCATGCAGACACCGAAAATCACTTTTTTGGAATAACCAGATTCAAGAACGATCCAGTTATTTTTTCCCTGCAAACACATACATTTATTTTGTGCATTATTTCAAGCATTTTACTTTATATGTATTGATTCAATGATATCTATTTTTCTGTTTAAATGTGTTTTTATATGCATGTTTTTTCCTAATAATTTAGCAGTTACCGATAAATAAAACAAAATCACAGTTTGTTTCGATCAATGGTTTATAACAAATCCAGTTATTCTTTTATTACTTGCTATTTACTGGTCCTTTTCTAAAATCATTTTTTGAAAGACGTCATCATATGTTTATTTTAAAAGAGAGCCAAATGTTAATCCTTAAACTCAGTCATTAGTGAAAAAACTCAAGACATGAGTGAATCGTTCATTAACCAACTGTTAGCCATGATGAATCCTATATCATCATGGTATCTACTTTTGTTTGACCAGGAAAGCTCATTAAGTGATCATTGACTTTCCCCTGTCCAGAACATCCAACACAGGAAGTATGCAAAGTGGAAGGCGGCCTATATACACAACTGCCTGAAGAATGGAGAAACTCCTCAGGCTGGTCCTATTGGAATGGAGGGGGAAGCGTATGGTAAGCGCTGATATTTTATCTACCATACCAAACAGTCCTGTGACTCCCATTAACATAATAGAGAGCAGTTGGGGGTCTTTCCTCCAGGATTACACAGTGACTTCCTCCATGTGAAGCTTTTGGTAAATGTTACCTCGCATATTGTTTGCCTTATCAAAGTTGAGAAGAGCACAGGAGATCCTCGCCCTGTGAGCCAGCTCCTGTGAAACAGCACAAGCTGCTATTTATATAGTGATTATTTCAACAACCGGGGAGGTAATAATGCTTCCCATACCTTTATATGGTGTGAACTATAGTCAGTTTTGTGTAATTGAAGTTTTTTAAGGTCAAGAGTAGTTGCAGAGATTATATGAGTAGGGATATATATATATATATATATATATATATATATATATATATATATATATATATATATATATATATATATATATATAATTGTCTTAATATTCGCTTGTTGTATAAAATGGTTTTCTGGATATTTTACTAAAAATCGTATCTACAACCTATATACATTTAGGGGTCTATAGAAGAACTGCAGTGAGGAGAGAATAAATCTTGTCAAGTTCTCAGTGTAAGCTAACTTATTGCAAAAGTGACACATGCAAATTGATCTGTTTTTTTTTTTTACCATTGTAAAGAAGGCATGTTATTAAGCTCGGAAGTCCCTCTTTGTGCTTCTATTGCATCACACTGACATCTTTTCAGGATTACTGCAAGGTTTTTGAAAGCTTAGTTCAAAACATTTGTCATGTTTTAATTGAGAAGATTTTCGTTGTTCGTGTGCGGGTGAAAAAATTTGCTTGGCGGTGGGGATCAGTTATATCACTTTCCCTCCACATCTGCTGGGCGTTCTGCTGTTGACCCGACCTGCTCGTGTCAGAGATGAAGTCATCTGAATCCCTTTGGGACGGTCGCATCTTTGAACAGAAAGTAGCATTAGTGTGGGTGCTGATGGGGTGCTGTCTTCAGCATCTCTTTGGAATAATTACCAACAGTTTGCCAAACCTCATCATAAAACATTTTATTTTCAAGTTAGAGTTTAAACTTGATTCCTTCAGCTTTAGACTGAGCAGCTGGGCCTCGCTTGCTAAGTAGTGACCTCATGCTTGGTTATTCCCCATTATATGTGGCTTTGCCAGAAGAAAAATGATAGCATGTTTTGCTGTGCAGAGTTTAAGCAGCTTATCACTGCATCTGTCTCGTTCAACATGTCTGTCAAAGTGTCTTTTCCAAAGAGGTCCCAAAGCAGAATTACTTTTTCAATGAGCCAAGATGTTTATGATCTGTATAACGAACACCAGACCTTCTATAAGGTCAGGTTTGCTATGGGTGAGCTGAATACATTTTCTTTTTTATTCCTTGACTCAATTTAAGAACATTGTATGCATCCAACTTTCACTTTTAATAAAAGTAGTTCCTAAAGACTTTAGTTTCTTAAGTCATTTGTTCTACAAGAAATCACCAATATTAGTTTTATTTTACAAGGAGTATATACTAACTATTAAAGGTACTGAATAAGAAATGTGATGCTTTCATGCAATGTGATGCTTTTCATGTCATAACTTCAGTTTAAAAACTTGCTTTTCTCTATTAAGAAACAAGATACACTAAGTAACTGATTATGTGCCCTGCTAAAGCTGAAACATTCCTGTAGCTGTTTAGTAAAAGTGGAAGTTGGCTATTTTTTTTTAATGTCCCTAATTTGAAAACACCAGAGGCCAGATAGCTTAAAGGTCCCCAGAAGGAAATTGTGTGTAAAAAAAAAAAAAAAAAATATATATATATATATATATAAAATGTGCATTTACCTATGCCAAAACGCACTTTTTTTCCCTAAGTAATCTAATTTGGAAGTAGATTGTACAAAAACTAATGAAATGTAACACTTGCATGTATTTTTTTTTACTTAAGTGAGGTAAAAATAAGGCATTTAGAGTGGAGGCCACTAGGATTGCAGCAATCTAATATTTTGATAATCGATTAATCTGTTACTGTAGTTGATTGATTAATCAAACTAACTCTTTCAGTTTTTTGTTAAAATGCTGATATTTTACTTTTCAGAGAAGGGAAGCGTATGGAATTCAGTATAAACTGTATTACACCAGGGTTCCACAAATTTTTGTCCCTGGAGGGTTGTAGTCTTGCACATTTTAGTTGCAACTCTGCTCTATTTTACTGTATGTATCTACCTTCAAACAATCAGAGAGAACCTTAAATAGTACAACAGGTATGTTTCATGATGGTTGAACCAAAAATGTGTAGGTCTGCGACCCCCCCCAGGACTTGATTTGGAGACATGTATTACACGTTCCTGCACTGTACACTGGCCTTAAAGACCAGCACAGAAGTTCATGTAATATAAATATACTTATTGTAACATTATAAGCAGATATTTCACAAAATAACACAATATACAATATACATCTCTAATACAATACTGCTAAAAGATTTTAGGAGAACTTTTCTATCTTTCTTTTTGTTCTGAAAAAATTGTGTGATGGTTAAGCATTGAATAAAGTGACTAGAATTCTGTTCCGTAAACTATATAAATATTTAATTAATTTCTCCTCAAAGGGATCCTACTGTACTGTACCGCACAATCTGAGAGTTAACAATTAAAAAAAAACCTGCTGTGGACATCATAAATGCTAAAGGACTTCTAGCCTTAAAGTTAAAATAGACTGTAAATAGAATTGAAAAGTAACAAGCTATAAATCAGAGAAGAAAAGAAAATAAAGGCTTTCCAGCCTGAATTTCTGGTGCTCTACACAAATTGAGCAAATGCAATGTCTGAGAGCCTTCCCTGGCTTGCTTGTTATCCTCACTCTGCCTCTTCCATGTTTTAATAACTTTTGTGTCTGGGTGATGCTTGTGACCGGTGAAGCGGAAGGAAATTAAACACATTTTTGTTATAGGAATCTCCCATTTTTGTACTCGATTCAACTGGTTAACTGTTGTAGCCCTAGAGAGGAACTTAAAAACTTTGATAAACTGTAATAGATTGTTAATATTCCAACCCTGAACCTTCCAACGCAATTGTTGATGTGTTTAGTGTTGATAGACATGACCTGACTCCAACAAAATTCAAAGCTAATAGATCTAAATTCAGATTACCATAGGAGCCTACTACTTACAAGATTTCCATTTTCATTTAGTATCTTTCACAAAATTAAAGTGTCCACAAAAAAGTGTAATGACCAAGCAATTATTTAAAGGCAACAGACTTTCTCTTTGTATTTCTTTAGTTGTAATAGCACAGTACTTGTGACTAACAGCCACTTTTGTAACTTAATTTCTCTCAACAGCATCCTTGTTTTATAAGGATAACTAAAAAAAACAAAGTTTTCAATAAATATTTCAATCTTTTTAAGTGTTCTTTAGAAAAAAAATGGAGGTCATTGAAAATATCTTCCTTAGAAATACTAGACGTTTTTATCCTTGTTATTAGAGTTTGGCTTTTCACTTCCAGGAATATGTGCATGGCAAGAAAACCTTGGTGCTGGCACAAAATACTTAATCGTAGGAAAGTGAATTGATCTGTAACAACTGTCTCAATTATCCTATTTTAAAGATTCATGCAGTTTATTCACCAGTAGCTGTTCATTTCCTGGAGCAAGTTTTGCACCGGTGCACTGATTCCATGGAAAGGAAAGACTCCTAGTTTAGCAGTTGATTGATTGTCAGACAGATGCAAATAGATTCTGCTGTCAGGTCAAGTACATTTTGGAAATAAATATTGTTAAAAAGTAAGAGTCAGGGAACAAGTTGGCGACATCATTCTGGAAATAACTCTTCAATTCTGTCCCAAAGAACCAGTTAAATGCAATAGTTTGTAAATATGCATATTAGTAAATAACTAAAGTAAGTATTTAAAATGTATCTATAAAGCAAATTTTTAACAGGGTAACTGCCCAAAATGCTGTTCACTCAGCAATACAATCCTAAAAATAAAAACAGTAAAAAACAAGAATAAGATATTTAAAACCCACAGCAAATTTAAAAAGCCTTCGAATATAAGTAAGTCTTTAACTTAGTTGTAAAAATAATATATTGGCCGATAGATTGATGGAGCTCTAGACTTTAGATTGGCTCTGGGATCTCCAGAAAACCCTTATCAGGACCTTGTGAAATGAGATGGAGGCAGGAGTTAAACTACATATATAAGTGCTTGACCATTGATGGGCCTATGCACAAATAACAGCATTTTAAACTGGATCCTAAAAGTTACTGGATACCAGTGAAGGGAGATCAAGACTGGAGTGATGTGTTCAAACTTATTTGCGCCTGTCCGCAACCTAGCATGCAGGATTTTGCACAAGCTGAAGTCCTGATACTGCCAACCATGTATTTATACAAGTAAAAACTTGTGCTGGGAATTATTAAGTGGTTTGGAAATTCTAAAGTTTTAAAACATCTTGTATAGGTTTATGAACTTTTAACTGAACTATTAATTACATTTTAAAATGATCTTCCAAAATAAATCACCCACTATAGAGCTAAGTGTCGCTTGGATGACACCATCTTTATATATAATTCCTGCATATTACAAGTCATTTACCTCCATGATCTTCCAGATGAACACTTTAAGCCATTTCCCTCTCGGTGTTAAACAATACCATCTGTTTGTTTCATTCACTCCCTGTTGCTAATTATCTCAGAATACATTTTTCTTTTAAGTGTAAAGTAGGTCACACTTTCTGGCAAGGAACACTCAAGCACACCCAGAAAAACGTCATAATTCTACAACAGCTAAAATCAATAAGAAATTCAACGATATCGACAGAGAATGCTTCTCTTAGCTTCTTGTTGGTGTTAGCAAATCTAAAGTGTGGCAGAGCCAGCAACACCTTTCAATCCAACTCTTATCCAAGGTCATTAGCTGTTTTTCTACATTGAGAACTTTAATGGAGTTTTCAAAAACTTTACCAGATTGATGGTTTTTATTGACTAGGCTGTGAAAGTTCAGGTCTATATTATAGATCAGCACTTTAGTACGCAAGTACGTGGAAATGATGAGCACTTTCTATCTTTGAAAACTTATTTTATAATAGCCTGCAAACTTTTAAGAACAGGCCTGAACTCGGGTTGAGCATAGATTTATGAACTGTGTTGTTGTGAGTTTCTTCACAATTTGATTTTAAAGAGTCATGTTTCATTTAGGTTTGTGAAGAAAAGGAACAATACATTTGATTGTTATAGCGATTATGTTAATGCCAATATTTTTGTAAATGTAAAATTGTGATGATGCTGACAATTCATCATTCCCCGTGGGTTTAAGTGAATCCTTTTTTAAAGGGTCAGTGACATTGTTATTTTCAACAATATGTTGTTCAGATTGGGGCTATGGCTTCATGCCCAGGAAGAGCACTACTGATGCAATTTTTGCTCTGAGAATGCTAATGGAGAAGTACAGAGATGGTCAGAAGGAGCTGCACTGTGTCTTCGTGGACTTAGAGAAAGCGTATGACAGGGTGCCGAGAGAGGAGCTATGGTCCTGTATGAGGATGTCAGGAGTGGCAGAGAAGTACGTCAGAGTAGTTCAGGATATGTATGAGAGGAGTATGACAACAGTGAGATGTGCTGCAGGTCAGACGGAGGAGTTCATGGTGGAGGTGGGGCTACATCAAGGATCGGCTTTGAGTCCCTTCTTGTTTGCTATGGTGATGAACAGATTGACAGATGAGGTCAGACAGGAATCTCCATGGACATTGATGTTTGCAGATGACATTGTAATCTGTAGTGAGAGTAGAGAGCAGGTGGAGGGACACCTGGAAAGTTGGAGGTCTGCTCTAGAAAGAAGAGGAATGAAAGTCAGTCGTAGTAAGACAGAATACATGTGTTTGAACGGGGGGGAGGGAAGTAGAACAGTGAGGTTACAGGGGGCTGAGGTCAAGAAGGTGGAGGAGTTTAGGTATTTGGGGTCAACAGTCCAGTGCGACGGGGAGTGTGGAAAAGAGGTGAAGAGGCGAGTGCAGGCAGGTTGGAGTGGGTGGAGAAAAGTGTCAGGGGTGTTGTGTGACAGAAGAGTGTCAGCAAGAATCAAAGGAAAGGTGTACAGAACAGTAGTGAGATCAGCTATGATGTATGGGTTAGAGACTGTAGCAGTAAGGAAGAGACACGAGGCAGAGATGGAAGTAGCAGAGATGAGGATGTTGAGGTTCAGTTTAGGAGTGACAAGGATGGACAAGATTAGGAACGAGCACATCAGAGGGACAGCTCAGGTTGGTTGTTTTGGAGACAAAGTCAGAGAAGCCAGATTGAGATGGTTTGGACATGTGCAGAGAAGGGATAGTAGTTATATTGGTAGAAGGATGTTGGAGATGGAGCTGCCAGGCAAGAGGGCAAGAGGAAGGCCAAAGACAAGTTATATGGGTGTGCTGAAGGAGGACATGAAGGTAATTGGTGCAAGAGTAGAGGATACTGAGGCCAGAGTTAGGTGGAAACAGATGATTTGCTGTGGCGACCCCTAAACTGGGAACAGCCGAAAGAAGAAGAAGAAGAAGAAGAAGAAGATGTTGTTCAGATTGGGAGGGAAATCGGCTCTTTCATATCCGGCTGTGACGTTGCAATGGGACTTGTGTGACTTTGTCAATAGCATTAATAAAACCTGTTTTTAAAAAGAAACAAATTAGTTTTTTGTTTGAGAACGTCCAGGGTTCCATTTTCATTCAATCTACTTTTATTAATCAAAGCCACAAATGGCATGAGCACTCACCATAGCATGAGCACTTTAAGTGTTTTGTTTATTTGTAATATAAAGTGGCGCATGTTTATGATGTGATCAAGAGCTGCTCACAATCCTGATCTAGGGTTTGATTGGTTGTGGCAGATTGTAACCTTTCTGTCTCAAAAGGGGTACTGAAATGAATTTGTTACCCTTGTTCAATTCTCTATTTACAAATAGTTTGTACAAATATGTCAATAGTTAGGTTTCTTATGAATCTTATGGTTTTCATGAATGTTGGAATGATTTCTCATATGTGCTCTGTGAGAAAATATTTTAGAAGTGTGATTTTCCCCTTTTGGAATTTTGTTTTCACTCAATTTATTTTAAATTCTTTAATGGCTTCAGAAGTCATGTTTGTTGACAAAGTAGTCCTGTATGCTTAATCTTCTAAACAAAATATGTTTGTGTAGTCTAAATTAGGTTTTGCTGTTTTTTGCAAGCTTTTTTTATTAGAAAAAGTATTTTGTTTGTATTGTTTATATTTGTTTATTGATTTGCTTTTGTTTGGTTTGTTTTAAGAACTTGATTGCACAATAAAACATTTGGTAAACACACCTTGCTTTCCTAGCTCCTTCTGACCCCCTAAGAATACCACCTAAATGACAAAAACTGTTATGATAAACACAAACATTTCATCATGGTTTCTCAACTGCAGATAGTTACTACTCTAACTTTTAATTTGTGAAGTTTACAGTCTTGTACTTTTGCCTCTTACTGTAATATTTTTAATTTAATTTTATTTTTTTGCTAAACATCTGATTTTCTCCCATTTCAGCAGAAAGCTGGAGGCACCCTCAGAATGCTCAGTCCCGTAGGGGAAGCAGAATAAAGCACTTATACTTGTCATCATGATCATGCTTGATTTTTAAATTGGTGAAAGTCTGAAATTTTGCTGGGGGGTGTTTCGCACCTCTAATGGGTTTAAAAACTCTGAGATTTTTTTTTATGTACAGACAAAACAGAGTAAGCCTGAAAAATAAAATGTCTATTGCAGAGCATTAGACATCTGAAAAGTCGTTAATCACCTACCGCAGTAACTAATACAGAATGTATTGTAAACATTTTCATAAAACTTGTGTACTGCATAAGTATGTTGTGTATTTACTCTTTCTTTTATTGCTGTGTGCATCTTGTCAGAGAGATTCTATTTCCTAATATTTGCTCTCTCTTGCAGGTTAAATGATCTGTAAATAAGAGAGCTTGTAATTATGAGTAGAAACCTTTAAATAGAGCATTAACTTTGGTGAAACCACTAGAAATGTTGGGCTCCTTGAAAGAAAAAATTAGTTTGTTAGATCTGCAGCCCATCAAACCCAGCCTACTTGGAGACCATATGAAGACCACAAGAGTGCTCGCGTGTATGCGTGTGTGTGTGTGCGCGCGTGTGTATATGTGTGTGTGTGAGTGAGTGAATCACTACAACAAGCAAGTAAATCAAGAACCAAATCATTTTTTGACACAAGTTATGAGACAGTACCTAAATGAGTACTGCTGATACTAACAAATATATGCTTAGTGCCAACTTCTATTATGGGGTTTAAAGTAATTCAGTCATTTTGTCTTGCCGAAATAAGCCTTGAGGCTATTAGAAACATTCAGCATGGATTGTTGATACTTTTCGAATGGAAGAACTTAGCCACAGCTTATTGAAAATTCTTGCATTTACTTACTCTGTTTATTTTAATTTGTCACTCTTTTCGGGATGTCTTTAGCTTCAGCTTGCCATTAACTGTAACAGATTCCATGTAATGACTGGTTTCTTTATCGTTTCCAGAAGTTGTTTTGGAACTTATAAGTGCGTTGAGCTGAATCAATGCTCAAATGGCACACATTGATGAGCTAGGCTGGTCAGATATTACATTTTGTCGGGTGTTTGTTTCTCCAGGGTTTCCACAGTTACGGGATGATGGTAATTTTACATTAAAAGAACTTCATAGAAGTGTTTTGCAACATTATTTTGTGCCCTCTAACAGTTGAGACTCATATGTTCCATGATTTGGATTTCTGCAAAAAAAAATCTATTCAGCTGTGAAGCGGATGATGGGAACAAACACAAAAGGCTTATTAGTGCTGGCTGCCAGGGTTTGGGGAAAATGACTCTATGAAGGAAAACTTTTCTCTGCATTTGACTTTTATCAGTGCTCTGAAAACAATAGCTGAACTCTCCGGAATGTTTCTTCATGATTCAGACAATGCTGTGTGCTTTAACATGCTTTTTTTCCCTGTTACTTAGATGATGAATTTGGAGCTGAGGGTGGTGGCCCTTCACAAGTCCCTTACGACCCTCCTCAATCACAGCCGTCCTTTCATGGTCATCCTTCAAACCAAGCACCTTCATCCAACTTCAGCAATATCCAGATTCCCCCTGGCTCGCACGCCCCAGCCAATACACCTGCAGAGATGCCCCATCCGGAAGGTATTATAGGATTGCAGTAGCTGTAAAAATGTCAGCGCTGTCTTATGCGCTGAAAAATCAACATCTATTTCAGAATTAGGAAGTGGTCTAACTTGATTTGTGCGCTCCAAAAAGAGCACCATTCTCTATGTATTAAAAAAACAGACTTAGAAATTATCTGTTGACTTTGATTTGACATTGATCATTCATAACTGTTAATATTTTTCGTGTGTTTCTTTTATTCATTTCAAAATCATTAACCTTTTTCACACTACTCAACAGTTCACAGATGAAAAGCTCTCTATTTCAACTAAACCATTTAGATTTTTCCCCCTCAGTCTCACATATTTAGGCAGTTATAAGGTAATTAAAATGAAGAAAACTGGTATTTGAAAAGGTATTTGAAACATTTTGCTGCAAAATTGACTGAATAAGGAGATTCAGAGCTTCATCATCTTAAGCCACCTACTTGCAAGCATGGACATTCCAATTCATTAAAGAAGCTCATTATTTTGTTATTTTGCATTTGTGAAAAGAATAAAAGACAGGTTTTACAGTACAATGAGCTGTCCCTAATCTAAAATGTACTTAATATCCTTCCTGGTAATATCAGGGTTTTCGCAGGATCTTAAAAAAATTACAATTTAAAAGGCCAAATTTTAGACCTTAAAAACTCTTAAATTCACTGTTCCAGGTCTTATGAAGATTGTCACAGATTGTATTTTTCTGATGTCCATGAGATGCTCATTAGATATGATTTTTGTACCTTGGTATTGCCAGAGATTGAGAAATTGCACGTAAACGCTCAAAAGCATAAGTCTAAGGTTACCAAAGTTCGAGAAAACTTTTATGAATCCTTAAAAAACATGAAAGTAACGTTTAGCTGTTGCATAGTTTATTAAAAGTGATTGTTAGGGTTAACAGATATTGACATAGGACTTTAAAAAGTGTAGGTGAATGTAAGGGTTGCCTTGAAATTCGTTTTTATGAAAAAAATCAGATTGCAAAAACGGTCACAAATGCTCAAAATCATAAAAGTGATTGTTTGGATTGCCAGAGATCGAGAAAAAAATGCTCCTAAATGTTCAAAAATGTAAACATGTTAGGGTTGTCAGAGTTTGAGAAAACGTTTGTAAATGCTGAAAAACATAAAAGTTAGGGTTTGGGGGTTAATATGATGTATTTGAAGCATACTACTAATTATGTGAAAAAGTTGTGTATGTGTTTTTTGACCTTATGATGTAGGTCTTAAATTGAATCTTATTAAACTTGCAGAAACCTTGAATATGTAAATACTTAAAAAAATATCTGCTTCTACAAAGGTTATTTTTTTAAGCTAATTTCTAGCTTTGTTTCAAGCATACATATCTAAATGTTTGTCGGTTGTTTTTTTGTTTTTGTTTTTTTTTTTTATAAAAAAAAAAAGCTAAATCCAGATTTCACTTTTTCACAAAAACGCTTAATCCACAGTAGACTGACAGACCACCTGAAATGAAAGAAAGCATTTAAATTTGCTTAATACATGCAAAACATTATTATAACTTAGTTAAAAAATGTTCACTAACTACAGCGTTTGTTTAACTCTTTTCTGAAGTATTACTGTAAGTTGCAATTAAACTTTAAAACTGTTCCTAAACATTTAATAAGTTTTTGCATCGTCCAGACCTGGTTTGCTGTCCTGGACTCTTTTTCCTTCCTCAGACAGCTCATATCACACTCGTTTACAAAACTAGGATATTTCCATCCAAGAGCAGTCTCATGAAACATAGTTATTTTAACAGTTTAAACTACTTAGTCCTTCAACTCTGTCTAACCTAATATTACCATTACTATTCTCAATTGGAGTATATTAATTCACATCTTGTCTGAAAACGTAAAGTTTGCATATAATATGAACTTTCAAAAGTTTTATTGCTTTAAATCCATAGTTGCCTTGTCTTTTGTTTGAATTGTCTCCAAAGGTGCATTTAGTACCGACCTTTAAAACTGCTCTATACAACAAGTTTTTCACTATTGAAAATTGATCTCTAATTATACAGTAGATGTTTATGAAAATCAGTCTAACTGTTGACTGAATCACCAACGCCGAAGGTGAGTCATAAAAACAGAAATCCCTCGATTCCATCATGCAGGTAAACAAAAGTGCTTCTCAGACGGCTGGGACAGAGCTCTTCTGTGTTTGCTTGTGTATTTCCTGTCATGCCTTAAAGAGCGCAGTAGAAAAGGCCCATGAGGAACATGTTTCTTTTGGTAACTGCTGTCCTCTGTCATTAGTGTCTCGGTGACGGAAATCACTAATCTGCTACATGGCAACTCAGAGGTGTAGACTCTTAAATTGGTCATACGCCGGAGGCTTTCCATTCCTTCCTGTTTTCTTTAACTTCATTTCAGTCTCTTTAGATGAAAACATTCTAAAATGGCTTCTAAACAAAGCATTTTTTTCCTCATAAGAGATCATGTAAGGTTCGAACTTGCACATTATAATCAGCACAGTAGATCAATGGATGATTTAATCACAGATTGAACAGTTTCGTAGAAAAAACATAGTGATGATTTTTGATTTCTGTTTAAGATTTGACTCTTTCTGTTTTGAAACAGCACAATCCATCAAACCAGTGCCTGTTCCACGGACAATTCCAGTGGTTGATCCTTCGCTTCTAAACAATACCCAGGAAGGTAAGCCTGCTTGTGTTTGTTTGTGTGGAGGACTTCTTGTGGCTGAAATCCAATCACATCGAATCCAGCAAATACTTGTGGCAGAAAGGACAGAAGCTTAATTCACCAATGTGATGGAGCTCATTTTCTTCACATAAAGCCAGAGGAAAAAATGTGACTAATTTGGGAGTTAAACTAGACTCAAGCTTAAGGATGGAGCAGCAAATTAATTCAGTTGTGAGAGCTAGTTCTTGTTGTTTTTTTGTTTTTTTTTTTCAACTATGCTGGCTGGCAAAAGTGAAACCCATTTGTAACTCAGTGATTTGGAAAAGGCTTTTATTAGTTCCAGACTTGATTATGCTAAACCACTGTACCTGGGAGTAAACCAGTACAGTTTATATAGTCTGCAACTTGTCCAAAACAAAGCTGCTCGTTTGTTAACAAACACTCGGCGCTGTAGGCATATCACTCCGGTTTCATCTTCTTATACAAGCAGTTCGGTGAACGGTTGTTTAGTGTAGCTCGTCCTAGACTCTGGAACAAACTTTTATTATAAATGAGAACTTGATAACCAGATTATTACTTTTTAAATTCAAGCTGAACTCAAACTTATCTTTTCAGGGAGGCGTTTGGTTCTTGTTCATGTGCGGACACAGATGCTGGTGTATTTATGTATTGCTTTTCCTTCCTGTTTCTTGTTTCCTATTTGTTAATTTGTTTTAAATTTGTTTGAATTATTCATGGAAAGCACTTTGGGCTAACTGTCAAGGGCTATCCAAATAAAAGTCATACAGAAAATAGCTTTTCCACAACATTTCATTTCTGCTCAGGGTTTTTGTGCTTTGGAGGGTTAGTCTGTGGCACAGAGCTCTAATTGGGAATGTGAAACATAACCCTGAAGGTTAGATGATTTTACTTGGGGTCATCATGTGGCACTAAGTGTCACCGTGTCTGACTCCACATAAAAATAGTTTATTTTAAGATGACGAAAAGGCCAAGGTTATAAAAAAAAATGCACCAAAAGGTGATTTAATTACCTGCGTTAGCAAGTTTTTTAACAATTCGCTAAATACAAGGGGAAATAAATGGTGACGTATGTGGAATTTTATTTGGAAGACCATTTCCGCCTGGTTAAAAAATATATATAATGGCATTAAAAAGTCAATTTTGAGATGAAAAGAAAAAGTTTTTACTTAGGATTTTTTTAAATCATCAAAACCATCAACATTTTTAGATAAAAATGTATGTTTACAAAGCATTAGATTGGGCATCTGCAAGTCACAAAGTCAAAATGTCTTCTTTAAAAGTAAAGTAAAAATCTTGTCTTATAATTCAAAATGTCATCTTTATAAGAAACATTATTTACTTTTTATCTCAAATTTTTCACAAAAAGTGTACATTTTATTTAAAAATTACAACTTTTTAATCTTAATTTTTTACTTTTAATTTGAAAGCTGCGACTTTTGACTTGTCAAGCCATTAATATTATATTTTTGACCTGGCAGAAATGAAAATCCATATTTCTTATATATATATATATATATATATATATATATATATATATATATATATATATATATATATATATATATTGTTGTTTTTTTAATACAAAAGTCTTTTTAATTTTTTTTAAATAACTTAAAAAATAAAATGCATATTTGAAATTGACCATTGGTAAAAATAAAAAAAAAAGTTCTTGATAACGAACGGCCTCTAATAGGTTGGTTGTGACAAATAAATTAAATATAAACCTGAGCTTTCTTTTGCACAGGGCCATTGAAACGGTCGATGGTGCCAACTGATGATCAACAGAAAAAATGATATGTTTCTTCTCTTTCCAGCTGTGAAAACAACAATAGAGAACGTGTGATTGCATGATTTCATTTCATTGCAATCAAAAATAGGATTATAATTGCAATTAATGGGGTACTAGCAGTAAGGAGAAAAATATTGATGCATCATGAAAAAGTTGATGAAAGCCAGTATTATTCATCTTTTACGCAACCAAAACCATGATGAAGGGGGGGAAAAGCCAAAATTATAATAATTTCGTCTTTAGAAATATGTGATGATGTGTTTTTCCCCCTTAAATCAGCATCATCATTTATTAATTGAGTTTGATACCCTTTGATTAAATCAAGATGTTCCCAAGATTTTCCTTATCATTATCTAATAGATTAACAGCTCAAAATAAATTGATATCAGTAACAAGGTAATTAATTAATCCCCTTCATTCTTGAAATCATAGTTGCATATCTTTTAAAGTTAGCCTTGAGTTGAGGTTTTTACTTTGATTAAAGAAACAACAAAACAGACAATGTTTGCTTTTATATATTTAAAAATGGTTCACATACATCTAAATCAATAGCCACATGAACATTGTAATAAAGAAACTTGCTATAAAGACCTGCTTCTCCATGTTCTACATCTAGAGAAATATTCCGTCTCCTCTATTTTTGAATTGAAGCATCTCTGCTGACAGCCATGCGGTGCAAGTCTTCCCAGTCTGTCTGTGTTCTGAAGTAATAGTGCTGCAAGAAATGCTGTCGACTGAGGCTGAAATGTATCATAGTTAAATATTAATACTGGAGACGAACAGGATTTTGATATTTTTTTTGCTTCCCTGAAATGCTGAACCTAAAACTGTTTTGAAAGTTCACAAGTGCTTCTGTGGTCATCTCTGTCCTGTTCGTTATTTTCTTCCCACATTATGGATTCAGCTTAAGTTGTCACTCAAGATGTCATTTCCAGGGCCAGCAGTTTACATTATGGTGAAGGCAATCGTACATCATGAATATCATTTTTCAAGTGTTCAGTGGTAGACGCCTGAGCGTAAGCTTTCATAAACCCATCAAAACGAAGTTCAGGCTATAATTTAATGTGCTGGTGGGTCCTAGAGAGACAAGCATGGCTGCTTCAACCTTCCATACATTTCCCCCAGATGTTCTTACAGATAGTAATGTGGGAATCAGATGAAATCTGGAGTTCTGTTATCGGTAGAGTTTAATAGTGCCTTTTTTGGCTTCATTTATGTTTATACTACATTGTTTCGAAACATCAAATGTTGCAACCCGAAGTGTGTAGAAATCTGAACTCTTAAATAATGGAAAGGGGAGTGGCAGCAGCACTAGAAAAGTAATGTGAACTGTATTCAGTGGTGAGAACAAAGCAGACCCCTAAAGAAACAATAAATGGAAAATTGGAACTCTTGTATATCATACTTTATCTTTGAGTTGATTTTCTTTCAATTTCAAACCTTTGTTAAACGTAATATATAATGCAAACTCGATTTCTACAACATATCTTGCATGTTTTAATCATATTCATTTCATATTCATTCATTCATGCATGTTTTTGTAATCTTATATTCATTTAAGCTCAAAAAAGCTTGATGATCATACTAATAAGTAGTTACTACTTGTGCCAGAATGGCTGCTCTCAAATTCACTCTTTTCTTTTACTTCTTTTCTCACTCTAAACTGAAATTTTGCTTGCCTGGGGAGGATCTTCTTGGTCAAGCACTCTAATGTTGTGCTGTGCATAGGTTTTGTGTGCGCCAACAAATGAAACCTTTGAAAAAGGACTTGTATTTGTGAGCGGCGTGTCATTGGACTAGTTTTTTGGACTAGTTTCCTCTAGAAATCTGAAGAATTTTGACTTTATAAATAGTTAACATTAAAGAAGTGAACCAATGGATTTGCTTATAAAATTTTTCAGTTTTTTTTTAAGCGTTAACCAAGATGCTGACCAGGCTTGATCGTATTACTAGCACATCTGTTACCTGTTCTTTTCCTAGCACACACTCAGTGGAAGGAAGCAAACCCTGGACGAGGTGGCAGTCAACTTTCCACACACTTTGATCACAACAACTCTCTTTCATTGCTGCAGGCAATTTAGTTCATTCCGGTCATTCTCACTTACATGGAAACTAGAGAACCCACCATAAATCTATGCAAGCACTGGAGGAACATTTAAACCTCATTCAGAAAGTTCTCTTGGTGCGACATGAATCAGGAACATTTACATTCAAAGCTTTAGTGTTTAATTTATATACAGTCAAGCCCATAATTAATCATACTTCTGGCAAAGTTTGACTTTTATTCAACCGTCAAGATATATTTTGAAAGGAAATGACATTGGTGTCTCCCAAAATATAACACAACAATGTATAAGAGGCAATATTGTGGGGAAAAATACATTTCTTTGCTTTTATCTCCCATTTTGAAAAAAAAGTGTCATGTCCAAAAGGATTCATACCCTTCTTGTAAAAACTAATTATATTAATTTAATTAATAATTCAATAATAATAATTGCTGATTGACAAAAAGTAACTCTAAGTCAATTTGCCAATGGTTATGATTAATTATGGACTTAATTGTGTATATTCTGTGTTGTGTTTAGCTGAAGCAAAGCCAATTCTGTTTTGTTAGTGCGGCTTGACTTCTTGCTCTGATATCTTAGAATTGATCGGAGAAGAGAGCTTTAACTTTTATTATTTAGGCATAAACACTTTAAATCTTTTTTTTTTTTGACGAGTATTATGTGTTGGTTACCAGTCATATGGCAAAATGGAAGTGATTGTATGATGGTGGCCATTAAAAATCAAGCTTGTGAAGGTCGAACTTTAAAAGTCTTTAAATTGTATTGAGGAATAGCAAATTCGCTTTTCACAAATTAGATTTTTAATGCACAGTTTAACTCCCAAATTCACTATACATAAGTCTACTCTATCTTTGAAGAGTTGAGTTTTTAAGTATAATTTTTAGATATCTATTTTTACCAAAAATGCACTAAAATGATATATCAATTTCTCAACAGGTGATGTGAGACTCACACCAGAAGATTTTACTCGAGCACAGAAATACTGTAAATATGCCGGCAGTGCACTGCAATATGAAGACGTGTCCACTGCCGTTCAGAATCTACAGAAGGCACTGAAGCTTCTGACCACAGGCAAAGAATGAGAGCATTGTGTTCTCCTCTTAAAACGCCGCTATCAGAGATCTGGCCCTGACCAACTGAGAGAGCCCCATGCAAATCCAAAAAAGAACTCCCCCACACCACTCAATAAAACATCTGTTTCTGCCACGCTGAATGCCCAGTTATTCATTATTACACTCACTAATATCAGGTGCATGTTTGGAGAAAGACGTGAACTTACACAAGAGGTGTTTGTTTTTTCTCAGTACCAATTACTTATCATACATGAAACGTGAGCATTCGGACACTAAGCTAAACAGCTCTTAGTGTATTTTTGTTTGCTTCAGTTGTACTTGCTTTGGGTGGAAGAATTGTGTGTTTTGCTTGCACAGCAGCTGTTTTCTGACCGTATTAAATAGGGTCGAGAATAAATTCTTTTTTTGATCTACTTTTTGCCAGTTGTTTATGCATTCTTTATTGTTTTTTGTTTCGATCACAATCTTCAGATTTAAAATCCATGTGTCCAATAAAATGGACATTGCATTTCAACACTTGTTTTTTACTGCTTGTTTTTCTTGGCATTGGTTGTATTTTATGCAGTTTGGGTTTTTTTTAAATGGTTGCATATTATAATCTGAAAAAGCAGCACCGTTCTCCAAACACAAAATGAGATTTCAATGTTGTATATTTTTTTGTTTTGATTTACAGAAATGTATTGTTTTTCAAAAGTTATTGTCAGATTCGGCAAGTCTTTTTTTTCAATTTTACTTATGGCAAGAAAATTATTCATGTCGGAAAACAGTCAGGCAACAGCCACAAATGGACTCTGAAGTCTTGATGTACCAGTATGAATCAGTTTTCTAAGAGTCTGGCGAGATGGTTTAATTCCTAAATGCTGGCACTTTCTAAACGCTAGGCTGGGGCTGCATTTTTTGTTTCCTACCTCCTGCAGGAGTATAACTCTAATTAATTTACTTCAGAAATAAGTGCGTAGTTAATTACTAACTACATTATCACCTGGGCCGGATATAATCTGCAGTTTTTGATGATTTCTGTACAGAAAGTTTGTTAAATTGTGTGGAATTCTGAGGAAGAACTTTAAATGTATGGGAGAAAAAAAATGGAGATAAATCAAGGTCTGAGAGTGTTAAAGGTTATCACCACTCTAATTCATCTGATTTATATGGATGCTCATTTTCACCAGATACAAATACATAAATAAAGTCTTTAAGTATTTAAAAGTCAAATGGAATTTAGTTTTTTTGCGGCAGATGGGCGTTACTTGTTGACTTATTGACTTTGTCTGACCTTGACCTGAAATTATTATATACTAAAATAATGAACGCTAACATTTCAACATATTTTTTTCAACTACAGTATATCCATTTTCCGATGTAAGACTCCTTGTTAGTCACTTGGATATTTAGAAACCATCTAAAGTTTTCTGATCCATATAAGTGAAGTGAAAGTGCAGATATGGAGTGACCCATTCCCCGGAATTTGTGTTCTGCATTTAACCCATCCGAGTGTACACACACAACAGTGAATAAACACACCGTGAACACACACCCAGAGCAGTGGGCAGCCAAGGGCACCACAGCTGTGGTTGTTGAAGATGGGAGAGCAAGTGTTTCATCACCTTCAACTCGGTGGATCTGGGGATCGAACCGGTGACCTTCTGATCAAAAGTCTCCTTATTCAACAGAACACAACTTTCACAGATCACAATGATCATCTTTTTGGTTTGTCAGTGTAGAAAGGTTACACTTATCTGAAACTATTGTCTGTGCTAGAATGGCATCCATTTGCATCTGCCTGCATTGTTTCGTGACTCAACCTGGATGCAAATCAACATTCCATAAGATTCTAACGATTTTGTTGTTGTTTTTTTTGTCTTGCTTATTTCTACTGAATTTTAATTGGCTTCAACATAATGTGGTGCATCTAATCAAATAAAATAATGATAGTTTTGTATTTGGAATATATTTTTAGTAATGTTTCATTAGTGATTTATCTCGTAAACTTTTTCCCTGTCATTTTTATTGTGGTAAATTTATTGGCTTTGACACGCACCTATAAAGTTTATGACCCCATTGCCATCAGTGCTGTGAGAATCCAAGGAATCTTGTATTTTGTTTTTCTTTCTCTTGCAGGATTATCTTTGAGATGCATTGTGTTTTTGCATGAACTATTAAACAAAATGAATTAGTCCTTTGAACAGCAAAGCAATTGGAAGGATCATGTAAATCTTCATTTTGGCTCTGGTTTTGTTTTACATTCAGCATTCTCAGCCAATTTCATGGTGATAAAGAATCCCTGTGGCTGTAAATCTTGAACTTAAACAAAACATAAATGTAATGAGTCTAAAACAAATGTCCATGTTATTGTGTATGTGTTCCCAACATCCCACACCCGCAATCGATCATAACCTACAGGGACTCTTCTGATTCACGGAAAGCGCCAGGCGTTTCATTCAACGGCTCTGATAGAACGTAAAGTTCAACAATCTACATTCTACAACTGCACATTTGCTCAAATGGCTTTAAAGTGCATCTTACAAATAGAACCAGACTGTGACTGCAGATTAAAAAAAACTCATAAGAATTATGCAGATTGTGGTGCAGTACTAATAATAAGATATTAATGTTGGTCAGAAGCAGAAATAATAAGAATTTGAGTGTTGAGTTTTACCACTCTCACTACCATCACACCTTGATTTTTTTCCTGGTCTTTGTTCTTCCACATCTAAAACCCATCAAAAGAATTAAACAAAAATTCTGTGCAGATTTCACAATAAAAACACATCCAAATCCTCTTTGGCCCTGCTTATAACCTAGATAGGATTGCATAAGGATATAAGGGATATGTAAATACAATTTGCGATGAGGAAATAGGATCTATCTGTGAGGAAAATCTTTTGTGACGTTGAAAACAAATCAGCTAGCATGAGTGACTGAAGAGAAAAGCACTGTTACAGTTGATTGATAAGGTCAACAATTTAGTGAAGTGATATGTTTTCCTTAATGCAAATAATACAATTATGGGTTGACTTTGTACACACACTGTAATGCTATTTGGTTTTAAGTTACAAAAAATCATGGACTGTATTTTTATATGAATGTGATCAATAAAAACTAACAGTCTAGTAATGTGATTTACAAACTTGGTATCATATTGTAACCTAACTTAAGTTTACAGATACAGCCTGTCAGTTAGAACAAATACTGGTTTTGTGTCGCTCACAGATAGCTTGTGTGTTTAATAACTAAAGAAGAGACAACACAGAGGGAATACTTGTACACATCTATGGAACTTCACTCAAAATGCCAAATTGCACTAAATTTGTACTGCTGTACAGCACTTACTCAATTAAATAAGTTGGTCACTCATTCAGCATACATGTTAACGTGGTGATTTGTAGCGCCCTTTTCAATTAAAACTGCTATTTTCAGCCGTGGCCGTTTTATCTTTTATCCGGTGTCATTATCTCCAGGCACTGGAATGTAGAGTTTTTGGTTGGGTTGTCTTTGAAAATGATTGGTTTATGTTGAATTAGTGATGCATTAAAGAGGCAGTGCACTGATTCATGCATTCAAAGTTATTTACTCTGTCAAAGGTGTGATACTCTCATGGTCAAGCACAAAGAGTAAATAAAATGTTTTTGTTTTTTTTTAACAGCATTTCTGTATTAAAAATCGTTCTTCCTTTTAGAACACACATTTATTTTTTTCCATCTTTTTGTTTTTTTTACCTGGCTCTTTATGACGCAATGAGGAGCAGAACTCCTTATATAGGCAATTTTCACAGAAGTATACCGCTGAGCTGTGCACCCGAGAAGAAGATTGAACCCCGTCACCCAACTCATACTCAACGGTCAACTTTTAACCCACTCAAATACAAAATATCAAGACAATGTTAGTTTAGCTTACTAAAAACAGTTTAGTAATAAACACTGAACAATCAAAAGAGTATAGTTGCAGACCATACAGACATGTCTTGTTGGAATCGTGGCAGCTGTGGTTCATTCTGCCATTCAGATTCTAGATGATATATGTATAACTGGATGTAATTTTCAGCCATAGTTCAAATTAGTTAGTTTTGTTTACTTCTGTTGGGATTGGTCGCATATTAGAAGAAATGTGTGAAGGTGCTGAACTAACTCCACCAGTGGGTCCGCCATTAGCCACAAATATACCACATGTGAAACGTTGTGTGTAAAAGAAAGTAGTACTATAAAGGTACTTCAGTGTAATAGGAGTTTGGCCAAAACAGGGTTGTTAGTCAGTCTTTAATGATGAATTTTAATACTAAATAAAATATGTTTAAAAGGTTTTTCATAATTAGACAATGATTAATGGTGATGTGCCCCTTGAAGGAGTCACCTGCTAACGCTAAGGGCTACATAATTTTGAACTAATAATGACTTAATAATATACACACCCTACCCAGTAAATTATCTATGGGAAAATTTTTAGCTTGTTTAGTTATTATTGCATGGTGACATTGTTTCAGGGGGAACATCATTGTTAATTCATCATTATTTTATTAAATTTCTACAAGAGTATTTTAAATTGTAGTTTACCTCAAAATGTCAATCAGAATTACATATCATTCAGGAACTTATAATTAAATAAGGTCGCAAATGTTGTATTCATTCGATGTCCAAGTTTAATGAATTCATGAGAAATACATATGTAAACTCAGCATAAATAATGGTTCATTTATGTTAGCTAATGATGATTAACATCACCTTGTCGTAAAGTGTCACTCATGCGCAATACTGTTCAAGCTAAACGCATTCAAAAACATGATTATTATTAAAAATAAAGTTGAGACCTGACTACTCAATGATATGTTGACTATACTCTGTTTAGATCATAGCCCTACAGACATATACAAATATTGAAGTAAAGTTTGCTTTGCTTATAGTTTTCAAATAGTTTTTCTTCTCCTAGTAAGTAACGCAGTTTAGGTTTCTTCATCTTTACTCCTCAGTCCAGGGGTCCCCTCTCCTGTGCACGAGCTCTCTCTCCCCTGCTGAAGGGTGGGGCTCCAGTCAGATCTGCCTCCAGCGCTTGGACAAGCGCACTTTTGTCTAGTAAACTCGGTTTAACTCTTTAACCAAGCATACGTTTGCTCGGACTTTAAGTTCATACATCAAAAACAAATATTAAAGTTACTTTGAGAGTCTGTCTTGATGCCATGTTTATCCTAAGCATCGGCGTGGCGCGAAAGTTGACGGTGGGCTGACTGACTGAGGCACAAACTTCTCTACAGAGTTCTTCACAAGAGAACCGATAGAATGCTTCTTCAGCCAGGACGAGCTTCGATGAAATAATGTAAGCTCCTCTTTAGTTCATTTTTTGTCGTGCTCACAGTTGTACCTGTATTCAATTGTTTTTTTTTTAATGTGTTTAACTTTTGGCATTGGTGTCTCCTCTAGAGGTGTTACCAAGAAATTGCTAAAAGACAAAGAAATAGTTGCTAAAGATTTGTGACAGTAAAATATAACCTATTTTGTCGAATTTATTTTTGTTGTTTTTGAATAAAGTTATCATAAGGTATATGTAGTTTGCTTGGTAATTTCTTGTCATTTTTGTACATATATAGTTATTTGCTCATTTTGTTGCCAGGTATTTTAATAGGCGTCGCATAAAAGCTTATTAGCTGGCAATTTGTGAAGGCTGCGATTTTTATTTTGTTTCCTGTTAAAACTATAAGTTGGCATTTGAAATTGTGGATCAACAATTCTATTGCGACCCATACATTCATACTAACACAGACTTGTTAACTTTTAGACCTAGTCAGTGAAAATAAGAACCATTTTATTTATGTCCTCTCTGAGGTTTTCGATTGATTTGTTTACATTTTAAATAGTTTAGCTTAACTACAGTTATTAATTTGTTTTTAGTTTGATTTGCAATAACTTATTTTTAGGTTAGCAAATACTTAATAAAGCTCTTATTTTCATTGAATACATTGTTAGAAAATTTTGTTGTTATTCAGACATATGATTATATGCATCTGCTTTGCTTCCTTTATGGTCTTTTTTGCTAGAAGGCTCTGTTTCTGGCTTTCCTGCTTATTTTTACCACAATGAATCAACTCCTTTATTCTTCTTGAATGAGGCTGCTTACTCCATTCTTGTGCATATTCATTTGTTCTGTAATGTGGTACATACATTTCGTTCGATGGTTAAAATAAATGATCTCATTAGAAGTACCTGATGTATGAGGCCCTTTTTTAGGATTAAAAAATAGCTAACAATACATGATTCATTTATGGCTGTTGACTTGATTTCCTCTTGCAGTAGATAAGATTCCGTTCTGTTTTAAAGCAATCATATCCTATTTTACAGTCTTAATTCACTTATTATAACCATGTAATGGATGTGTCTTATGTTTCATTCTGAGTTCATTAATATTCAAAAAAAACTTTATTTTTCAACTAGTTGATTTTGGATGCAGCACTCCATTGTGGCTTGGAACATGTATGGAGGCATCTCTCTTATCTTCCTTCTATGGTTGTTGAATTGAAACTTGATCTAAAAACCTCACACAAAGTGTCATAGCTTCACACACTTAAAATCTGGGCAACAAAAGCTTTAGTGTTATTAAATGTAGTATCAAATGGAGCATTGAGAGGAACTCATTATAACATGCTCAGCTCCTAATGAGGGGATTTTTCCATTGTTTGCTAAAACTTAATCATAATACAGATAATCAATGCATCATTAAACCAGTCAGAGTAACTTATGAGATCTCCAGTGGCTATCTTTTCCCACTGGAATCAATTTCCTTGAACTTTAGATAATGAGCTGGAATTCTTACAAGTAACAGTGAGGGCGATGAATTGTTGCAAATCATATTCAAATATTAATATCAAAATGCACTTGAAATATCCATGTCAAATACTTTGTGAAAGATCCTCTTCTATTATTTTAAACTTCATGTCATGTTTTACATGGCCTCAGCATCCAGTTCGAGATTTAAATGGATTCAATAATCTAATTTAGCGTCTGAAATAAAAGAGTCGAATCAGTCGTTTAAAAGTAATGTCATTCAAGCCAATCTTGACATTTGATTTGATTTGATTGTGTGTATAAACATTTCACCTCCTCACCTCTGGTGGTGCCCACACACACAGAAAATCTCACATTTTAGCAGATTTTGGTCATATAATGTTTTTTGTTGGTGTTGCTTGTGTGGATTGAACTTTTGTGAGAATAAACCAAAGCGTTTTATAGTTTGGTTTTGTTGTTCATTTTCTTTCACAACTGTGAATTATTTTCACCAATTTTAAGTGTTACTGTCAGAGGAAAAAATACCATCCAATCCAATGTAACCAAGTCATCAGGCTTCTTCTACGGCCAATCATGCTGCACACAGTTTCCAATCACAACTGACTAGGAATAATTACTAATCTCTTCAAATATAGCCTTGAAAAGGAGGGGCTGGGAAAACAAGTCACTGGACAAATCATTTGAGAGATGTTACGAGACCCTGAAAAATAAAGCACTTTTCAATATCGCAGGTGCTTTTTCACCTTACAAATATGTTAACCTGTTTCTGGGGAATCCCAACACCAAAGTTTGAATCTTTTACCATGATAATATGGGCTCTTTAATTAAGTTCTTTTAAGGAAACACCCATGAGCGTTGCTTTTTAAATAACAGTAACTATATCATATTTTTCCACAAACATTTTTCCAAAACAGACAAAAACTGACATCATGAGCACAACAAAGCAAAGGACTCAACGTTTAATCCACTGGCAGATCATGACTGCTGATGCAACATGATTACACAAATTTATAAAACGGAAACGCACAATTATACATTTCTGAATTAAAAATTCAAATAATATGTTGCCTGAAATTTGAACTGTAATGGACACGCTGCTTTTTTCTGCTAACCTTCAATTTCTGATTATTCTTTTCAATATGGTTAGATGCACCCGCCAGCTGACTAGCTTCCATAACAACACACTCTTTCTATAAAGGAATGAGTGCAGCTGCACCTGGGGACAGATCCATGCAATCCATTATTCTGCATTTGAGGCATGTATTAAACAGAGAACAGTCAGTGGTCAGGTATGCACAATATGTATACATGCTTATCCTGATCTGTGGATGACTGTTCAGCAGTAGGTTCACTTTTGTATTTATCTACAGGGTTTTTGTAGGGTTTAAAACGCCTCAAATTAAAAAGACCCTGATTTGAAAATGTCTTAAATTTCCTATTTTAAGTATTCAAAATTTTTTTCACAGGTCTTATTTTTCAGATGTCCTTGCAAAGCTAATTTGATGTGAATTTTTATTGCTGCTTGGGGTTGCCAGAGATTGAGAAAATGCAACAACAACAAAAAATAAATGATAGTTAGGGTTGCCAGAGGTTGAGAAAATTCTCCTTGATGTTCAAAAATGTACAAATGATTGCTAGGGTTGCCAGAGTTTGAGAAAACTTACGTAAATCTTCAAAAAGAAAGTAATCTTTAGCAGTGCCAGAGTTTGAGAAAAAGCTCATATACTCTCAAAAACATAATAGTCATGTTTAAAGTTTCAAACAATGTGTTTGAATCATACTTTTTTTGTAAAAAGGTGAAGGTGTTGTATTTGTTTTGATGTTATGATAACAGTCTAAAATTTGACGGTCTGAAAAAATCTTAAATGTGACAATCAAACCTGTAGAAACCCTGAATGTATCACATTTTTTTTTACAATTCATTCACAAGTGTTTAAAACGACACCTTAAACAACTCTATTGATCTATCTACATGGCTCTATTGCAGCGCTTTTTGAACAGTGCTTATGCTTTATATAAATGAATTAATCACTTACGGCATCATAACAACGATTTGTTGAAAAGCAGAACTGAATGTAACTGGCTTTTGTATGCTCTTTTCAGCCTTTGGTTTCCTGTCATTTCAAGTTGTCCTTTGCAAATAATAGAGTAAACCTCATCGTCTGTGATCTTTTGAGTGGATTTATTACGACTGACGAGGGAGGGTGATTAGTCTTTATGTTAACAGGGCAGTTTTTGCAATGCTGTGGTGACTGATTTGAAAAGACAAAAATTGGTTTCCACACCACAAATACATCATGTAAACTCTCAAAGTTCTTCAAAATTACAGACGCCTGAATAAGGATGTTGTACTCCTGTTTTTGGTGGATTGACTCATGTGCTCAGTTAATACCAACTGCTTTAAAAGCTAATGAAACAAAGATTCGTTGTGTTATTTTTCTAAAATGCAATTTTGTAAACAAATAATCATTTTGTGCTATTTTTTTATTTACTCTTGACTGGATTGAAGCAAGAATTTGAATCATGATCCAAAAATGTAACTGATAATGTCTAATTTGCAGGATTCCGTTTATTAGTGGTCGGTGGTGGAGATGGAAGTTCCAGAATGCTCTCTCAGTTATCCTGCTGCTGATCTGCCTTTCATCCTCAGGTAACAAATATACAGAGTTACAGCAACACAGTATCAGACTACTACCTGGAATTGTGAGTTATTGGGCTGGGTAATAAAACACATTGGGTCAATGATAATGTTTTACTTTAATTTAAGGGGAAGATATTGAAATATTAATCTTATTTAATAGAATGTGATTTTCTCCTAACAGTCATTTTTGCTCTGATTTTATTGTAAAAGAACATGTAATTGTATTGTAACTTGGTAGAAGGGTTTTATATTTAAATTAGAAGTTTAATTAATCAGAATCTGATTCATTCGATGGAACACTAGGAAGTGTTTCTTATTCTAAAATGAACAAAAGAATTGGGTTCAAGAATCGTTCTTGTTAAAGATAATTTTCAATAAGCAAAGTTAACCAGTGCTTGAGAATTTAGATATTGAATACAGAACATTTACATAATGTTCCTTTAATTTAAAAAAACATTATTTAACAATGTAATAAATGAAACCGCAATTAGGTCCCAGCAATTACAATGCCCAGCCCTGATATCTTCATCAACATTTCTCATGATTCACATTTTTTCCTTTGAAGCATTTTTTACATTTCATGTATTCTTTTGCTTCATGTTATTGTTAAGTGTTTCTGTCTTTCTTTCTCTCAACTTTCTTTTACTCAAATATTTGTTCATTTTCATACTTTTTCATGCTTTTCCATCTCCATTAATATGATTTTCTTGTTCGTTTCTTTGCATTCCATTTGCTAGCAAGTCACAATAATTCAGAGAAACTTTAACATGAGATGGAAATCATTTTCCGGTCTTCTCAAAACACTTTAAAAGATGAGTTTTAACAATTAGTCGATACTCAGTTCAGATCAGTTCCTTCTACAATGTCTACTCAACATCTTTCCGACATAGTTTTGTTTTTTTCTTTGCTGTGGCACTAATATCTCCAGCTTGTCCCCTTACATAACCACTTTAGACAAATGTTTACAGTGTAGGTACATTTTTGGTTCAGATTTAAATGTACACACATTTCCTCAGCTCTTTGATGATTGCTCTGACGAATACATTAACTTGCGTAATACAATTTTAGGCTGTCAAACCTAACATGTCACCACAGAAACTTGTTTTTTTACAAGCCTCAGTTGAAAGAATCAGCTTGTGTACTACATAGAGAATTTTTATTTTCTAGCCTACGTATAAAATAAAACGATTCCCCAGAGAGATGTTTAAGAAGCAGCCTGCTCTCTGATGCTGCAGCGAGTTAAAGGCTTGGCCTTCTCTGCTTTTGTTTTTACACTGGACATTACAAGAATATTTGTAATTGTTTTCCTGAAGCTGAAGTAAGTTATGTAATGACTGCTTCCCTCGAGTCTGTTATTACTCAGATGTGTTTTTATGGATTTCATCTGTAAAGAAAAACACTTCTTAAACTTGATCACATGTTGCTAAACTTCTCAGTACTCATTAAGCAGTATGTTGAGAGGCATGTGTCTAAAATGATTTGTTCATAATATTAAATTATTAGAAGTAAGATGTAACGCTTTTGGAGAACTTTCATTAAATCTCTATAATAGTTGAAATAACAGAGAACAACGAGCTAACATTGTTGAAAACCAAGGTGAGCTGTTTTCTTTCTGGGAATCCATTTTAGAACCTTTTAACTTTATTCAGTAACACCCTAGATAGAGATAAACAATTCAAGATGATTATTGTTGATCATTTTTCTAATATCCTGAATACACTAGGTCTTTCTCCACCACTTTTGATTTTTCAATCTTACTAGCACATGGAAGGAGCAAGAGCAAGGTAATAAGGTAATAAGTTTCATAAATTTGAAGGGATTTTTTACTGACACTTGTTGTAAACCGCTGCACACCTGAGATACGAAGAAAACTAAATTGCAATAGATGGGAGTGGAATGAGACACTTCAGGATTAAGCTTTCAGCATATGTGATGCTGCTGAAAGGGCTATTTTAATCTTCCAGCTTCCTTCAGCCTGAGATCCATGTATCTGGCATTCCATCTCTCTCTTGAGCGGCCGTCTAAAAGAACATTTTCAGATCAAAGCTCCTTTTTTCTCCTCTATGAGCTCAGGCATTCTTCCATTGGCCCTCATGTCATCAACTGTCACTACAACACTCATTCAATTTTAACAATGTTTCGATTTTTACACCTTTTTTTTGTTTAGTGTTTTTTGGTTAGTTTATTTTAGGTTAGTTGTTTTGTACGGTTTTGTTGTTTCTTTCATAATTCTTTGTTTCTTTAATTATGATTTAATTATTTTGTTATTTTGTCTTAAAGCTGTCTATTAATTGTGTTGTTTCATTTTTTGGTTTGTTTGTTTTTCATTTAGTTTAGTTTGTTTTTTTAGTTGTTTTTTATAAATCTTTGTTTGTTTGGTTATATTTTAATTATGTAGCTATTTGTCTATAAAGCTGTGTGTTTTTTATTTTGTTTCATTTTGTTTCATTTTTCTTGTTCAATTCTATACTGTTTTCCCAGCGATGGGTTGTGGCTGGAAGGGCATCCGCCACGTAAAACATATGCCAGAGAGTTGGCGGTTCATTCCGCTGTGGCGACCCAGAAAGGAAAGAAAGACGACATGAAGATGAATGAATGAATTCTATACTGTTTTGTTGTTTCTTTTGTAATTTTTTGTTTGTTTGTTTATATTTCAATTATTTAGTTGTTTTTTCTTTAAAGCTGAATACATAAGAAAGCACACTATACATTTGACTAATTTTAAAAATGCGATTTTTAAAAATTGTTTGGTTAATTATTGCCTGCAGAGGAAATATGGCATCAAATTAAAAAAAATTGTAGAAATGTATTTATTAAAAAAATTGTATTTTTATTTTATTTGTTATTTGATTTATTTTGTATTTGAAGAAAATGAAACTGTTACTGTTTCTAAATTGATTAGTATGGCATGGTCTGTCTGGCTAAATTGTGATTGGCTGGTAAGTTTTGATCAGTTTCAATAGAACCACACATGGCATCCGGACAAGTTTGTTATCTCTGCATGTGCTTCATCACATCCACATCCACACATTACACTGTTTTAAGCCATAGTATAACTGAAAACTTAATTCTGATTGGCTGACAGGTGTTGGCTGACTATTTTTAAATAACCCCACAGGAAGTGTTTACTGTTGCTCTACTGCTCGAGTGCTCATCGCTCAACCTTTACTCAATGCTACTAAAATGTTGTCTCACACTGCATTAAACAGATTAGAGCAGATTAAGACCATGGCTTAAAACAGGGTAATGCATGGAATTGCCTTCGACCAAATCAACGTTTAAAAAAGAGATTCAAACACCTTACATTAAGGTTGCTATCACCGATATGTTAGTTTGTTGTTTGTATTTGTAAGTTGTTTGTCAAATATTCTGAGACATTCTGTACCTGCTTCAATGTAACATCAATGTTAAGTAAGTGATCATGAAAGTGGAATGATCCATAGTTTGTTTTGTAACTGTGGCGATTAATATTCATTCTAACTGGCAAAGCTGGAACCAGGATCAGAGCCTCAGTCGATACAGTGCCAGGCCAAAGCCATGGCTGCTCCTGGTGCTCTTTTATGACACACGGCCATAAAACAGCTGGATATTCCAGTAGCGTGATTCCATCCAATAGTGATTTCAGCCTCTTTCTGCAAAACACTCACAGCCCACTTGTCAAAAGCTGATCTCGTTCCCTTGCTTGTTTAAACCCCTAGGCAGACTGGCGGAAAGAATGGTATTATTTTCCTCATCCCTTTGCTTGTTTTTGCTGGACAAATGCTCTGAATTTTCCAGTGTTTTCTGTGCCAGGTGTGTCGATAGGCTTTTGTTTGTGGTGACCCAAATTATCCTGGTCTGATGTTAATAATCTTGAAAGCTATCTAAATCTTACAGACAGAAACAGACAGAATATTTGGTAACACTCCATTTACATGATTTTACAAACTTGGTTTTATCACACAGCCAATTTTACTTATGTATTTTCCCTTCTCTTGCCTATATTTATATTTGGCTTGAATAGTGGCTCTGGCAGTAAACAAATCAACAATAAGAAAAGTGGCTATTGGCTGCTCCAAAAGAGACCAAAAGTCATTAGATGATGTCATCATGTAGTTTGCACAGATTTAAAATTCATGTTTGCGGTAGGCAAACATCTATAGACAGGTTTGTTTCAACTTTTGTTTTAACTTTAGTTTTACTTCAGAGATCACCAGTAAAGTTAACCATATTGACTTTTTGGATTTGAATTGGCTTGCTCATTTAATATTCTAAAAGAAACCAGTACTCAAGGTAGAGAAGCCATTATTATATGATCTAATTTCTTACACCTGGTCAACAACATTCTCGCCATAATGCATTTTTTTTTTACTCAGTTACACAGCGCCTCCACACGGAAACGGAGCAGTAATTCAGCATAACCAGGTAGAGCTGTAATCAAACCTAAAAAGTTTGCTCTGAGAATTTGAAAAAATTAGAAAAGAATTTAGCCTGACTTGAAGATGATTTTGTTCACTGTCTTAGTTATATGCCTGAAGTCAACTCGAGAAAATTCAATTGAATGTGTGCAAACTGTTAAAAAATGTGTCATTTAAACTTATTGTAACTGAATTTATTTATGACTAAAAAAGGCAAAACCCATAGAATAAAATGGTCATTTAAACTCCAACATCTCAGCACTAAATAAGTCAAAGTAACAGATGCAACAATTCGCACTCGCTGCACAGCTGACACAGTCATTCATTCATCTTCATGTCGGCTTTATTCCCTTTCGGGGTCGCCACAGCGGAATGAACCGCCAACTCTCTGGCATTTGTTTTACGCAGCGGATGCCCTTCCAGCCGCAACCCATAGCTGGGAAACATTCACGCACACATTCACACGTTAACACTATGGGAAATTTTTCTTACTCAATTCACTTATACTGCATGTCTTTGGACTTGTGGGGAAACCGGAGCACCCGGAACATGCAAACTCCACACAGAAATGCCACCAGCCCTAGCCGAGCCTAGAACCAGCGACCTTGCTGTGAGACGATCGTGCTACCCACTGCGCCACTGTGACGCTGACACAGTCAACAAGTTCTTAAAATAAAAAATAACAAAATTTAAGACTTTGAATTTATAGAATTTCTGAATTATAGTTGGTGTTTGGCATTAAACAAAATGAACATAGCGTATTTAAAATAAATGGATTCTATAGCAAATCTTTTCAAATCAATTTAAGATGAATCTATTTTGTATTTGGCAGTAATGAAATAAACAAAGGCAAAATAAAACAAAGACAATATAATATCTTTACAAATTGAATTAAGATTTGGAAATAACATAATTAACTGAAATAAAGATTTGCAGGATATGGTTTGGTGCTGTGCCTGCTCGTAATGCTTGTGATGGCCAGATGCACATGAAATGTAATAAATGAGTAACTAATTAGCCTATGCAATCGATTTACATTATGCACTTTAGGCTTAAAAATAATGTTATCAGTCTATACGCCTCATCCAATTAGAATTCCCTGTCATTTTACTCTCGTTTTTAACAGCGTACTGCATTTTTTATGAAACCAACTGACTCATTATTTAGATTTTACACCAGGTCAAAACTTTTCCATGCTTAAGACTTAGCTCTAGATGGCGGAGCAACCAAAAGAAAATCACCAGAGAAAAGCCTCTTTTTCAACTCGTCCATTTTTCGTCCATTTTTGTGTCTCACCTCAATCTAAGCACATCATATGACCGCACTCAGCCGTGCCCTACCCAGCCTGAGCATATGTATAATTCTAAAAATTAAGCTAGTTTGGGCAAAGATTTTAAACCACTTAAACCAGGCAGTTTTGAAATGCTGGCACAGGTAAAGTTGTTGTACGTGAAAGTACAACGCTTTCACGTGGACAGCGACTAGCCAGAGTTCTTGCAGTATTAGAAGTGGAGTAGGTGCAGCTTCCTCTGTGCTAAAGCACTACTGAATACATAACTTATTTAATCACAGAACAGAGGTGCTAGATAGCAAAAATATGCAGGTGAATGTTGGTGAAGTGCAGAGCTTTGGTAAAGAAAGCAAGAAAATATACGAGTCAGTTTTTTGCAGAAACTGTGATGAGAAAAAAACTAAAAGAAAAAGGAGTTTGAAAGCTTCTGATTGGTCACTATATTAAAGGTATAATTGCCATACTCTTTACAGCTTTTAAGGAGAGTTTTATCATTTTTGTTTGACTGTATAATGCGTCACAGTAATCGAGGCATGAGATTATAAGTGGTGGGATTATCAGGAAAAGATAACATTGAGTTTAGACATAGTTCGATGTTGATAAAAGCAGTTTTGACCACTGTGTTTGTTCATTTAATCAGCTTCAGATCTGAGTCAGTAATAACTCCCAGGTTCCTTAGTTGTATCAAATAGTTTTGTAAGTGGTGGGAAATCCTGACTGTGAAATAACTGTTCACTCTGGTGAGCACAAGGCATTTAATGACTCCAGTTTCTGTAGGCAGCACAGTCTTGGTTTAGCTTGTGTCCTCTTAAACGAAAGGTCATTTCTCTCTCTCTAGGGAGAATGCTTCTTGTCTTTCATTTACAAAGGAGTTCTCAACTGTTTCAGGCTTGTCCTACCTGCAATGTCTCTTCTACTTGCATAGCTTTGTTTATTCTTTTATGGGCATTGCTTTGACACTGATTAAACATGCCTCCAGTGATGAGTTTTACATTGTAATCAAAATCTGTGTCCCAAACAATATCATTACCAACATTTTTATGCAGAGACAGAAAAAAACTGCATTGACATTAACACACTGTAAATCACAGAAATGATTTGTCTTCTGACAGTTTGAATTGGCTATGAAATATAAGCAACACTAATGTATGTTTACATCACATTTGTTCCAGGGAGGCAAATAGATTTTGGTTTGAAAAAAATGATTGTGGTTTTTAAATTTAAGTGCAAATGTTGGCTGAAGAGCTGTGGTTGCTGATGTTTATTTTTTTTGACACTAATGACTGTAACGGTTCTGGTTGTTGTTGGTTGTGATGAATAAAGGCTCAAGGCCTATGGAAGTGATATCGAAGTTATGTTAAGTTCATAGTCAAAACGTTCATCAAATAGCTGAAAACAAATGTTTTTGAAAGCTTTAGTAATGAATTTAATGTGAAGTTTGGGAACAGAGAGTTAAATTGGACTATTGTATGGAAATATTCTTGCGTGTTTGTTAAAATATCTTAAACCAGATTTGTAGGCAACAACTTGTACTTCAAGCACTATACACAGCTGTGTCTCTGTCTTACCCTGTGATCACACATTAATAGCTAGTCATGTCAAGTACCAAAAAAAACTGGCTTTGTCTGTGTACCCCTCTTGTTCTGTCTCTATCGTTACTCTAACCAAATCTTCCTGTTGGCTGATTCCTTTCCTATTGCTGCCTTTTCTAACCGTTTTCCCCTTCGAGGTAAAGTGACCTGTGACCTGTTTGCTTCCAGTAGCACAGAGCTGCCCAGGTAGCATCAGCTGCAATGTGCTTCTCACCGACTCCCAGGGCTCATTTACCTCCCCCTGCTATCCGAACGACTACCCCCCGAGCCAGACCTGCAAGTGGACCATACAAGCCCCAACTGGTTTTATAGTGCAGATCACTATCCTTGATTTTGAGCTTGAGGAAGCTCAAGGCTGCATCTATGACCGCATTGTCATCAGCACTGGTACTACCGATGCTAAATTTTGCGGCTTGACCCCCAACGGGTTAACTCTCAACTCCACTGGCAATGTGATGGAGGTTTCCTTTATTTCAGACTTTAGTGTCCAAAAGAAAGGCTTCCATATCAGCTACAAGCAAGGTATGTTTTTTATTTATGTTGAGTTAACGAAAAATATTTCTTTACACATTGTTTGTTTAATTTTATTCTACAGCTTATTATTCAAATTGTTTTAAATTTTGTTTTTCCTCTTTATATATGTTTTACAGATAGCTATTTTTCTATTTGTAATGAATTCACATCATGTTGTGAATGAAATCCAACCTCAGTGACAGCTCCAGTATTAAGATTAAACTGAAAAATTCTCTCATTCTGTTTCATCTCACAGCCTCTCACAATTTCTCTTACATGCTATCAGGATCACCTCATTGTTTTGTCATGACCATGATCACAAGAGCATTTTCATCCTGTGGTTCAGAGTTTTATCAGCACTCTTGAAAGAAACAACCTACTCTGTGAAAAAAAGTGTATTAATAATAAAAAAAAACAGTTAAATAAAATGTAAAATAGACTCACTTCTCATGAAGGCATGTAGTGCCAATATAATTTAAAAATGTATGTGAAAATACACAAAACTGTAAATATCTATGGATATTATGTAACCGGCTGGCCCTTGAAAGTTGATATTCAAGAATAAAAATAAATAAATAAATGTCAGTATGAATCATATGGACATAGTGGCTGTGACATCACTTATAAGTTTCCCAACGTGTAATTTGACGTTAAAAGAGCTACAGCAAACCTTTTCCTTTTTGTCTCTGGGTCACTACTGGAGAGTTAAAAATGCACACAAGGGGTCAAATGGATAACAAAACCCAAGACTTGCTGGTGCTGGGGTTTCTGTCAATTATTTTTATTAATGTTAATGTCTCACAAAAATCACACCCTCAGAGATGTGAAATCACTGCCATGACTTAAAAAATCACTTCCTGGATTTTGTCGTCTGTTGTAAAGCTGGGGATTTTAAAATGAAGTATCAATATGATCCTCTTCCTTTTGAGACTACCCTGAAGTGGTCAATAAATGAACTGCAGCTTCAGTCACTTTTACAGCTGTCAAGATTCCTGTCTTTCAGGGGAACAACTGTATTTTACTCCTTTTTTCAGCCCGTTTTAGCACTTCCTGTTTCATACTTTAATCATTTTTAAAAAGCATTTCTGTGTCTCTGTGAACTGAATTGCCACTAAACTGCTGTAACCTGGGTGACATTTCTCATTTTAAGTGACAAAGGGACAAACTCAGAACAACAAATCAGAGAGATGGATGGATGTAACAAAAGAAGGGTTCCCAGATCTTGGGTATTGAGCATTTGATTCACACATTTTGCAGTTTTCACATAAAAATTATGCCAAAACCGAAATACTTGTTGATTTGAGGTTGGAGGAAAATAAGAGTATAATGAATATAAAAAATCAGATAATCTGTGATTCCATTAATTTTACACTATGATTAAAAATGCAGTCGACTACTATTATTAAAAAGTTTTTATGTATGAAAGAAATGAGTTTATATGATACCGCATCATTAAAATGGTCAGAACTTGTATTTTTTATGCTATGCGAGTAGTGTGTCAACATGTTGCCCCTTACATTTAATGTCTCACTCTTTTATATCTGCAATCAAATCTTAAGATCCATCCAGGAGAGAAGGCATTTCTGCCAGATTCTGAGCATCTACTGGTAGTTTGTAAGTGGTTGACAGGTAATTATTTAAAATTTCTTGTAAACCTGTCTTAAAATGTAAGGGATATGGACCTCAATTAAGCTGGTAGGATGGCTGGCAGCAGGCAACGGAACATTTCCTATATTTGGCACCGGGCTGCTAAAAATTTCCCTTATTTTTAAATCCAAAATTTGACATGTATGCTCATCATGTCATCCCAAGAGAAAGCTGGATTTTAATGCTTGAGAAAAAGTCAGAACTTGTGACCAGCCAGAGATCCTGGAACATAAAACAGCCATCCACAGCTATGGTCATTCAGCTGACCGTATATGTCAGGGGTCTCAAAATGGACTCCACAGAAAAACAAAACGTTTAAGCAGCTGCGATGATTAGAAATATCGGATGTGCTGTGAGCAAAAACGAGGTAACAAAACATTTTTAAAAGCACATTTGCTTTCTTGCTAGTGATAACATCAGGAAAAGGACAGTGAAATAAGTACCCACTTTATCTGCACAAGTGGGCTGTATTGGGAGGATATACAGTCAGATTTATGTGAAGGGTGATAACAACTAGTACTGAATAGCAGTTTCAGTTGCTTCTACTCTGTGTTAGCTGCGTTAGTGTAAAAATGTGGTTTTACCTATTATATATAAATTGAAACTGCCAACCAGTTATTACACCATTATGCCAACGCATAATTTTCTAACCCTTGAAGGAAATTATTCTTTGAGTTTAGGATACAAAGCTTAATAATTGGTTCTTCTAAAAAGTGCACCTTGAGATTTGGCCTATCAGAGGCGGGGGGGGGGGCTTAAATATCCACCATGAATACCTAATATAGTGTTTATGACATATGTGGATGTCACAAATGAACATTTTTGTCCCAATGATGACTTTGGAAATAAATGTTTCCTAATCAAAATTCTCCAACATTGATTTGAATTATGCCCTTTAAAAAAAAACTAAAACAGAATCCGTTAACGTCCTATATCAAAGATCTAACAGTGTTTTTTTTTTCAGTGGCGGTGACACTACGGAACCAAAAGGCCTCATTACCAAAAAGCAGCAAGGCCTCACTGAGAGTGGGAAATTCAGTCTCCATTCCCGTTCTCACAGCTTTCACCGTGTGTTTTGAGATTGCCCGAACAGCTGAAAAGGCCACAGAGACCATCTTTACCTTGACCGATGCATCTGATTCCTCCATTTTGGCATTTGAAAAAACATCCCAAGGCATGCAGCTGTTCATTGGTGGTTCCTTCTGTTCTGTAAACAATGCAATCACCAGCACAGATATCACTTCCAGCATGGCGCCCCTCTGTCTCACATGGACCAAGTCTTCGGGCCTTGTTGGAGTCTACTTTGGAGGGCGCTATCAAGCCAGTGTATGCACAGCCTCTCAGGTTTACACCCTGCAGAGTGGGGGAGTACTCCAGCTCGCTGGAAAGGGTTCAAACTCAGTCGGCGTGGACGATCAGAATTTGGATGGCTTCATTTATAATTTCCGATTATGGAATTATGCCATGACTAATCCAGAGCTGGCTGCCCTCACCTGTGATGTTCAGGGTAATGTTGTGGACTGGGATCATAGCTACTGGACTATCCCCGGCACTTACATACAGACTGACAGCACACTAAGCTGCAGTAAGTACAACAGTTCTATTATAGTCTGGTTTATTTTTACATTTCACCCATTCGCCACCTTTTTTCTATCACTGTTGTAGGTTTAAAATGACATTGATGGAGATCTACACAGCAAAGTTTAATGTTTATGTATCTCCTAGGGATGCACTGATTCTGATACCAGTATCGAATATCAGCCTAATTCCATGCTCCAGAGCAGAACTCAAACTCATCAAAATCGCCCCAATACCAGCACCGATACCACTTTATGATGGTGGGATATGAGTTGAGAAGTTACGCTTAACAGGTGCAAAAATGTTTGTGGACTGGAAACATTTTAACATCAATGCTGGTTACAAAAAAGTTTACTACCAGCATTCTGATCAAATATTTAAAACGTCACCAAAATACAAGAGGCTCATAATTAGCAGGAAAATGTAACAAACCTGACAGGTGCAAGCTCTGTGCGTACAGACCGCAGGCCTTAATGCCCAATCTTTATTTTTTGGTCACATCAGATTTTTTTGGTGTGTTCCTTCACATTACAAATAACAAGCACTTGAAATCTATCTTCTGTGTGAAAGAAATGCTGCTCCAATGACAGTCATGTGCAGAAGAGGAAACTATGTTCCCCAGAATGCACTGCTAATTGACGAAAACAATGAAGTGCATGATCTCAGGCACTCTAGAGACTTAATTTAGGCTCGATGTCGCAAAACCCAGAAAATTTGTCTCATTGAAAAATAACATATATGTATCACATTCAGGACCACAGGAAAGCGACCTGGGTCAGATTTGAAATAATCGAGTTGTTCAGACTTTCCTGAAAATATGAGATACAGGTCGTACATGGCCAAAATTTGACAAGGTTTGGGTCACTTTGGGCTGCAGTCTGAACGTAACCTCTGTCTCCCGTACTAGACACGAAGTACTCATCACCGGCATGCAGTTTCCAAACATACAAATCCATAGCATTTATTTTCAGAATTGATGTGCCCCCCTCAGTTTAACCAAGGTCACTCAATTGATTGGTGAGGGTCGTACCCTGCTGCCAAAATCAGTTTTGCGTCACACACATCCGCGTGAGGTATGCGTCTGAGAAATTGCTACAAATGTGGAGAATCTGTAAATGTCCTTTTTGTCAATTTTAAAAATATTTTGCCAGCTCGCTGACAGCATATAGACGTTCAGTAAACCTTGAAGTTCTCAGAAATAGACTAACAGCTGCAAATTCAGAATTGTTGTTTTTTATAAACATAAAAGCTGCGTGTTACATTTAAATGTATATAATTATTTAAATGTTTCACATCCTTTGTAGGTAAGTTGCTGAGAATATGTTAAAAAGCTACATCTCTTAAGGGTGTTTACACCAAGCGCTAAAATTGTGATCAAAACACGTCTCTCGCACATATCTGACCACTTTCAAACCCATTGTTCAATCACGAGAATGGCGAGAGAATGAGGATTTTCTCTCCTATTTCTTTCTCCTCTCCTTCAAAATGTGGCTCTCTGATTTTGTCTTTCCTCCATTGTTGTGTCAATGTTCCCACTTGATAAACTTCATTAGTTGCGGTGCATACTATCTACGTCAGAATTTAACAATTCTCTATTCAAGCGATCAGTCCGGTTTACCACACCTCATGATTTGCACCTTGTCATTCGCGGCATTCGCACTCCTCGCACCGCATGGTCTGGAACCTTAATGCTGTGGAGTGCCTTATCATGTCTTTACATAGAGTTTATGTTGAAATCAATGTATGTAGGCACATTTGTAAGCTTTTCCAATGCAATATACATATACAACTACAGTTATTTATTTTAAAACTGAGGTACTTTTTTCACAATATTCTACTAAATAACTGTTTCTGAATAAAAACAGATTGAAGATATTCTGTCAGAATTGTCAGAACACAGAATCAGAACAACTTATTCTTTCTTTTGATTTAGACGGTTACTATATCCTCAGAAGAGCATTTGGTCCTAATACTTCAGCAGAACATGACATGTGTTTGACTTTTTTCCTTCTGGAATTTTTCTGAAAAAAAAAACTAAATAGGCAATTTTAACATTTAGCTAGAATAAGCTGTTAACTGTTTGTCTGATCATGTACATAGTCATGTAAAGCAAGTGATGTTATTTTTATGTTACCCTATAGGAAGAATATAGGGTAACATTTCATCCATAATTTTTGTGCACTGGAAATCCTGAGGTGTATGCACAATCTTGCTAAATAATATCTCATTTTTTGCAACTTATTGTAATTGCCTGTGATTTTTTTATTTTTATTATTGACTGAATTGATTGTTGAGTTGATTATTTCATTCTCAAAAAGCCTACTTTAAAGTCCTTGAAATGCCCTCCACCTCTCTGTGAACGAACCTGAATGAAAGCAAATGTGACTCACATAACTAACAAGACTTAGCACAGACGTCTTCTTCCACTTAGCTAGGTTCCTGAAACTTTAGATGCCCAGCACAGCTTGGATCAGCAGTCCATGGGAAAAAAGAGCGCTTTAAAGTATGGGGCCTCAAATCAAAAGCATTTACTCACTCTTAAATGTTCTTTTTCCTAAGAAAGATAAAGCTTTATGTCCTGTATGAATATTTGGTGTGTTTGTCTTGGAAGCTCAGCTGGAATTATTTGCCTCGGTTAATCTGCTTCATCTTTGAGTGTGTCCTTGTTAAAGCCCTTTCCTTGTAAGTGGGGCACAAGAACAGAGAGAGCGCTGATGTTACAACCATTAAATAACAGATCATATGCAAATCAATAACAATGGATTTGCTTTTAGTGTTACATGGGTTTTGTGACCCTGTTTTTGTGTCTCAGACTAATAATTTCTATTAGGTAACGTTACTGGTGATCAACCTTTATGGCACATTTGATATGTAGTCAAGACCTGGGGGCCAGATCTTGCCTTTGAATGTATTATCTTTGACCCCTGAGATGATATTTAATTACTATTTTAACTGACCCGCAGGTTGTAGCCGCATGCCAGTATTTAGCATGCACCAATACTACACGCCTTACAGTTCAACCGTAGCCTGCAAACTCAAGAACACAACTGATTTTTTTTTTAAGCAGTAATTGGCTGAAGAAGCTATTTGACTGTTGAAAGTGGTGGTTCAATGTGCAACTTTTTCAATATGTTTTAATAAACATTGAACCAGTCTTGCACTTGGCTTGTAGCAAATAATTTTTTTGGCCCTCTGTGAAATTAAACTTTGACAAACCTGTTTTAAAGGTATCATAAGTGAAAAAGAGAAAGTTGGCCAGATATGGCGTGACCCATACCTGGAATTTGTGCTCTGCATTTAACCCATCCCAGTGTACACATACAGCAGTGAACAAACACACCGTGAACACACACCCGGAGCAGTGGGCAGCCATGGCTGCCACGCCCGGGGAGCAGTCGAGAACTCGGCGAGCACTCGGTGGATCCTGGGATCGAACCAGCGACCTTCCAAGCACAAGTTGATCTCCTTATGCACCAGACCTCATCTTGCCTGATAGTAACATCAAGTTACTTTCAGGACCTTTTGATTAAAAATATTTAAAGTGAAAACACTGAATTCTCAAAGCTTTCTCTTTATTTTGCGACAGCAAAAAATTCTTATTATAACTTTAAAACTAATTCCTCCGCTATAAGAGTAAATATATCTGAGTCTGTTTCTCTCCCATTTTGGGATAATGGGAGACAGTGACATGCAACACCATGTTTCACTAAGAGACGATCCCAGGAATGATACCCAGGGTGTTGAAGACATTTCAAACCCAGTTTAAAGTAGAGCATCGACACTAGCATAGAGCATTGCATTCTTCGAGGAATGCTCCTTTTATATTACTGTGCTGACACCTCTGTCTGGCCTGTTCAAAGTGCAACTATGTATCAAGCCGAAGCAAACCCCAAATTCTGTGATTGGTCCGCAAGGTAGCAGAGCAAGCACTTCCAGTAGCTGTGAAGCAGTGATGTTTTGGCATATTACTGCTGTTGGCTTAACAACTTGAAATAATTCTGTTGTGTTTGCTAACGTTTGTCTGAAAAGCAACTAATTTCTTCTTCTTTTGCAGTCTGTTTCCCAAATTGCATTCACTTAACAACTTCAACTAGTGGTGAGTTTTCTGCTAACATGCCTAATATGTGTGTAAAAGGCTTGCTGTGAGCTGGAGAACAGATGCATGATGTACACACTGTGATACCGTGTTTTTCTGTACCTTCTGCTGATTGTTACGACAGGTTTTGCATTCAATCTATTAAGTTAACTTTAATTAAATATTTATTTATTTGAGATGAAATTATTTGCCAACGTACATTTGTTTTTTAGTGTTATTTTCAAACTATGTGAAATACTACATGTGAATTATTTAAGTACAATAAACACATTAATGTAAACATAATGTAAACACATAAATGTCCATAAAAAATAATTATTGCCAATCAATACAATTTTGTAAGATTAAAGCTTTGAGCTTTATTGCAAAAATCAAAGCATTCCTTGATGACTACAATTTATTCACCATTCTGGACTGGGCAGGGCTGCTTGCAGTAGAGCAACGAGCACTAACATGACCTTACACACCAGCTGGAAAACAGCAGTGTGTTAATGTGTCAGTTTTTCAAGTTTTCAAGAAACGCTGTCATTGGTTCCTTTGTTTACCTTTTTGTGTATTTTATTAAATTATAAAGAAACGTGTTTTACAAGTGAATAAATGCTTTAAAAGCAAAGCAAAGTGCTGTTCGCTGGCTTATACGGCAACTCTGAAGGTACTTAAAATCTATAGTTAATATCCGAGATGTGCTATAAATGCGCCTAATGTCTCAAACACACCGCTCAACTTTCATTTTCCTTATCATTTAAAATGATTTTGTAATTCTATCAAATACTTTTTAAATGTGGTAAATTAAAATGTCTGCTACTTTCTTTCTCCGATTAAGCATGTAAAGGGGAACCCTTAATCAGAAGAGCATCTGAGACACACAGATTGCAGTCAGATTGCTGCATCAGATCACCAGTAATGTGGATTTACAACAGATCCATTTATAGAAAAATTTATATTTTATATAATTTTATTTAGATAAAATAAAATAATATTAACTCCAATTTAACTTTCCATCCTTTTTGATGACATCTTCCAAATTATATTTTTAGTATTTTTTTTGCATATCGCTTAAAATGTATTGTACTTTAATGTTCAAACTATTTCTTTTTTTTTTCAGCCAAAAACCCCCTTAACCTTAACAGAAGCCTTGTAAGACCCCCTCAGCCCACTGCAGACAGTTAGACGCTGGAACCTATGACACATAACTATTTCCTCTGCTCAGTTAAAACCAGCTGTGCTTGTGATACTGGCATAAAGTCAAGAGGCCCCGACCAAAACTTCTGCTCTCACTAATAAGCATGCTTTTAAAATGCTACCCTTCTCCGGCTTTCCATTGGCTACTCGCGTGTTCCCCTCTCATCGTTTGATGAGAGCAGTGGGAGATGGCAATCCTGCCCTGCATGAAAACATTTTTGAAGAAAACCTCCTTAGAAGAGCTCCTCTCTTTTTGTCTCTGAATTGCCTCTTAACACAAAACTTCAAGATGATCAGAGACCCGATAACAGTGCTGGACAAGAAATGTCTCTGTTAATTTATTTAGGACCTCTTAGGGTTACCTTTCAACGTGTCCTTGGTACTTTAGCCATAATAATATGGAGTTTTATAGGATCTTTTTATAACGATGAATGCGGTTAGAAAAATATTATATAAACCTACAACGTTACCTAAAGATTATTATTAAAAAAACTTACCTGTTTAAGGTTTTATAAACCAACTTTTATTTTGAAAACTGTTTTTCCCTCATGTCGGAAATTTTGTTGTCAACTTCAATGGTCTGTTTATACAGGCTTTGATTCCGAAAAAGATTCCTAGTTCTTTCATGTTTTTCCCGCACAATCCTATCTGAAATAAAAGTATGAAATCTCCCAGGATTGAACTATGTTGAGGATCCCATTGAAATGCGGTTTGGACACAGTTAGAGTTTAATAGCATATGGTGAATAGATCAGACCGATCTGAAGAGCAAAATGAGATGCGGTGTGGAATTTCACACATCCCTAATGGATTTGTGTTGAGAAAGGTAGACTCCCTGTTCCTCAATCAGACCAGCCAGCTGAACATTTCTGTCATTCAGTTCTGGCAAATGATAAAATTCCACCTTTGAGTCACAGCTGATGTTCAAATTTCAGCACAGACATCCAGGACCACATTCCACTGACAAAGCCCAAAGGAGTGTTTGTAAATTAGATTTTCTTTTACAGTCCAGTTCTCGTCCTCAGTTCAACCCTAGTTGGTTGATAAGTACGAGAAAAAGTAGCATTCTTATCTGAGACAGATACGTTTTTATTTTTATTTTTAATATAATTCCTAACTCTTATCATGTAATTTAGATTTACAGTTTACACTTTAGTTGAGGTTACTTTGTGAAATTTTTGTGGCATTTAAAACATGATTTGCATATTTCTGTGTAGGCACTGCCATAGCAACTCTTGCTCCTGGAACTCAAGGCTGTGCTTCTCCTGGACTTGGCTGCCCAGGTAGGACAAATTATTTGTAAATGTATTTTCATTCTAAACAACTTCATGAACATCATTCAATCATCTTTTAAGGTTTTATCAAGTAGCTCTGCACATAAGTGACTTTCTGTTGTCAAAAGCATAGTAAATTTTAGCAAAGCATCTACTAAAATAAGGGGAAGCCATACCAGACCTGTTAGTCAGATTATCTAAAGGGTTCACTGTACAATGTTTGGTTGGGAAAAGTGTTATTGCATTACAATAAATTACAAAACACATCTACAAAGAGTGATTTTTCCACATTTTGGAAACTCCTTGATGGACTACAAAAATGTCTCTAAATATAATGCTTTATTTGGAACTACAAATGCAAAACAAAAACAGCTTGCCTTCCACTCATTAAAAAACAGCTAAACTGAGCGGGTAGCTAATAAACCTTCATCCCCTTCTGGGAGCCATCTGAATTCTTTAGCCTGCTGTCCAAAGAAATGTTAAATAAAGGATTTATTTTTACATTGAACAATTGTTCTTCTTTGCAACTGGCTTCCAAACAGCACACAGCAGTTGTATAATCAAATTTAATCTACAAATAACTTTTATGTTACCAGGGAACAGTTTCCTTTCCCCTATTTTTCCAGTTTTATTCATACTTACTCATCAAATATCCATCGCATTGTGCTTAAACTAACTAAATAAATAATTGGGCAACATGAGCATCATTCAAGTATTAACTTTTAACAACACTGTCTAAAGGGTCAATAAGTTAAGAGATGCTGTTTTCCAGTGTCAAAAAGGAAGCTCTATCCATTAAAAAAACGGATTCTGTTGTAAGGCTCAAATAAGACCCTTGCCAATTGTTTTAGAAATGAAATTGCACTACATTTTTTGTACTTTTTAACTGATAATAAAAACACTTATGATCTGTACTTGGAGCGTTTGGGTAGAAAATACTTATAAATACTACTCAATAGCTAAATGTAATGTATTGATACATAAAACTAATTTAGACAACAAAAAAATCCTAAGACACATTAAAAATATATATTTATAAGTAACAATTACATTAGTTTTTTTTAAGTAACATTTTTAAAGTAAGGACTAGGACATATAAAAATAAGTAACAAGTAATAAAGATCATCATGCCATCTGTTGAACATAATTAACTTAAAAAGAAAAAAGTTGAATGTCAGTCACTTTGTGAATGTGAATGGAAAATAAAACTCAATAATATCATAATAACAGGGGATTTTCATCATTTAGAATGTACATTTGTGGTTAATTGTATTTTCCAACACCCTTCTTATGCTTTGCTTATGATGCACACCCCTGTTTTGTGCCTCCAGAAGCATTTTTTGTTTCCCTCTAACCGTTTAATGCCCTTCTTCCATCCCTGCCACCAGCAACATTAACCGTTACCACTCCAACAATTGCCACCACTAACATCATTCCTACTAATGCAACAACCCAGGGTAAGCATTCTCCATTTCCTTCTCTTCATTACAAGCTTAGGTGTCTTCTGATTTGTGTTTAATAGAGAACAGGGTGTCAGATAGTATGAGAACTTTCAACATAATCTTTATTTACCCACAAGCAAATGACCCATATAAGCTTAAAATTTATGTTTTAATGTAGTTTTTTATGTATGTGACATATAAAACTGGCTGTTTTCCTACATTGTAGATTATAAAAACTCAGCATAGCAAGGCTTGGTTGACAAAATAAAGACATAATAAATGTAATGTCAAACGTAATGATAATCAAATAAAATAAAAAACGATGAAATGTTTTTTTTAATGTACCAAATAGTTATGTAAAATAAATGTGGGTTGTTAATTTACAGAAAATGTAGTTTTTAAACTATTTCTAATCATCATTTACGGTTATTTTACAGGCGTTTTTACAGTGTAGACATCATATCTTTCCATCCCCTCTCACTTATTTGCCATAGTTAAATTCCATAACATGTCAACTATGTGTGATACCATTTTCATCAGTTTGCAGAAACATCCTTTTTTTTTTTCTTCAAGTTTTTGTCTTTGTAGCAGAAAATATGAGCTAGGCCTCATGTATGACAGTTGCCAAACTGAGTATATGGGAGACACCTTATATGTGCATAAAGGGCTTCTACGTGGATATAAAATAGCAATACAGAAGACCTATGGCCTATATACGAACATGTATGCACCTCCATTTTGCCTATATGTGGGATGTATACGGCATTAACATTATCATGTATGTGTATATATACTGTATATACTGTAGATTTTTTTCATGTAGGCAATACCAGTGACTGTGCTCCAGAATGTCTATTAACTTATTCCAAGTATGTAAAAGATTAGCCAGTATGTATTAACGTTTTTACATTGTAAAATATCATGGTTAAAATACTGGTGACAATGCTAGGATTATTACAGTACATTACTCTGCAATGTATATTTTATTTAAATGTCATTTCCACTCCCCTAACCCATCAAACTAAATATTTAGCATGTTGTAAGCAGATGCCAACTAAGTCCGGATAGTTTAAAAAACCTGAATACATTAATTGTATAAATGATGACAGGAACACTGCTTGCATTGTCATCTGCAAAACACTTGTTTCTTGCTTAATCTTAGCACCCTCTCTCACTCAAAATAATTAAAAAGTTATTTATTTGTAAATATTATGCAGCAGATGTTGGTTTTTGAATGTTAAACAAAAATGTTTGTTAATACAGCTCATAATCTCTCTATTTTCTTCATCAGTGCTTACTACTACTATTTTATACACATCTTCTACTAGCATGCCTCTAACCACAAGTCCTGGTAAGAATCTAGGTTTCCTACTGTTTTACATTCTGTTTAACAAGGTATGATAACTCGTCTCTCATACACATGCACGGCTCTGGCTCTTTAAAGCCACACCAGCTCCACTCACAACTGCTACTGCTCAAACAACCACAGCTGGTAAGCGAACTGATTCTGATGAATTCTTCTCATTTATCACTGTGCATTAATGCTAGGATTTTTGTTGCCTTACTAACCAATCTTCAACCATATCTTTGTGTGCCATCATTAGTATCAACAACTAGTACTACAACTAATGTGCAAACCATTCCTCCTGGTAAGATTTAATTTCCACTAAAGACAGAATTTGCTTTAGTTTAAATAGCCTGAATTTATAGTATTGTATAGATCTGGTTGGAATGTGTATGCTATAATTATAAGTGTTTCTTATTTACAATTTAACAAAAGTTGTAACTGAAGTATCCTGTCACTTTTCCACCAGCCTTATTAGTTTGCTGAATTGGAATAATGTAGCATTATGTATCATGAGTGAGGCGTCTAAAAAAAACACCCAGAACAGGTACAATGGCAAGTCGATGTTAAAGGTATTTGAAGCCAAGTTGTACCTTGAAATATGATGGACAGGTGTCAAAAAGCACCTGATAAAAATTTACTTTTATAGAGAGCAAGATATGGTAATGTTAAGGTTTGTTGTTGTTATTTTTAATTGTAATTGTTCATGTAAAAGTATTAGCTTTATATTAATTATAATTTCAATAGGATAGCCATTCATTGAAATATAATTGAAGGGCACTATGGGTCCTTGTCTTGTTAAGATCATACAAAGCTTTGTTCAATGTGTGTTTAATTAACTAAAACCATTCATCGGTCACTTAATCCATTCCCTCATCTGCAGCTGCTGCTACTAACCCACCTCTGTCCAAGCTCAAAAACTATGGTAAGCTAAATCCATATCTTGAGTTTTACATGGCTTGCTTATGCGTATGATGGGATGCTACTGTTGCTTTTCTGAACGGGATGAAGATTGAATAATTAATCTGCTGCGTTTATATTTTTTTGTGCAGTTTTGTGTCTTTATTTGTTACTTTTAATTCTTGTTCAGTGATGTTTGAAAGAAAATTGATGCATAATTATTTTGACATTACATTATTATCAAGTAAAGCTTAATTATTGTGTTTTTCTGTTAGCATTTAAGAAGGTTTTTGTATTTGTGTTTCAAATTTCATTCAGGTTACCACACTGAAATGTAATGCATTTATGCGGTTTGGCTTAATTTTCCTATATTTCTCAGCATTTAGCCAGATTTTACTCCTGTGTGCACCATTTTGTGAACATATTTAATTATTTAGACAAAACTTTAGCTATACGTTTTTTTGGAACAATTTTGATCAATTTTGATTGTGAGCTAAAGTTAAATTGAGCTAAAATAGAGTTTTATGGTTTTAGTGTTTGACTCTTAATTATTTTGTTTACTGTTTGCGTCAAAAATAAACTAAGATTTATGATTAAATATCATGTTTGTTTTTTATTGTTTTCGTTTGACTACTCTGACCTCTTAATTTTTACCAAATCTGGGATCCTCTTCCAAACAATTAAGCTGGAGCAGAAAAAGAGAGGGATTCATTGTTGTGGTCTCTTCTGCGGTTTACTCCTCATGCTGAGACTCCATCCGCTAGCCCTCCCCCTGCTCGGCCTCTTGTTGCTCCTGCTCCCCGGGGCCCCAAAGCATCACTCGGCTTCATTTCCACACCCCTCATCTGGCCGGTGAGAAAGAAAGAACATGCTCCCATCCTTCGTCCACACAAACGTCCCATCATCCATCTAACCAAGCCGACTGCCCAACCGACAACAAGCATGACTAATGAATCCCAATGGCTTAAAACATCCACAACGGCCTTGGTTGCCAAGAAAACAGACTCTACAAGTACGAGGCCAGCCTTTTCCCAGGTGAAGCCTCCATGGCAACCAGTTGCTCACAATCAGAGTGAGGATGTTGATTTTTTCCATGTGGCGTCAGTCGGAAATCGCAAGAATAAACCAATGGCACCAAAAGTGGTTTTGGACGATGTTGACAAGAACAGCACAGAGATTCTTGATTACCCTTCCGGTTTTGGCCCAGAGGATTTTATTTATGACATTGACTTGGACGATGATGTCTTCAGCCTCTTTGACTTTGATTCCCCCTACTCACTTGATGAAAGCTTGGCTACTGCCATCTCTCATAACATGTCTTTCTTAAACAAAGAACTTGCACCTAGTGGCGACAGCATGACTTCAAGACCTGCAAAACAGACAGTTAGCAAGCAGGAGCGTTTCACCAGTCAATCAGAGCATAGTTTATCCTGGCTGGAGTTGGAAGAGGTTTCCCCAATGATTGAGACAGACAGCAGCTGGACACTGATCCCTGCACCCACTATGAGTCAGGGAGGAACAGGTGTGCAAATGATCCATCTAGAGCTCAAGAGTCTATCTAACCAAACAGCATCGATGCTAAAGTGGTCACCCACACAGACTCTGGATACAAAGCTAACAAGGACAATGCCCTGGGGCCTCTCTGAGACAACTGGCACTAGGGACACCTTTAAATATGTGCAAGACAGTCTGAAAAACTCCACCTATGCGCCCACAATGGCTACACATCACCAGATGGGGACAAAAGGTTATGAAAGGACAAGCTTCTCAGATTCCAATTACAGCATCACCAGTGCTTCTTCCTCCAAAACTAACCATCAAACTACTTTAGTCAATAAGCCTCTCTTTTCTCAAAGCAGCAAAGCCCTCACAGCAGAGACTCTTGTTATCACTTCTCTCTATCCGTATTATTCTTTCGAGGTGGTGGCGGGACTGCTTACAGATTCCACCCGCAGCGCTGCCACTCTTACCGAGCCTCGGAGCTTGATGCTGAGCAAAAGGGTTCAAAGTGACTTCTTAATGACAGAGGCCATCAGAGCAAGTCCATTGTCTTCTTTGCCTCAGACTGACATTTTTCCCTCTCTGACACCTGGCTCAGCACAAAATGTCTTTATTTTTTATTCCAAAAACAGCAGCGACCTGGTTTTACCCTCAATGAACAGTGCTCTCACCTTCGAGCCTAGCTTTGGAAGTGGCATTTTTACGTCAATAGATAGCAACCGGTCCAGTTTATATTCACCTTTTGCTCTGGAGCCATCACGTGTAAGCGGATTACCCATTTTCAGAGGGTTAGGTGATGTTGGTCTGAGCGAATTGTCACATGTGGCTCATATTTCTGTCAGCACTGGTTCAGGATTACCATATAGTTTTGCTGTGTCTGACAAATGGAGAGGTTCTCAGTCCTCACCTCTTAATTCAGATTCCATATGGACAGAAATATCTCCCACTCGGCCCTCCTTTAACAGTTTTGACTCTGCGCATAGCTCCTTCGTGTCAACTGGTTACATTAAAGTGGATGATGAGAATCCCCAAAATGTATCAACTGAAATTCACCCCTCATTTATGTTCAATTCAATAAGAAAGCATGGACCAGATGATGCCTCGGCTTATGAAACCAAATTGAGACATCAATCAGAGACAATGGACATTTCTAACTTCAATAAGCCCCCTGATTTGGTTCCTTCTCAGTCTAAAGGGGAGGCTTTCCATGAAAGATTTGCTGTTATGAGTGAATTTCAAACCTTCAAAAGAATAGAAGAAACAGCTTCCATACAAACAACTACAAAAATACCGAAAGTCTTGAAGTCATATATAAAAAAGAACACTCCAGACGACATAGGTTCACTTAGTTATATACCCACCGTGCATGTTTTGAGCCATTCAAGGCTTTTTCCAAACTATGAGTTGTTTAGAACAGATGCAAACACATTAGAGTCATCGCTCAAACAGATTTCCTTGCATATGACTTCAGCATATCATCCACTTCATACAATGCAAAATCCTGCTTTTCATCAGTTCATGAGCAGGATGCCTTCAAAACTTGTCTCGATGACAGTTCTAAATCCGTTTCAATCATTTTACAATCACTCTGAAGTTTTGCTGGATACTAAACTTGTTCCATCCACCACAACAAAGCTGCCATTTTGGGCCAAGACTGAATCACCAAACCCCTTCAGCCACAGCTACAATGTACTCGTTGTTCAGCCCACCACAGAGACAGAGACACATCCGACTCCAGCTATTGACGACCAGGCTTTTGTTCCCACCAAAGAAGACAGCGCAGGTTTTGGCTTTATGAATACTGGTGCCACAAATGGGACCACTTCAGACCTGCATGAACTGGCCTCATGTCCATGTAAAGCTCCCTTTCATATTACATGTCTGTGTGGACTTTCAGCCGGGAACAGTATGTTTTCCAATAATGATCTAGAGTTTAGAAAGAGAGATAGACTCTTATTGTTGAATCTTGACTTTCCGAGCAAGTGATTGTAGACAATGGTAGATTTGGGGTTTAAAAATCATCTGTCTCCTTGAAAATTTGACTCGATTGATTTCATGTGATTTATACAATATTAACCATTTCTGACAAACTAGTTCACAGGTTAGTTCTATCCATTTACTGACTTACTCTCTCGAGTGTGCAGGTCTCTTGTAATTATCCAGATTAATATCATTCTTCTTTCTTAGGAGACTGTCTTGTTTATTTTTGTCAAACAAGCTGTTCTGTCAAAAAGCATTTGCTTAACAATGATTAATTTTGCAAGACACTTTTTTTCTTCATTGAGCTCATGGAGTCTCCTAAGAAAGTCTCAGCATGGTGTAGTGATGCGATATAAAGTAGGCCAGCACTAACAACTCGATACATGAGAGCCATCTTGTGATGGCAGTGAAACATAGCAGTAGCTCTCTAAATATAAGAGCTGGAAAAGGAGATGATTAACAGTCTGCACTAAGTATTTCAGAAAAATTGGGTAGAATTGGGTCTAACCCTGCCTGCATCAGGATTGCTGATTACCAAGAAAAAGACTTCTGCTATGCATCACAAAAAAATAAAATTATGTTTTGGTTTGTTACTAATGTACTATGTTCTTTTACAGAGGATATTTTCTACAGAATATCCCTCATGGTTACAGATGAACAAGCAATCACCCCAGGGAGGGATGTTAAGATGATGATAACTCTTTGGGTATTTGACGTTTATACATTTTTAAGGCTAACATTCAAACTTAAATTACCTCAACCATTTCTCTGAATTTTTCAGTTCAATCAAACATTCCACAATTGGACTTACAGAGTTTTCATCAACAGCATCAGGTACTGTGATGTCTTATTTCAAGGGTAAATAGGCTTTTTTAACAGACTGATACATTTTAATAATTTTTGTATTACTTCTTTTTTTAGTCTTCAAGCTAAAAGTGTTTTGTCAAGGGTACCAGCTTTACGGTACACAATAAACACATTTAAATGTTATTTTTGTCTGTTGTAATAGTTTTATGATAATTATTTTGAAATTGTTTTCAGGCAAACGTTCTTGGCTCTTTTGGTGTATAAGAATACCTCTGATGCGAACCTTGCTGAGGCTGAGATTACAAACAGGCTTAGGGCAGCTTCTGTTATTGGGGTTGGATTGACAGTGGACAATATAACAGTGACTTTAATGGGTAGGCACTGCTTCCTGGCTTACCATTATCTTTGTAGGTATTGCTAACCAGGTATAAATTACGTTTCTGGACTTCCTCAGAAAACTGCCCTGCAGAGGAGCTCCCAGTCCACTATCGCTGGCCAGAGAGTCGACCCACGGTCACTCAGATTGTGCCCTGTTTCCCATACAAAGAGCAAAATGCTTCCAGAACCTGGTGAGCAGAATTTGATGCTATTGAGTTTGGTGGCTAAATTCATTGTTTTTCATGCCTTTCTTTTTGGGTGCTTCCCAAAAAATCAACCCACATAATGTATAGTGAGTCTGTAAATGGAAAATGGAAAAAATGAAAGTCACAAATTTGTACATTTGTTGTAAGTTTTAAATGTATAAAAGAACCACGTACATTTGTTTATGGCATCAAGGCTTTTTGATTTTGTCAGGAACCTCTATTTAGATTTTTTTTTCGTTTTTTTTTTCCTAAATTATAAAATGCTTTTAGAATTGTATTAAAATATTAGTATTTTATATTATTATTATATTATGTAATGTAATAATGTATAAAACTAACATATATATAATATTCTAAAAGCATTTTACAATTTGGCTATATATATATATGTGTAAATAATTCAATATATACAAACAATCAGGGAGAGCGCTTATGTATATCTCAGAGTATTTAAAATAAGCAAACATTTGAGCCACAACCATAATCACGAAAATCACTTACACACTGGCAATCACTTACAACTTCTCTACTAATCAGGGGATTCCTTTTTGTGTGGTTTTCCAGTATATCTGCACAAAAATCAAAACAAACAAAGATGAGAATGTCCAGACATGTGAGGCAAATTCACACATTTGAATGGGCATGTAAAAAAAATATTTTCATGGATAATAAAACCTAATATTGTGACCAAGAGAGGAGATTTATATCATAGCTTATTGATTTATATTTGTGCTGATTTAATACATAAAATTTACCTGTTAAGAAAAGAGACGATAACACAAAGCTAAACTAGGTTAAAATCATGAACAATGCTTGAACTTGAGAATTCAGATATTTTACAAAGGCCCAAGTGATTGTGTAAAAGTCTATACTTTTGCAGTGTTTTACTTAAGATCTTTCAGACTTCTATCAAATTAGCTTGATAGAAAAACAAAAGCACTGTTCTGACCAAAAAAATTATGTCTAAGCCTGTTTTGCTGCCACTTTTAATACGAACATAGTAGTTTCGTTCACTTATTTGTATTTGTGTAACATCACGCTGTGGAAACACACCCTTCCCTAATCACGGAGACTTGCTTTTGGTTGCTAATACATGAAACTAAACTTTAGCTTTCAGCAATGATTATTTCAGCAGGATAAGCTTAAATGTTATTATAAAGGCTTACACACATTTCTTAGGTCTTGAAAGAAAAACACATCAAGTTTTGTTGTAGCTGCTTTGTTTGAAATGTTTTATTTCCTTTCCATCCTCTTTAGCATAATTAACCAGGATAATTATACATCGTTCTGGACCCTCCCAGACCGTGGAAACTGCACTAATATAACAAGCATTTCAGTTTCACAAGGTGCGTTCCAAGTCTCCAGTTTATTGTTGGTCTGAAATCAAAACCAGCTCTGATAGTCTTACGATCGACTCAACAGACAATGCAATGGAAGTGGCAGTGCAGCTCGCAGATATCACTAACAGTGAGCTCTCCAAAGAGGAATTGACTCAGGTGGTGTCCAAGGTGAAAGAGCTTGTGAACATTGCCAAAATCAATGCCACCCTGGCCAACACTGTGGTCACTATCATTTCTAATGTCATGGTTGGTTCTGAAGACGCTCAGAAGGATGCCTCAGAAACGTAAGTTTTACCTGTGGATTTAACAGAAGGGAATCAGCTAAAATGAGTTGTTTAAACCTGTTCTGATTCTGAATAAATGTTTGATTAGAATACTGTATGCTATAGGGATGGACTGGGACCAAAAAAGGTCCTGGCATTTTCGGCCAATTTTAGGCTGTTGGCTCATTTAAAAAAAAGTACATAATTGTTTTAAATCAGTAAACAACTGATTTAAATTTGTTGTTTAAGTTACAGGCAATTTTCAGTTTAACCCGTATTTTGTTAATAATCACTTCTTAATATCACTTAATAATCACTTAATAATTGTAATTGAGGTTTACTAGTTGCTATTTTAAACTTTAAATTCACCAGTGATTTGATATAAAAAATAACATAAACTTGTTTTCATTTTTTTTTTTTCATTTTATTAATAAAAACTGTTTTATCCCTACAAGACATACCACAAATTAGTGATCGAAAACATAAATCATTAGTTTTTTTCACATAGAGAACACATAGATATAAATTAAACTTGTTATTCCGGATTTATAGCCTTTTTTTATTAGCATTTCCTAGTATAAAATTTTGTTTATTACTATTATTTGTTTTTACTATTAATATTATAGAATATGGTTTTATACATGGAATAATATAGAAATTCTCTTATTACTCTAAATCTTTGATCATTTTGTCACTGTTACCGGTACAAAAAGTAGTCTTGTAAAATAAAATAAAAAGTACTGTTTCTTTCTAGTTTGTTATTGGGGCAAGAGTATTTACCATTAAACGTATTAATGGGTTTTATTGTTGATTTAATTTTTCATCTTTACATCAATGTGTTGCTTCAGAGCTCTCAAAGCAGTGGATGAACTGGTACAGAAGATTGAGTTTGATGGACCTTCGCTAACAATCACTTCCAAATATCTTGCTGTGGGTGTGTCTGCCCTCGACCCCACCAACTTTAATGGGACCACTTTCAGTGCTTTTGTATCCTCAAACACAACAGACCCTCAGGTAAAAATCACACCTCTGAGCATGTTTTATTGAGACCGAGCTCTGGATTTGGGCATTTATTATGTTTTCAAATCGAATTCACCTAACACCTCCTGTGTTTTGATAAATGTTGTAGCTGTATATTTCTTTCCAAATGTTTTAGCAAAAAAGTAATTTTTAAGTCAAAAATATGTCATAAGAGATGACATACCACGGACCATGTCCAGCTGTCGCACCCATTGATCAGGAACCAGCAGTTCTTGGAAAGCCATGGGAGGATAAAGCAACATTGTAAAATGTCTGAATAACACACTTTCTCATCTCACATTGACTGTCAGAAGTCTATTTCTAAAAGTATTTAAAGCATCCTTGCAGCTTTTTGTTGTATTTTTTTTATTTATTCCTTAAGCCTATTGTCAGTTTGTAGAGCAGATCTCACAGAATATTATGTTGTTATAGAGCAGCTTTGTTAATTGCATAACTTTAACAATATACGTTACAAAATTTTACATTTCCATTAAAACTTAGCAACTTTCAAAATGCAGTTTTTATCATACACACTGTCTCTGAATCACCTAAACCTCATAAGGCACAGCTTACCCGGTTCCTCATGCTGCCATGCCTCCACCACGCCCCCTACAGAGCGAACTTTACTTGTTGGTCTGAAGTTGGCAAACCATAATTGTTGAGCAATGCTTTCACACCATTTTAAATAAAGAGTATATAATAAAAATGATAGAAAACAGTAATGTGTTATGTAATCATCTCTAAAATATAGAACCCAGAGTCTGAACCAGATGTTGAATCTACCTCAACATCAGAAAGACTCCTTTAAGATGTCTCAACATGGTAATGTTTTATATCTGAGGCTATCTATATGTAGAGTTACTTTCTGAAACGGTATCCCTGAAGGATATTGTTATTATGACACTTTATTATTATGTTATTTGTTATTATGTTATTATGACAGATTTTTTTACATAGCTAATAATGATATACATAGCTTTTAATGATACACTTACAATGTATTTATATAGTTATAAAAATTATAGAAACGTGTTACATCACATCATTATTTGATCATTTAGTCTTAGCCACTGAAAACATTAATTTTCTGAGCCAGCCTTGTTATAAGACCTCTTTTGAAATATAAATTTTTTGTTCTACATTGAGATGAGCTGCATTAGCGCCCTGGAAATGAAAATATGATTACACAATCATGCATGAATTCATCTCAGTATGACTTAATGCATGAGGGAACAATGCTTAAACATGTAGAAAAGGTCTGAAAAGTCAAGTTTAAATAGTATTGCACTTTTAAATAATTGTAAAATTATTGTTTCTGGATGTTTGTTTTGTGTGTGTGTTTTTTTTTTTCTTCAAAAAAAATACATTTGTAGATTTCTGTGCATTTATGCAGAGAATAACTTTCTCACACAGATTGATTTTGAGTCAGAGCCTCACAATGCTTTAGCAGTAATCACTCTGCCTCCAACTCTGCTTCAAAACCTGAGCAACTCACAAATGGATCGGGCATCCAGAATCAACTTCATGTTCTTCAGTAAGACGGGACTCTTTCAGGTGAGCATTAACTAGATACCTTTTTACATTGAAATCTATGGTTTATTAAAGTCTTTAATATAAAATGTTAACATACTGCAAAAACAATGACATTTTATGTTATTATTTTTCATTAGTACTTTGGAACTTTCATGGTACGGTAATGAAGCCCCTGAATGTTTTCCTTGTTTTTTGTTTTTGCACTAAGAAAATTAACTGGTTATTAACTATGTGGCAAAAAAACAATAACTGTTGAACTTCTTTGGGGTCTGTAAGATCGTAAAATATAGCTATCAAATATTGTTGATTTTTTATGAAATGTGGAAAAAATTTGAATCTCTTCTGTGATTCAAATTCTCAAGATCTCCATTCTCAGGATCATGCTGCCCACAAGAATGAGCAAAAGGAAAGCTTGTAAAATCACATTTTATGAGCTAGAAACAATAATAAAAAATAAAAAAAGATCTTATTTTCCCCATCCTTCTAATGGTGCTCATTAACATGTTTAACTAAATAAAGTTGTTTTTCAAAATCATTAATTACTCATAGCTAACCAAATTGATTTCCTTTGCCCCACTTGCAAAAATGACCTATTCTATTACTCACTAAATAAAAAAACATTATATGTGTGACTTTTATTTTGAAAGATTTTTTTCTGAAAATCTTAAATTTCTTGACAGGATAAGCAAAGCAATGGCAAGAAGCTGAGCAGCTATGTGGTGGCTAGTAGTGTTGGCAACTTCACAATCAAAAACCTACAGGATCCAGTTAAGATTGAGATTGCACATCTGGAATATCAGGTGATTATTTTTTAAAATCTTGTCAATATCCTGTTAGCTGAAGTTGAAACCAAAGTGAAATGAAGTGAAAGAGAAGTGAAAATGAGCAGTTGGCCAGGTAAGGAGTGATCCATAACTGGGATTTGTGATCCGCATTTAACCCATCCCAATGTAAACTGGCTGCGGCCCCCAGGAGCAGTCAGGAAACTGGTGCCTTGCTCAAGTGCACCACAGGTGTGGTTTTTGAAGGTGGGAGAGCAAGTGTTTCATCACTCTCACCACCTTCAAATCGGTGGATCTGGAGATAGAACCAAGGACCTTTCGATAACCAAGTTGATCTCTTTATCCACAAGACAACAACTGCCAATATTTTTGCCGCTGTACAGTTTTGAAGAAACATTTCCACTCCACATACATTTTTCTGAGTTAAAAAAAACTGTGTTGACTTAAAACATCTATCTGTTCTCTAGAGAGAACCGAAGCCACTTTGTGTGTTTTGGGATTTCAACCTCCAAAGTGAGGGTAAGAGAAATTGTACTTACTTAAAGATTAAGTCTCTCCCGTTAGAGTAAAGGTACAATTTTTTCTTCAGATCGCACTGGAGGCTGGAACAGTGAAGGCTGTGAGGTTGGGCCTGAGTCCAACAGCAGCAGGACTGTCTGCTTGTGTAACCACCTCACACACTTTGGCATTCTAATGGTGAGATTTCTGAGTTTGGCACAAAAACGACAGAGTTGTGGAATGATTTAAGCAAGTATGAGAGATTGAAGTAGTATCAGTATGTCATTAAGGCTAACCGCACCTGAAAACACACGGCCAACTGTCTTCAAAATTTGTGGCTTTGATTAGAGTTGAACTGAAACAGTAAACATGTCTTTATTTTATATGTTGAAATAATCTGACAAAAATTACGTTGTGGGGAACGCAAATAGTCTAAACAAGCTATATATTACTTTATTTAAGGGAACTAGGTGTGCTTGTTTCTGGAATAAAATTAAAAGCATTTAGCATTTAAAACCTAATGATGCCATCTGTTTCGTGTTTTTATTATATGATATTGAATAGTTTTATTACTTTTGTTACTGTTTGTTTTGTTACTTTTCTAGAAACATACCATGGCACCACTTCAGCTGAAAACAAGATAACAAGAAATTAACATTTAAAACCAACAGTGGCTTTTGGTAAATGTTGAAAAAAGGGAAGGACATACCTTTATACAATTTTATCAAATAATCAAAATATGTAATATATTTGAAGAATAAGAAGCAAGTAAGTTTTCAAAGGAAGTATGATTGGTTCATTGCATTAGTTCTCCAAACGTGTGCTCTATGATCACAGCATCTTGATTGAGCCTGTGGGATTGATAACAAATCACTTGTGGTTTATACAAACACACCTATGATGAGTTTTATTATAAATTCCATCTTTCCTTTCAGGACATCTCTGGAACAGCTTCACAGATAGATGAGAAGAACAACAGGGTTCTCACCTTCATCACCTACATTGGCTGTGGTATCTCAGCCATTTTTTCAGCTGCCACACTGCTCACATACATTGCTTTTGAGTGAGTGATTTCAGTGTCTATTTTAACTAAGCAACAAAGGGGCAATTTCAGATTTCAAGATTGTGAGGAATGTGGGTTCCTTAAAAATGTACAGGGCATCCATTAGAAAAGTTTTACCTGAAAAAAAAACAGTTACATCATGATATCTAGCCACAACCTCCTACTTTGCTTGGTATGCATAATTGGAAAAGACCGAAGTTTAATATAATCAATATCCAGAATCATGCAGATGGGGGGGGGGTACTGAAGGGGCTCCCCTACCCCCTATTGAATGGGTTGGAAACAGCATCTTAGTTTAAGATTTGTGAGTGATAGACATTACTTAAAAGTGACGTACTCAAAGTATAGGGGGTATGGAGCCAGAACGGCCTCAAAAAGACTGTACTCGTACATTTCAGTTCATAAATAAATAACACAATTCAAATGTACAAAATCCATTTCTTAAATTCAAAACAATGTTCGTACATTTCCAAGTGAAAGTATAAATATTCCCCTCAATCCGTACACCTGTGCATTTTACCTGAATTCATTTGACAACAGGTTCACAGATTTGATTTTATTACATTTTTCAGCTGCTTCTCATGAAATGTTTATAAACTGTGTGAGATTTATTTATGCATTGTTGGCTGTGGATTTGCAGCAACACTTACGAGTGCTCTCTGCTCTGAATGTGTGCTCACTCCTTTTGAACCTCTTCTTGCACGTATTCGTAACTTCAGAACTGCTCCTGTTCTTCACCAATCAGAGCACTGATTCAAGTAGCTCAAAGCTGCGCTATTTTTGCACATTGTTTAAAAATGTGTTTTCGTAGTTTTATGTTTTTTTTTGTTTTAACCACACTGCTGGAATTAGAACTGAAATTGCTTGTTGTTGGCCGTCTCCTATAATTGCAAGCATGAATTGTTTTCTTCCACAGGAAGCTGAGGAGAGACTATCCCTCAAAGATCCTGATGAATCTTAGCACATCGCTGCTCTTCCTCAACATGGTGTTTCTTCTGGATGGCTGGCTGGCCTCCTACAACATTGCAGGACTGTGTGTGACTGTGGCTGTGTTTCTGCACTTTTTTCTTCTCACTTCCTTCACCTGGATGGGCTTAGAGTCCATCCACATGTACATTGCTCTGGTCAAGGTCTTCAACACCTACATTCGCCGATATATACTCAAGTTTTGCATTGTTGGATGGGGTGAGAATCTTTTTTCCTAAGCTGAATAGCTATGTTAAAGGGACAATATTATTGGAATATAATAATATGGTGTTATTGATCTTCTGGCTCTCATGAACATACGTTTCAGTTTTATTCAGATTAATTATAACTATGAATTAAACACTATGAATTTGGGGGCATCAACAATTGAGGCTGTTTTAGGGTCGTGTTGCTGAAGATGTAACTCACAGTGATGTCGCACCTCCTGTTGCAGCCTGCACTGTCGGTGAACTAGTGAGGAGTCGAAACACAAGCAAGAGAAGCAGCAATACATGTACAAATTTCTGCTGCTCATCTGTGGATAGATGATGAAGACTTCAGTACTAAGATGTACATTCTGAAACAGAGCAAGGTTGTCAGTTCTTTAGGGACATTACTTCTACTCCTCCTTTGATTCACCCTAATAGATAATGGTAGACGCAACCACCCTGTAACCAAAATCTGCCAAATGGTAAGCTAACGTCAATATTCAGCGATATGGAAATTGTGTTGTGATACAATAATACAATCAATTAAAAACAAAAGTTTTGCAGAAAAGACTCAATTAAATGAAACCACTTTAATATAGTTGTGTACAGGGCATTACTGCACACATTTATGTCCTAACACAACACATTGTGTTTCCATAATATTGGCCCTTTAATCTTTAGTTAGCTTTCTAACTTTAAGGAGCTTTGAGACCAAAACTGACTGTTTCCAGGTATCCCTGCTGCTATTGTTGGAACTGTGCTGGCTGTGAGCAAAGACTCTTATGGGAAAAACTACTACGGAAAAGGAGATAATGGACAAGGAACATCAGAATTGTAAGTTTGGCTTTTATTACTCAGATGAAATTTTTGATATAAAAGTGGATCCTCCTTGTTCTGACTCTTTCTCTCTGCAGCTGTTGGATTCATAGTCCAGTGGTCTTCTATGTTACTTGTGTGGGTTACTTTTCCATGATCTTCTTGATGAATGTGGCTATGTTCATCGTGGTCATGATACAGATCTGCGGGCGTAATGGTAAGCGCAGTAACCGAACGCTGCGTGAAGAGATCCTACGAAATCTGCGCAGTGGGGTCAGCCTAACCTTCCTGCTGGGCATGACCTGGGGCTTTGCTTTTTTCGCCTGGGGTCCAGTCAGCCTGGCTTTCATGTACCTCTTCTCCATTTTTAACTCCCTTCAAGGTTGGTTGATTTGACTATTTTTACATGTCTTGCATACGCAATGACACAACACACAGGTAATATTTAAAGGTGTTTAAAAAATGTGCTTTTTAGATATAATGCTTTTTAAATTAACAAATCAGCTGATATCTCAGCTTTTGAAAACACCAGAAACATGGGGACCGGTTTACCTAATTTATGGTAACAATACAAACTTTTATATGACTGATTCTATCCTAGCAAACATATAGTTCAATCAGTTTATCAGCCATATTCTACTTTCAAATTATGTATTTTTCCAGTGAAATTCGTATGATTAGATAAAAAAAGACATTTGTGATTTAAACATCAATTTGAAACCTTTTCAAAATGATTCTGAATACCAATTTTAGATGGTTTTCACTTCTATAAATGTGTATATCGCTACATTATCTTTGTTGTTGTAATTAACGTGATTGGCTGGTTTTAACGATAGCTAAAAAATTCTGCCGAAACCCGGGATCGAACCAGGGACCTTTAGATCTTCAGTCTAACGCTCTCCCAACTGAGCTATTTCGGCGTGTTGATATCATTTGGTTTACTATCATACTTCCACAAGAGGTCGCTCTGTTCTATGTAATAAGCAGGTCTGTTTATATCTATTGTGGTCGTTTGTAAGGAGTTTATTTGTTTATTTATTCCAACAGGGTTTTTCATTTTTGTGTTCCACTGTGCACTAAAAGAAAATGTACAGAAACAATGGAGAAGATATCTGTGTTGTGGAAAGCTGCGACTGCCTGATAATTCAGGTAAATTACATTTCCTACTGATTGACTTTACTTTGTTATTAACCCTTTATTTTTGGTCAACACCGAAATTTGAGACAACGACAGTTTAGATGTGTTTTTCATTCAATGAGCTTGATTTTTCAAGAAGAAAAAAGAGTGAGTTCATGCTACGCATGTGTGTTTCAGAGGTTGTTATATTAAGGTTTTTCAAGGCTTTCTGATGGAACATAGTTAACTTAGGTGCTGAATTCCTGAGTTTGTTCCACTATTCGCATGTGTGTTTCTGTAATGCTTTACAGACTTTCTTTTGCCACAAGTATTACAGAACTTTTCTTAATCAAATGTAGGAATTGAGGGGACTTAGCTGGGCTTTCTCCCTGGTACATGTGAAAATATAGTGAACAGAACTGCCTAACCCATTGCAGTCTTTTAGAAATGCTCTTGCACTGATATAACAATGACCATATAATTAGTTATTAACTCATATTTTACAGATTGGAGCAAGACAGCCACCAATAATACCAAAAAAGTCAGTTCTGATAACCTGGCAAAGTCACTATCTTCTAGTTCCTTCGGCTCCACTACAGCCAACTGGACTTCTAAAGCCAAAGCCACACTAAACCCTTTTGCCAGGCACAGTCATGCAGGTGAGACATTAAGTTTTGATTGGATAAATAATCCATTGCTCTGCCATGTACCGGCTGACTGTTTTGGCCCTGTCAATATTTGTACTCTGCTGTTTGTTACTTCATGCTTTGGTCTACTGTTGTCTTTCTTTGTCTGTACAACACGCCGGGACTCAGTGGTGCTGTGTGTATTTATGTTTGTGGTATAGAGGGTACCCTGCAATAATGCCATGGAGAGACTTCCTGAGGTAAATAATGCCAGCTTGAGTCAGTGTTGCTTCCTCCCTTCGTGTAACCAGCTTCCCCTATTGCAACATACTGAATTCAATCCAGCAGTCCTATACATCGTACTCTGTTTATCTCACTCCCAACAGACAAATGTTTTATTTTTACCCCCTAAAAATGACTCCACCTTATAGACTCTGTACTATGATTGAAGCCTGTTGGATTGAATTTGCTGAGTGACATTCAAGAATGAGAAAGCACACTAGTTATTATTGTCTATATGAAATCATTTACATTTATGAGGTCAAAACCGATATGTTATATTCATAAAAGGGTACCATTTGATTTTTTTCCAGTCTCCGATTAAACAGATTTAGTGTCTTTTACAGTTCTAAATGTCATTTACTCTCTGATACTAATTGTTCTGATCGTTTTTCACCCTCTCTGCAGTGTGAGTGTTTGCACTAAGGCGATTTACCTGCTACAATTTATTTTACAGATAATGTGCCAAAAATGACTAAGGAGGAGGAAGTTTATTTCTCTAATGTGTTTCAAAATGATGCTATATTAGTTTACTACACACAAACTGAAATGGTTAAATTTTAAATTTTTGTGCTGTTTTAAATGACACTTATGAAAACTCTTTCTTTGGAAAAAATTTTGAGAAAAATGTGTGCATGAATGATGCGAAGACACTCATGGTAGAGTGGTTAAAATCTTCTACATTTTGATCAAATTAGAAAAAGTAAAATGGAATTAAAATTCAATGATTTTTTTTAACATGGATCCGCCCACCACTAATGGTTGACAGCTTCATGGGTTGTCCAAGCATGGGCCAAATAATGTGAATTGCATACACAAAATAAATGGGCAATTTTATAAAATGTTATTATTTAAACAAGATTTATATGTAAATCCGTAAAACATTATCATAGTCAAGAGACATCAAGTAACGCAGTGGTGGAGGTGGTCACTCTGTAACCGGACGGTTGGCGGTTCGATCCCTGCCAGGTCCATTCTGCCTTTGTGGCCCTGGGCAAGCGACTTCACCCACATTGCCCTGTATGGATATGGGTGATGGTGGGTGTAATTGGTGGAAAGTTGGAGGCCATAGACGCGAAATGGCAGCCACGTTCTGTCCAAGGTAGCTTATCAACACCAATGTATCCGTGAATAAATAATGCTTTTAAAATTGTGAAGCAAAGTCAAGGCAAACCAATAGTATTTCCTATACTTAAAACATTGTATTGTTATACAATACCTGCAAATTTGTTTTATTTTCTTCATTTTGTGAATAAAAAAAGATGTTGACATTGATCATTATATGATAATGTTCAAATGGGGTTAGCAATGACAGATGTGGGGATATAACCAACATTCAGGTAATCTAACAGTCTTTGATTCTACGTAATCAAATAATGATTGCATACTTCTTCAAATAAGTCTTCCTCATCTTTTATTTCTTTATTTCACACTTCAACTACATATACCCATATATATGTGCACTCGTCAACAATCCAATGGTAAAGCTAACAATATGTCTTATGTGTAAGATTATTAGTCATGTGAAATGTTCTAATTATGCCACATTTTTTCACATGCTTTAATCTTTAAAATAAAAAAGGCTTGGCATATTTCACTTCGTGTTTAGTGAACTAATATAACGCACAAGTTTCACTTTTTGAACCAATTGAAATAAATGGGACTTTCTTCTTGAAATTCTAATTTTGTAGGTGTGGGCCTGTATAAATCTCACAGTTAAACATCAGTTATTAAGCAGCAGGCTTTGTATAGATTCTCTATTAAGAAGCACACAGCTGTTGACGGGGGCTGAAAGTGCATGTGTGCATCGGATTTTTTTTGCCTATGAATGCAGCCAGGCATGGAAACCCGACAGAACGGCATGAACCAACTCACCTCTTCTAATGACGGTTTATTAAAGAATCCAGATCTTGAAACAGCTCCAGCCCCTTGTCCTGTTGTGCGCAGATGTATGGATAACTTAACCTAAACTATTCACAAGTACTCTTCATATCATTGTGACTTAATTGCAGGTAAAAGTTTCTCAAATCAGAGCAACCCCAAATCCAGTCCTTTGAATGGAGAGGCATCCTCATCGATCCTCCCCGTGCACCAGGTTCTGGACAAAGTAAAGGGGTACTGCTCGGTCCGCTCAGAAAACTTCTACAAAAACATCATCATGTCAGATGGCTTTAGCAACAGCACAAAATTCTAAGCTAGAAAGCCGAGACGGATGCAGACTTTCTTGCTTGAAAGAGGTTGACCCTTCCACCCATCTCGAATGGAGTAGAGCGATGCAGAAGCCTGTAGAGTTGGCAAGCTATGATTGTGTGGGTTTTACATACTGTGATATTCATCTTAAATACTGACTTTTTGTAAATATTTATAATAGATTTTACTGTTTGTACCTTTTGCTAATTTCTGTTTAGCATCGTTTCCTTTTTGCACATTGTTTGTTGAGATTTGTACATACATATACAGACTGCAGCTGACAAAGGGACCATTCTTCTCAACCAAAGACTGGCTGGGCATAAATAGGGTGTACTAGTTACTGTAGCTCCTCTGTTCAGGACTGAAAGAAGAACCATTGGAAATTTCATGTTTGTGACATTTGCATCTACTTTAACAGTTACAGACTATTTTCTCTGTAAGTTAGAGAATATTTTCCTGCATGGTAATTTAAATGTTCTCATATGTAGTATTTTCACAATCTACTACTGACTAACGTTACTTTTTTTACAATGTGATCAAAATGCATAGATTTTCATAACAACAGTTAGCTAAAGGGCATCAAGATCACTTTCCCGCTTTGAAACAGAAACATCTTAACATATTGACAGATTCATATTGCTGTAGTTTAATAATGTTCTTTGACTTGGTATTTATTTTCACTTTTTTCCCTCTGATGCTTTGCTGGGAAACTGCAGTCACCAAGGGCTGTACACTTGCTCTGGTTGTCAGTGTAGATCATCATTTTATTGTGTGTAAGTGTGCTCGAAGAAAATGTGGTATCCTGCATATTAAACGCACTTAAAACTGGTTGTGTTTTTGCCTTATTTTGCCTTGCTATGCTTACACAATATTTATGATAAAGGGGAAGTTACCTGCTATATTACCAAAGTTTGTTGTCTATTGGACACATTCGTTTTTTGATATGTTGTTACCTCTTTTTGGGAGAAGTAAATCAAGATGCCTTTAAACACCTTACGACGAGTTCTTCATAAAGCTGGTCAAATAACCATATTACAACTACATCCAGGTTCACTGTGTAATGGTTTGAACAAAAAAAAGATAAATAATTATCTAACAGAAGGTTTAGAAAACAAGATATGGTAAAACACGAGAAAAAAAGGCTTTGATTTGGTCAGACTGGGTTCAAAAATGTCTAATAAATGCAAGAAATTCAAGGCACACCTCAAATTACAGACCATGCATGTTTGTAGAAAACGTATGGTTGAAATATTCACAAAAAGGTTCATTTTTACTTAAGTTGCGCAGATTTACTGGGTAAGGAATGTTCAATTGCAGAACTTCTCAGATAAAACAATCTTTCTCAACCAATTAGGTCTGGAGGGTCACAGCTCATACCCAAAGGCCCTCTTTGCTTGTCTAAAGCCTGATTAGTGCACATACTAGCAATGGTTGCAAATAAAATGTGCAGGACTGTGGGCCTGGACCACAAAAAAAAAAGACCTGGGTTAGGGTCTGAATTAGGGTCTGGGTGATTACACCAATTTGGAAGCCAATCTGAAGCTTCTGTCGGCAATTCTAGGTTGTATAAAATGGTTGAATGCTTATGACCTTTCAAAGATGAATTAGACTCAGATTAATTTTTTTAAAGTGTATGCAAAAAACAGCGTTTGAAATGTTAGAGAAGAACTTGTGAGTAGACAAGTGAAAGTTCACATTTTTTATTTAAAAATGCATTTTAACCGTTCACTTTAGGAAGAGAAGGATCTTCAATTTTCTATTTTACCACCTTTCTAACTTTCTGAGTTTTTTTGGAGGAATTTATTCTGTTATATGGTACTTTGGCCAGCCTTTAGAGACACAAACCCAACAGAAGATTGTTTATACCCCAAACAATCTATAAGAAACAACACCATAATAAGAATAAAGAATTACAGCAGAATCTAAAGAGTGGTTCAAAAAGTGATATCCACATGAACACTTCATGTTTGTTCTAGACCACACTTAAATGGTTCAAGTTAATTATATTAAAACTTTTCGAGTTGGCTTTAAATGTACTTGTTTTTGATTTTATATTATATATATTCTTCAATTAAACTGATCTCCAAGTACAAATTGTGATACTTCTTTTTTGAATGTTAAAAACACTGGCTGTTTACTGTGTGCAGTATTTATGAACATTTTGGCCAAAGCTTAGCTTTTTTTTCTTCTGTTAAACCCTTTAGGGGTTACAAGGGAGCAAAACCCTGCTTAACGTCCTTTAAAAAAACAAAATTGAAAAAGCCTTGGTTCTGTGAACTAATGTGAATTTGACAAGAAATGCCACTCACATATCAATAGGATTTAAAGTCTATAAGCGAGCATCTAATAAGTTATTATAATTTCATAAATAGTGTCGATTACTGCTAGTACTACAGACTGTGCAAATAGTTGTAGATTTTTTTTCTCAACCTTTAATTAGGGTGTTGGCAGTGTACCTCTGCAAAAATGCGGTTAGTGGCTTACAGATTGAAACAGGGGACAGTCAGGAATAGTGTTTGTTCCTTTGTACCGGTAGTAAACGAGATCACCACAAATTCCTTCCAGAAGTTTCTTGTGAAAGCCTTCCTGTGAGGTAAGCCAGCATTCCTTCTGATGCCAAAAACGAACGGAGATAAGTAGATGGTCGTATAAAAAGATTCAGGCTCGTTACAATTTACCTTAACCCTATGCTCGCTCCTTCAATATGCGAGGCCAGGCCAGCCAACTGTATAAGGTTTACAACAGGCTTACACATCACTTCATGGAAAACAAACGGCTACAGAAAGAGTGAGTGAAGCTGTTGAGGAAAATTGCTAGCCTCTAGCACTGTGGAAACGTTTAGCTTAGCCACGAGGAGTCTCCTGTTTGATCTCTGGCCACAATGACCGTTTTATCGCATTCTCTCACACTTTACCTGTCTGAAGTTATTTTCTGCTCAACTTGTTCTTGTCTAACAACATAGCAGAACATTTTAGACACGGTTTCATTATTGTTAGCGCTATACGGGCCTGCCATTTTTTTTTTTTTACCAATTTGTGTAATAGTCACAACTTTAACGTTAATCCCTTCAGTTTCGTCAATCACATTAACAGGGCATCGCCTTTCAGCATTGTTATTTTTTGTTGTTGTTACAAAAGCTCTTGGATGAGTATTGATATATAAGATTACATTATTATTATTAGAAAAAATTATTTTGTTTTCATTTTGTTATCGCCTGTAGTTTGAAAAGTTTATACTGGATAACAACTGAAAATAACAGAAAAACAACGAGTTTGATATGATTTTTGTTGTCATCAATATTTGTTCTATGCATGCCTAAAGAAAAATAAAATGTAGTAGTACATAATTTTTAACGCTGAAGAGTCAAACTGATTGTTTAGCTTTTTTACCTTTTCATTTTACAATTAATACTCATTTAGTTGACAATACTTGATTACAGGTTTCGGTCCCCAATTTAAAGGATAGCATCTGTGAAACTGAACATGAAAATGCAACAATTAAGTTAAAACACATTTAATTAATTAAATCCAGAATTTAGTGCTAAAATTGACAAACATTTGCATGTAGCAATTGATCTTTAAAATAAATAGTTAAACATGCTCACTGTAAGGATAACAAAAGATATTTTACACCAAAGATAAAAGCAATTACCTTTCACAGATATACGGTCAAAGAACAGATCAGCCCTATTTGCTTCAAATACTGTTACCGTGTTACATTAGCCTTTCAAACCCATCGAACTGTCAGTATGTTTTAAACCATTCACAGCATACTCACATTCTGAAATACGGTTATATTAAAGTAATGTTGAGTCAGTTACTGTAGCTTGCTCATCCCTCTTATGTGGTCTGCATTCTACTATGTCTCCTAAATTTTGGAGGGAATCCATACTTGTATTGTTCCTTGTAGTTTATTGACTGGTGCCGTCTGAATGAGCGATTTTCATCACTGTAAAAATTCAATATCGTTAGCAACCATACTGTTTGCCAAACAGAATAAGCTTGAATATGGGACTTACTCTTTCAGGACAGGAAGGTATGAGCAAAATTGCAAACACTTTTTATCTTCAAGCTTGGTGCAATGACATCGGTAAGTATCTCTTCTCAGCCGTGAACCCAAACCATAGGGAATGACCTGACTGAACAAACAATTACAAACCATCAAAATATAAAAAGTAAATGTTCCTAAAAGATCTATTTAAACAGTAAAAAAGTAACAACATTTTTCTAAATCATGTTAACTATGATAATTTTTTTCTACTGATCCGCAAATAGCTAATGCTGCTTTTCCACCAGTTTTTGGAAGCCAGGTCGAACCTGAAAATTGGAAAATGTGATTGTTTATGAATGAATGCTAGAAAATGTCAGCTCACTCACTTTTCCTGTTGGTGAATTCCACCCACCACTATTGCTGGTTTCCCTCATGTGACTACTCTTAGAAGAAAAGCGGTAAATGAGCAAAAAAGTGAATGCCCTAAACCAATATGATGTTGCTTGGGCACTTCGTTCTGATCCCACCACACTCTTTGTCACACAATACTAGTCATACTCGCTCTACCTTCTACGTATGGATTCAATGTCTTGCTTACCCATTGACTTAACATGTGAATTCCGGTCTTGGTCTGAGCACTCTGAACCACAGATATGACTTGAGGGGGTTCTTTTTGATGCTTTTAAATAAACAATAAAGGGGTACTGGTTAAAGTGGGTCAATGTATCATCATGTTGTTTGCTAATTGGCCAGAAAGAAAATTTGTGAGCTCAAAAGCATTCCTACAATTTGATGGTTCTTCATCTTTCTGCTGTCATCTGTCTTTTAAAAAGTGCCTTTGGTTTGAGCAATTTGTGTTTGTCAGACTCTGTATTCACCAAGTGGAACCAAATTGACATAGCAGAGTGACGTTATTAACGCAAGCAAAATGCAAATTTGGAGTAGTTTAGGTTCAGGAGTCTTTAATTAGTGTGTTTGATAAGAACTTGCTCATCCTGACATTTAGATCGAACGTGTAATACTCATGTGGTCACTGCTTGTACAGTCATAATCTGATCTGAAATGGTAACAAAAAGTTTTCAAAAGCTTCAAATCTCCATTGTTGAATAACCCTATTTTTATTTACTTCTAAAAAGTCAGGCCTTCAGTCTTGGCCTTCTGGCTTTTTTTTTTTTCAGCAAAGGCAGTCAGCCTGTCCCCAGGTCCCATGCGTGGGCAACATTAATGAGACCACACAAAACCAACCAGACACATGCTTTCAACATGAACAAGCTCCCCGAAAATTTGGCATCAATTTCTACCCCTTTTATACAACTTTGTGGCAACAGTTTGCTGTCCAAAGTTGTGTTCAAAATGTGAAATCAGTGTCTAAGTTTTCTTGGAAAATCATTTCAATTACACCGATTGCCTTAATGATCAAAATATTCAGTTTGTGAATAAATATGCACTAAACTGAAATGTAATTAAATAGTATTTTTTACAGAATCACAACACTGATCTCTCGGAGTACAAGATAACGAGAAGCTCCTCTTCAAGTCGTATCACATGGCATGTCTTGTAATAACAAACTATGGATAGATATCTCTGTTATGAACCCAGGTACAGATAGCCTCCAATCTTGAGCATATTCATGCCATTTAATGAAACCACTATCTAATTGGACAGTTTTAGTCTTGTTCATCAACAGAAACCTAGTAACATCAACATGTTCCAAAACAACGATGAAAATGCAGCAGATTTTGTCAACATTTCCTTTCAAATCAGGATAAGCAAAGTTGAGCCAAAAAGTTACACTTTTTATTGTTAAATTAAATTAAATTGTTCAAGATGTCCGCAGACAGAGGCTAATGTGTACATTTTAATATGTGAAACTAGCTAAGGGTGTGTGACACTGTAAAGCCATTAAATGATTATTGATCAAATTAACAGTCATTATTTAAGCTAAAACATTTTTTACGAAACAATCAAATTGCCCAATAGTCATTTTCAAAACTTGAATGCCCTTCTAGACTATGTTTTAAAGTCAAATAATGGATTAATTGTACCTGGGTGTATCGACCCAGACTATTCCTATGTGGCAAAAGTACACACACTCTTTGTCCTTGAGGTTTTCACAAGAGCAGCGTTTTTCTCTGCGGTGGATTTGTGGGGCTGTGGTCAGAGGTGGACTTCTGTGCTCGTGGGACCCTGGGACTGACAGAGAAAAGAACTTTGAGAATCAGATAACACAAGAAAACACCAGTCAGATTCAATCTTTAAATTCAAGCCTACTGATTACAACTTTTGAGAAACTTTTATAATCTAAGCAGTCTACAGTACATTTCCAGTTATCATCTACTGATCAGTTTTGCTAGCTTTTAACTTCAGAGGTAACCCATGAAAATAAGATCTAAAAGGTTTAAAGTTGTGGTGAAATAAAACTCCATATGGAGAGCAAGTTAAAAAAAACAACAACAAATGTGAGTCAGTGGCCAACCACATTTAACGGCTGTTGGATTCCAGCAGAGCATGTAGAAGCTACAAAGAAACCGACCCTACAGCTTCCGCTGGGTGATGTTTTAACTACTGAATCCAAAGCAGATTGCTCACTTATTGCTAGCATGGTTTATCTTCAACAAACCCCGAAATCAAACCCACACATTCCTTATAAGAAAAGTTTAGATGCCATTTACAAAAATTATTGCAAACTAAAACGTTTCAGCCCAGATCATATGCATTGCAGGGGGGGGGGGGTGTAATGCGTTAATACAAATCTATTCTTAATTAATGCTTTATCTATTTGGTGAAAAAATAGAGCACAATTATTAATCTAAAATACTACCCCCTCACACACACACACACACACACACACACACAAACACATAGAAAACATGGACTGACAGGCATCGTTGTCACGTCTCAATTAACAGTCATGTTTTGGGGGAAATACTTTCAGAGGTTGAGAAAGATGATTTAAAGGATCTTCAGGAGGTTTAGCTTTGTTGATGTGTTTTATTCAGGAAGAGCCATCTTAACCCCAGGAATCAGGATGACTCCTGAGGTGCTCAATCAAGTAGCAAGGCCTGAGGCTCAAAGTCCTTTTGAAAGAGAGGAAATTGAATGCCCTGCTCTTGTGGAAAGTGATATGGGAGGGATCCTAGTTATCCATCACCATTCCACAGCTATGTGGAACCAGCTATAGAGGTTTGAACACTCTACCAAGTTGTCATGCATGTCCCCCAAGGTGTCAGTTGAAGTTACCCCTTGTAAAAGAATTGTTATTATAAACCAGGTAGGGATAATGAATCACAGAGTGGCTCATATGTCAAGCAAGGAATTTGTTACAAATCCGCTGGAATGTCTGCTTGAAATGCCTGACATGACTCACATTTACTTGACTTTGTAGCATCCTTGCCTACATTGTGAGAAGGATAAGCAGGCACTGTTTTCTTCATCCCTGTAATATTTTAATCCTAAACCGCTCTAACTTGATACTGGTGTGAAACGAGACATGAAATCCAAGACCAGCTCAATTGCACAGTGTTTTTTCAAGGAAAAATTTAATTTTGTGACCCATGCCCCTAAAGAGAGTGAGAACTGCCAAGGTGGATCAGCCTAGAGTGGTAAAGGGGTTACATCAATTCAGAACCACCTACATCGAAACAGTCCATCTCACTCACCTAGTGGCAACAAGCTTCCTCTTGCTAGAATAGCATGCTTGATAAACCTCATGCAAGGTTGTTTGTTAGTAGAAAACACTGATAATTTCAATTCTGTGGGAGTCCGAACCAGTGCTGCAATTCGGAAGATTAACTTCAACAACATAGCAATGTCACACAATATATTATTCTAGCTGAATAGCAACGATCCGTGCACTACAGAGTTCTGAAATTAAAAAAAATCTCAAAAGCCAACTATTACAACTTGTGTGTGCCAACATGCACTCATGCTAATCAATTGAAGATCGTTTCCTTTCTAAAAAGCAATCCAAATGTCTGTCTCATCGCTTAAATGAATGTTTACAGAGAAAACTTGCACTGGGTTTGAACTCTGCAGACTTAAATAAGCCTTTACCCACAGGCAAAATCCTCGCTTCCTCCACCCAGAGCCTTCAGAGTCAAATCGCTAAGAGGGAGGTTATACAGAAGTGGTAGACGATTGCCCTTTTAACAACCTGAATGTATTAAGATGCATTTAATGCAACAATATATCCACATTAAGCTACACCCTGTTCAAAACAACATTGAATAGCTCTGAAATATTTTTTTTCGGACTTTAAGATGCAACTTTTTTACCCAATAGCTATCCGCCAGCTACTTAAAAATCTATTTATTATTTAAAATCTTGCTATCCACAGCACTCAAAATATATTAAAGTTCACAGATAACCTAATCCAAGAAACCTGCACAAAACACCCCAAAACCTATGGTCTAGCTAGTAAAAGAAAATAAGCTATTTGCTGTATGATTTGAACATCAGAAAGTTTGAACAAGGTGCTATATCAGACAAAACATTAGATCATAGAATAATAACTGTGCATCTTTACTAAATTAACTTTAATACCATTCATTAGCATTTGGCTATTACCGTTAGCATTTTAATTTTGGAATGTAAAATCTGAACATACACATAAAAGTATTTTAAAACAAGCATTGTTTACCTTGTTCTAAAATGAAAACAGCACTTATTAAGAAAAGACACTGCAAATCCATGATGTAGTCCTGTTATTGTAAGCCTGTCTCCTGGAAGTCCACATGCAGAGAAGAGAGTGGGGAGAGTGAGAGCAGGTTTCTCATAAAATGCTGCCAGTCTCCAGACACCTTCAGCCTACCACACCCTCCTCTCCCCCTCTCTGCTAACCCTGTCCTCACAACGCTCCAGACAGACAGGTGTTTGACAGTGTTCTACACTGGAAAGAGAGGAGGCGTATAGTACACTCTGGAATTGGAAGTTAAGAATCAACTTTTAGTTAAGAATTTAGTTCAAGAAAGCAAACGATGGATTGAAATCGTATATGTGAGCAACATAATTTTTTCCTACTGTATTTACACAAGTTTTGTTGTTGCATGTGTATCTGTATTTTCTCTGAAGTGGTTTGAAGTGCAAACTCAGAAAACAGAAAAGCTGGCTCCCATCACTGCTTAAGCCTAGAAGCATTTTCCACTAAGGGAAGCCCTTTGTGGTAAACCTCCATCTAAATTAAAACAATAAAATGCCAATTGAAACATTAATACATGCATCTGCATGCCAGACCCTGTTATGCAGGAGGCTTCCTGAAACTCTTGCTTGCTTAGCATTTAGCACAATTATCATTTTAAACATGATGGAAGTTGTCAAGAATGGCTCATTATGGGCCTCATCATTTAATCACAAGGCAAACTGTTGTATTCTAAACCACGATTATTTTTTCCGACCCGTAGCTCACTTTTTGACTTCTCGTTAGTCAAGATTAAGCTTAGTTTTGCATTCAGGAGAGCTAATTAAAGGCTTGGCACCACACAAAACAGCACATTTGATCATAGAGCCCCTGGCTACAGGAATTATGTGAGACGAAGTGGTCTGGAGGAGGAAGGAGACCGTGGTAGCTCCAAAAGACTTCCTGCTGCTCTAGGACAAACTTAGTGAAAAAATGATTATATGAGCTCAATTGCTAACTTGTGTTTATATATATATATATATATATATATATATATATATATATAGTATATATATAGTATATATCATGTTTCTCCCACTCCCATGCTTTCGTCATGCCCCCTACTGGGTTGTGCTTGTTGGCAAACAGAAGTTTCAGCCATTTTAGACAAAAATGTAAGCCTGATAACTCTTTTGGCCCAATCATCTAAAAAAACAATTTCTTTTCATATGCTTACACTTCCGGAACGAGATGCATTAGCGCTTCATCTGATTGGTTTCATCTGAAAAGGACTTGAGACTTGTTTTGTGTTATTGTTGAGAGAACAATACTAAAATTTGTAAAAAACAAATAAAGAAATAAAAAAAGTCAGAAAGGTTGAGTTTATCTGATGGGATATTTTTAAAAAGATTAAGGTGTAGTTTTCCTCTCTTGAAGTTGTTCAGTCTTAAAGTATTAAAAAAAAAACGTTTCAACCTTCCACTTAAGTAGATTGTGCAGACTAGCTTTACCTATAAAATGATATTTCCAATAACACAATTAGAGAGCCTAATGTTTACAATTTTATTTTGTAGTTGCATGCATGTGTTTTAGACTTAGCTTTTCTTAGTAAAAGTTTGATCTAGAGCTCTGCAGAGTCCAAGGAAAATATAAGAAGGATTACAGGTCTGTTCACCAAATAATTATATAAATCAATAGCAATTTTTTTATTTTGACCGAGTTCCATGAGAAAGGAACTTCAATCAATTCCAACAGTATGATTGTTGTTAGCTTGCTCTGCATCTGTTCATAATTATCCTTTCTCGAGCCAACAAAGACCTTAAAATCAATATGTGAGATGACTGATGAAGCTAGACAAATATTCAGTCTCTAAAAGCACTGCACAGAGAGTTTCCTGTTCCTTTCGTCTTGTCTCCCACAGGTGCAGTGCTCTGGATTTGTTCTGACCCTCAGCCGAACTGCCTTCTTTAATCACTCAATATTATCTGCACTAATTCATTTTCTTGAGATCTTGTTGATGAAACCTACGGTCTGATTCATGAACTTATTATGTGAACGCAGACAGTAATTGACGTATCAACATTGAATCAAAATGTCACCGCTATCAAAACAATGTTGATGTTGACACAACCAAAGAACATATGGTATTTTTATTTATTTTCCAAAACTACATTTATAAAAATGAGTTTACCATCGCTTCAAATCTTTGAATGCACTCTTTAAACAGTTTTCCTAATATTTATATTTCCTGATTTCAAAAGAAGCTCTATAGTTCTTATGTTAACAATATATTGTTATAAATAAAAATCAATCATTACGAGTTTTAATTGAACCTTTTAAATAATGTGTGAAGGAACTTTGAACCAACTGCAAGAAAGCTATATAAATACATTTTGATTGGCTGATTGAGCACAAAGAAATACAAGTAAATCTAAAAAGAAAACAATCCAGCAATTAAATTAAATCATTTCATTACTTGTTTCAGAATATGAAATTTCATTTGCATATATTATTGCATATATGAGCTAATTGTGTTCTTCTAAACAATATCAGGAAAACAAACTGTATGAGATAAATCCTGTGGTTGGAACAAAATTAGCCTCTCCTAGATCAAAACCAGACCAAAAGATCTAAGCAAGATGCTGAGTTGATTAAACCAGATTAACTCAAGAGCACTTACTAAAAGGTCTAGAAGCTCCACAAAGTTCATGTTGTCCAATGTTCATATTTTCATTAACCATTCTTTTTTTTTTAAAGATTTTTAACTACAAATTTGAAGGACTTTTTCAACTGATCATGCAAACCTTCTGAAATTCCTTACTGTGACTAACCTTAAGAAGCTTTTATAGAATGCTATTAATAACTTTTTTTACATGACTATTGTTTTATTGTTGTATTATTGTTTCTATTTTTAGTTAAAATGCGTCAAATATTTCATGTATGTTGGCATGATATAGCCTAGATGCTGATATGGCTTAAAAACATATAAAACAACTTCACTCACTCAATCTAGTTCATTCTATTTCTGAGATTTCTGCCCTTTATGATGATAAAAAGCAAAACAAAATTCCAACTTCTAAAGGTTGCCGGAACTTTTAAATGTATTCTCAATCTAAGCCAGCCAGCCAATCAGTCAGTCAGTTTCTAGAAATCAACAGCACCCTCCTCAAGGAGGGTAAACCTCAAAAGGACTTTGAATCTGGAATTTACATTTACAAATATATTCTTGGAAGAATGGAATTATAGGGGACCAGCAAGGACTACGGAAGTGTCAAACTTATTGCTTGAGAGCCAATGGGTAGCATTAAACAAGTAAATATGAGCTTAGTTGGTGGAATCAGGTGTATTCAAATTAAGGTTGTCCCAAAACTAAGGCCCTGTCCACATATACACAGTTATTTTGAAACAATGCTTTTTTTCACAGCGTGCGTCCACACATAACCGGAGCAACGTTTTCACTATAATCGAGTTCATTTGGAAGACGGAGGGAGGGTTTGCCCTCTGCCTCTCTGAGCTAAAGCAGATCTTCTGAGATGTACAGTATTACATAAGCACACAACATATTTAATGACGTGTTTAATCACAGAACAGACGTGTCAAACTGCAGCAAGTGTGTGTTATTGCTACAGATGCGCTCACCTTGTACAAACACAAAAAGCGCCAGTTTTGAAAAAATATCATTTGAGCCTCAAAAAAACAGGGAAGTTTTGAGAGTGAAACAATTGTTGGTAAAGATATTTTTTTGTTTATAAAAGAAGTTTTTTATTATCTTTATGTGATCTGTATTTCCCAACCAATAAAAGGAAGCGCTGAACTCTGAAGAGTCTCAGTTCAGAGAAAGATGCTTCTGATTGATTGCTACAACCTCAATGGTTGAAGAGTCTCTGCATCGTTTCAGATCGTTTTAGCAAAATTTTATGAAGAAAAATCCAGTCAAGAATTTGATAGGGCTTCACAAGAACTGGCTACAGCTAAGCAGACCGCTCTTTGTTATCAATATAATTTCTCCAGAAATTCCAATACCAATACTCAATCTTGAGGTCTGTGTGTCGTTTTAGATCATTAACTGCATGAGAAGACTTTTCACAATAATATGTCTAAACTTGCAAAACATCTGGTGTACCCCACTCACTCGCTAATTACCTAATATTTGATATTGGTTCATCAGAATTAAGAAAACATCAACAAGGCACCGTCTACTATTTTGTTGTTACACAAAGAATTGTTGTTGTTACACAAAAAATTACACAGATTGATAAAGCAGCAGTTTTAAAGAGATAATTTTTTTTTTGCTACTTTACTTTTTGTACAAATTGTACAATTGTAAGAATGTAAAAATTGTGGATGGAGATTAAAAAAAAAAACAACCTAACGAGAATCCTGTAATCTTGGTACTGTAAGAATCCTTTTCAATGTATAAAGGACATGAGGGATTGTGCAGTTCAGACAGGCTCCAGGCTTAAGGCAGACTCCAGAAATGAGCAGGTAAAACAGCTAAAGGCTAAACAAGATATTTACTCACCTGGCTCTAGTAGGGTTTTTTGTATATTGAATTGACCTTAATGCCAATTTGGAGGGGTATTTTGAAAAAAATATTCAAAGAGCTGCTATTCTGAGTTTTTGAATATGAGCTCTCGTAGTGTGAAGCATAGCTTTAGTTTTAAGGAACACCCTGCTGGAGTTTTACAACTGAATAAGCTTTGTGTTTTAAAATATTACCTTTAATAAAAAAGAGTCAACTTAGAGTTGCTGAAATGAGTCTTAGTTGAAAGCTCTGTAGAGTATGTAACTGGAACCCTATTTTCCATGCCTTCTGCTAAAACTTATTGGTGATGTCGCACTTCCTACATTCATGCTATAAGCAATAAGAAAACTGTTAGACTATCAGCAGAAATCGGCAAGAGAATCTTTTAGTTGACACATCTCAAGATTTTTGTTTGAGGTTTTTCAAAGGTCAACACAGGCTGTGAAAAATGGCTCAGAGCACCTTCAAAGTTTAAAGGCGAAACAAATCCTCCTCAAACCATTTCAAAGTGGCACTTCAGTTGATCCAAGTTATATCAGAGTTTAATCAAACTGCCACATTTTTAATACCTGACGTTTTTTTTTCTAAAGAAAATATGTCTGAAGTATTTCCCTGAGCCATATATCCATGCCCTGAAATGAGCCTAAATCAATCATTTAAATTCACTTAGTGTCAAAAGTTTAAGTGGTGATGGTGCAGTTCGAGGCCATTCGAAGCCCTACCTGAGCAGAGTTGCATAGTCTTAATCATGTGTGTCCTCCTACAACACAAAAACACGCTTCAGGTGAAATCATTAATTTTATGTTTTACATAATGTTGGCATGAGCCCTAGGTAGAAAAGAAATGGATGGATGGATGTACAAGTCTAAGAAATAAATTATTAAAGTAAAAAAATACACACAAAAACCCTAAATGTCTCAATTACCTAATTTAATAATAAAGTATTGTAATCTTGCTTATTTTGCTTCAAAAATCTTAGTTAAAAACATGCAGTGCACCTGCATTATTACCAAGATAGCCTGAGTCTGTTGTCATTTCCTGGGTTTATATTTGAGCCGTATACTTGAATTCAGCTTTTTATGCAGCTTTGATTCAGTTTATTAAAACGATATCCAGTATTTGTTAATGAAATAAAATAGGATAAAAATATTTTCATGGTCTTTTAAATCTTTTACTATGTTGTTAATCAAAAGACTGAAAGAAGCAAATGTGAGTGGGAGACTGCAGAATCCACATTTTAAGATATGCACCAAAAACTCATAATGGTCAGAACCTTAATTAGGGATTTTAATCTAATTTTAAAATGAGCTATAACTAAATTAATTTTACTAAATTCAATTAATTTAATGTTTAGTTAATTAAGAGCTTTTTTCCAGAGAGAAGCAGACTAATGTGAAAGCCAGTGTCTAGAGTGTCTAGAGTTCTTTCGTTTGAACACTTGTTTACGTAAAACAACACATTACCTCACAGAGATAAATATCAGTCTCAGTTGGACACATTTTAAAAATGAAGCTTTCAAAATGGAATGCTTCACACCAGACCTGTAGAAGAAACATTAGATTTATCAAAACTGCTAAAACATTACCTAAATTTTGAGAGCATGTGAATTAGAAAAGACAACAATGCTAATTAAAGGTTGTGCAAAAGATAATTGTGTTATTTTTGTAACCAATCTTAGTAATTTTGTTACCAAAAAACACACATTGGTCATTTCAACATTCCTACCGACACTACTCAACACTCTTTGGGGGTATTTTTAGATATTTGGTACTGGAAAAGTTTTTAAGGAGCAACAAGGCAATTTCTTTGAGAGGCAAACACTGAAAGCAGTGGTTGCAAATGAACATTTTGTTTGATTGCTAGACTCTCAGGAATGTTCTCTTTGAGCGAGTGTTTCTGTATTGTATATTTTTGTATATATATAATCAAATAAACTGCAGCATTTAAAAAATGTAAGATTGAAGGGTTGATTTTGTTAAGATTTTTTTGTAAAAAATAATTTGATATAATATGAAGACATACTTGCAGTTTGACTTAAACAAACTGGTACATAATATATATACATATATACATAATGGTGTTCACATCTGGAATATAACAGTAAAAACTAGAGAGTTGAATTTACTCTTTCTGAGACCTTTAGGTTCTCCCATATATAGAGTTAAATAGATTTTTTGTTACATTAAGAAAGAAACAAGGAAAAAAAAAAATTTGTGTTCATTTCAAAGTTTTCAGTGAAAAAAATTCGGTCTGTTTAGATAGTTTAACTCGTTTTGAATTTTGAGTGTTTTGCACTCTCTCCAGAAAAGAACCACATACACTCTGAAGAGTTAATTTTGCTCTGAGGATTTTGTTATGTAAGATCCTTCATAACAAAACAAAAAAATAATTGTGGGACGATAAGTTAGGCCTGGTTAGAGGCTGTCCATCGTGTATATTCAAAATTGCGTTTCCTCAGGGTTCCAGGAGAGGGAGGCATATAATTTCCCCCGGTTTTAATAGTTCTAAAAACGCAAACAAAAAAGAGCGTTTGTTGATTTTTCCTTCCAAAATGTACAACTGGAACACTTTATAAAAATAAAAAAGGTGTTCTGGTCACATCCTGTGTTAAGTCCACATCGATGTGTGTTTTGTTTGTTAGTTTGTTTAGCTCTATGCTTAGCTATTATTAGTTTTCACTTGTATCTAACAGGGTTTTCTACTTTTGTATTTGCTGTTTTCCATTCTTGTGTGTAGCACTTCTTAATTCTGTCACGTATACATTTGTCAGGTTTGGTTTCAACATATCTAGTTTCTTGCATCGCTGTGTTTAAATCGCTAAAGTGTTTATAAAAGTATGGAATTATTATTATTAGTTGTTATTATTAAAAGGCTTTTCTAGACACTCAAAACACTATATATCTTGAGGGGGCTGTCTCTGAATCCATCTCCAGTGCACAGTATATACCTGGATGTCATGATGGCTGCGATTCTGCTACAGAACACCGGCTAAAGGTGAACAGGAGTCATGGAGAGCCGATCAGAAGAAGATGGCCAATTACAATACCGAGATAATTAGGTTATTAGGATTATTTATTTTCCTGCTTTTAGTATTGGTTGGTGGTTTCCAGTTATCTTGTATAAGTCTCCACTACTTGTTCACCTGTCTCTCATTGCCGGACCCCAGTATTCCCCTCACACTAAATCACGTTCCCCTCAACTTCTTTTGGAGTGATTTTATTATATTTTTATGGAAATATCTGTAATCGCCATTACACTGAAAGAGAAAGATTTTTTCTAGACAAACATTTAGAGAAAACATTTAGATTATTTTTTTATTCTGTATGGGAAACATCATATTTGTGTGTGTAAGTGGGCAAAGCGTACACAAAATATAGTACAATTTAAAATTGGGTTTTCACATTATTTAAAATCTTTGGTGGGTGTAAGGACTTCCAAGCCAAACATACTTTGGAATGTGTTAAAGTCAATATTGTTTATAGCAACTTTTTTTTTGGTTTTGTTTAAAATAGTATATATATATATATATATATATATATATATATATATATATATATTTATAGGTATATAGATATTTTTCTCACCTTTGTATTTTTCTGTGTTTTCCTTTTGTATTCTGTACTCTGCTGTAATATTTTGGTAATATCCCTTTTGAAAATACAATTTTAATACAAAAAAATTCAAAGGAAAATTAAAGAAAGAAAAGTGACCCAACTCGTAATTCATTTTGCATTTTGTTTTAGGCATACAGTTTATGATCTGTGACAAAACCTCAAATTCTCTAAGCATAAAAATCTGCTCTTACAAGGATTTTCAACATGCTGATAAAAAGCAGTTTGCATAATTTGTGACCTTTATGGCAAGATGACGTCAAATTGTTCTAATTATAGTAGAAAATCCGAGGGTGGGAACCCCGGCAGAGCTTGACTGGACACAAATGCGTCAGCTCTGTAAGAATTCTCCATGTTTGATTCGGCTATTGGGGCTTGACTTCGCTGAAAGCAGCTTGACAGCCACTTAATAACAGCGAAGAACAGATTTTTCCATCATATGGCGAGGAAGTCTTGCTGGGCTCAACTGAGGCCCATGTGTTCTAATGTTGCGTTTAGAGTTCTCTGATTCATGTCATTGTGCAGTACTGTACACATCTCCATTCTAATTTAGTTAGAAAGAATACCAATAATAATGCTGGGAACCACTTTGTTTAATTAAAAAAATTAACAAAGGAAGGATGGGTAATTAAACTCATTAAAACCATAGAGGCTTCTGGATGATATATATATATATATATATATATATATATATATATATATATATATATATAAAAGCTCGTAAATAAACGTGTAATGTGTTAATTGATGCTACCAAAAGATGGCAGTATGGCTAAAGAAAAGACAGACTCGAACAAGAGCTCGTCGACTGAACTGAAGGACAGTGGCAGAAGTTGGAGTCGAAACCAAATGTAGTCTGATATCTCCCGGGATTTTTCCCTAGAATATGCTGCAGACACGGGTTGAAATTATTCTCAGACGCTGTTGGAGATGATCCAGTCACCCCCAACAGGGCAGGAGCTGCTTTTCGTTCTTGATATAACTTTAAGACTCCTGAAAGACTTGGAAAATATTGGCGGCGTGTTTTTTCTATTTTGGTTGAAAAAAGAAGAACTGTTGCGGATTTTTTTGTTGATGTTTTTTTTAAACAAAAAAAAAAAGTTTACCAACGCTTAGCAATTTCGTGCACTATCGTGTCTGTTTCTAGATAGTGTAATTTAATAGATAGAAGTATTCTGGATATTGGCATAACAAGGTAATTAAACGTGAAAACACTTCAGGTCTACATGAACCTTTCACAAACTCAAAACGTTTCTTTTTCTTTCAGTTGTTTTTTTTTTTAAAGTTGTCATACAACAAAAAACTATACTTTTCTATTTTATTTTCAGCTTTCAAAAACACATTTTTTTTACTTGTCTGTTGATCTGTTACAAACACATACTCCCACCCCTCTCACATTAGGTAAGAGCAGATGAGACACAAGATAAAGTAGGTTTTAAAAACACAAAATGTAGATAGAAATCAGAAAATTATTTCCTGATCACATCACATTGATCAAAACATTAGCTTTTGCATTCACATTCATTTTAATTTATGCACCAGTTTTTCCCCTCAGAAGTCTTTAACAACTGCTTTTGCCAGTTGTGGTAATGCACTTAGCACAACACGCGTTTTTATGATGGTAATCAAGTTTCAGCTTGCCCCATAAATGATTCAGTTGCATAAGATTACATTGAGCAATCACTCTATAGAGGGAGGCGTGGGAAATGGTTGTGTAGACTGAGAAGGAAGACATATGTCTTAGATGTACAAAATACATATTCTCACTTGTTAATCAGTAATAAATGCTTTAGAGTATCTTCTGTTTGACAAATTTCTTTGCTATGGATACAACAGATTTTCTCAAGAGTATTTTCCATAGTTGTCAACCAAGGTTTTTAGGACCACTCCTAAAACAATTTATCTGAAAACTTAATACATTTGTAAAATGAGAGACGCACTCGCACACTCTTTTAAACACAGTTAAAGTATCCTGAGTGTGCATCGTCATTGGGTTTAAATGAATGTGACATATTTTTGTTGTCGATGTCACCAATCATTTATAAATGTTTACTGTTAGAAATAAAACTCATTTGCAAGACTGACTGAAATTATAGTTGAGTGGGAAAAGCTCAGACATGGCCCAAACAACCTATTATGGTAGCACTGATTTAATGTTGTCAGACAACTGCTAAAATGAGCAAAGTAAGGCGCATCTTTGTTATTCGACATCTTAAATCTGATTTAAATCCAGCCCCTTCCCTTGTTTTGTTTAAGCTATTTTTACAGAAACATAGCAAACTTGAAAATTTTGTGCGGATTCCCAGGCAAGCAAAAGGATCATAAAGACATACAGAGATGCAAAATGATCATAGTTGTATTTATTTCAAAAACAGCAATCTTTTGACCTGTGCAGTGATCCGTCAAAACCCAATATCGTACACAGTTTTCCTCTGAAAATCCTTAAGTTTTATTCTGCTCTTTTCATTATTATCATATCTTTTTATTTGTTGCAATACAATGATTTGTGCTTTTGATACCTTAGGTTTTAAAGACATAATAATACAGTTAAGTGGATAGCAGGGACTACTGACAAAAATGTCAAAGGAGTCAATTACATAGATCATATACATACACAATACAAAATACAGATGTACACACAAGAGTGCACTGGCTCCATTCTCCAGTTCAGTTCGGTTTCCTCAACTCATAAACATCACCTGGAAAGAAAAATCTTTATTTCTAACCCCAGTTCTAAGATTAATATGACTTGGGATTCTTTAGTAAAGAAACATAAGGTGCTTTTTTCAGTTCTCAGATTTGACGGTTTTATATGTATAAATATAGTACACATCTGAATTGTTGACTGATGATATGGCCCATGAAGAATTCCTTACATTTGAACGAATATTTATGGCTATGAGCACACAGATCTGTAGGCATCTGTTATTTACATGTGTTGGAATGTTTCCCATTCAATTCATCATCTCAAGTACTTCAAGAAACAATTCACAGAAGATCTAAATACCTTTCACGTCCACCCCGAGAAGCACTGGAGGAAAAGCAGAAGTGTCAATGTTGATTTGTTTAATGCTTAACAGTTCTACATTAAAATTGTGAGCAGTGAAATCACAACTAGTGTAGCCTACCAGCCATTAGGAAAGGGTACAAGCACTTAGAACCAACAACCATACTGCATGTGGGTCTCAAATCTAAACATATGCCAATATAGAATCGTCTGGTAAGTCGTTATATTAACATTTATTTAAATTAGATAGAATTCTAAAGAAAGAAAGATTACTGTGAAGTATATGCACACATACTTCTAATGTTTAAAGCCATATTACATGTACATTGCTCTTGCTCTAATTATGCAATAGGGAATCCCATGCTTTACATAGAAAAGGCATTCACAACATTAAGAAAAATGTACAGTTTATGAAACATGATACAATAAATAGTATTATAGAATTGCTGCTGTACACAAAAGCCAGTTGATTTCACACATATAAAAATATGTTTTAGTGCAACCTTACATGTATCGATACTTCACATCATTCAGACCGAAAGTGTCCAAAAATTTGCATTTATTACAAAGCAGGATATGCAAAACCCGATAGATTTATTTACACAACTTCCTGTTTAATGCTTATAAGAATATAAGCGAAAAGTAAAGAAAAGGCACACACATCTGTACATTTTAAACGTACCAGACAAAGTCCATAAGCAATTTTGGTCAGGCTCATACATAAGTTAACATATATGTGTTTATATTTTTTAAATTAGAAAGTGATTATACTTAAGATAGCAAACTGTATTATAAAAGCCATGCTTTACATGTACACTGAAACCATTGAATCAGTAAACGTGTATTTTTGAGACTGATTATGTCTGTATAGGTCTAAGAAAAAAATCAGTGACGCTTTATTTACCAACTTTCCTGTTGGATATTGTTCACCTGTTGTTGATATTGTCTTTGAAATCCTTGCCTGTCTTTGTATTGGCTGGCCTCTCTCTGCGCCCCTGCTGGCCAGACGATCGCTCTGGTGTGTCTGTGCTATAAAGAGTGGGAGGCTTTGATGTGGCAGGCACACTGCTCTCTGCTCTGGAGTGTGAGTGATGGCTGATCTCTGAGTCGCAGTAGTGATGGGGTAGCTGAGCCATGGGTGAGTGAGGTAACTCAGGACAACGGAGGGGATCAATGAGACTTGGAGGCTTTTCTTTAGTTTCCTCTGAGTCGATGCACAGTGAGGCAATCGCCTTAGTGCATGTTTGAACACTCTCTTCTTGCTTGCTCTCCTTGTCAGATATGTCAGCATTGTTCCCTTTTGACTTCAGAAAGTGAGGTGACTGAGCCTTAGGGGACTTGTCATGTGTATGGTGTAAATCTCCTGGAGGACCTTTGCCCTCGGATAGGTGGACGGACACTTCACTGGTGCTGGACTCATCTGAAGTGCTTTTCTGCAGGGAAAGATGCGTAGAATGAGCATTACCTGCAGCAGTGGGCACAGAATGAACCATCTGGATGCCACCGATTGGTATCATGGAAAATGGAGTGCGAATCTGCTGTTGGGAGTGAAGGGGAAGATGGCTAAATAATCCCTGGTTGACGCTGGGAGAATCGATGCTGCAAGAATCTCCTTGAAGATTAGATGTCTTGTCCTAAACAGATGGGAAACGTTACAGTTAATGTGTTAAATAAGTCGTCAAATAAATACAGAAATTAAATGTGATGACCAGAGGCGCTCTTGATCATTAATTAACCCTAGAATATTAATTTTACCATAAAGTGTCATCAACCTCTCTGTACCCTAAATAATTATCTTGTGAGGAATATAGGGCTGTAGCTGACGAATATTTAAGTAATCTGGTATTCTACTGAAAATATAATCGATTAACCGAGTAATTAGTTAAAAACCCTGCTTCCAGTGTCTGCCACTCCACTCTCCCATAGACATTTAATAGTAGAATGCTTTGAAACTTTGGTTATTATTACATCAAAATTGATTTAAATTCGTTTAAAGTCAAGCAGAACTATATTTGTAGATTACTAATAATATGCAATGTTAAAGATTAGAGTCGAGACGTCCTAAAAGAAGGTTTTAAAGTGGGATGTTCTGGAGAGCAAGTTCGAGGAGAAACCCCTGTTACTCGAGGAATCATTTCAGGCCTAGAGGACTTCAGCCATTGAGAAATATAATCTTACTTTGCTAAACACTTTCCATAAATACCCTTAAGGATTATATCAATTTGTAGAAATTCCTAATTTTACACCAGAAATTTTAGCAACAGTCTTTGCCATGTGGCCCAAGCCAAGAAAGAAACGTGGAGCAAAGTACAAAAAAAAAATCCCAATTAGCCTATGGTGAAAAGTAATTAAAAAAGAGGCTTCTGATTGGTTAAGATAGAGCAGTACACTCAATTGGCTTGTTTTTAACAAAAATGTATAGATAAATAAATTAAATGTATGTACTTTATGTGAAACCAATTCAATAACATCAAAATAATTATCAAATGAACGATTTCATCTTAAACTTCAAAGAGAACAACTTACCATCCCAAACTCTCCATGCCCTTTAGTCTTTTGTATTAAAGACATCTCTGCATGGGGACTTGGACTGAGTGCCCATGGGCCACTTTCATAACGGAGACCTCTCCTGGGGGATGCAGGTCTGAACAGTCCCCTGCGGCCTCTGGGAGAAAGTCTGCCTGAGAGATCCCTTCCAGGGGGTGTGGTTCGACCTGTTTGGGAAATGGGAGAAAGGTGTCCTCTTGGAGAAAGGTCCCTCCTCGGCGATAGATCCCGTCTATAAATTTCTCGTCTGGGAGAAATATGCCTGAGGGGAGATGCTTCTCGCCTTGTTGCCAAACGGCCACGTGGAGAGAGGTCCCTTCGAGGGGACAGATATCGCCTGGAGGAAGGTGATCCCTCTCGGAGAGGGGAGGAATCACAGCTTGGTGATGACATACGTGAGCATGAGTATTCAAAGGAGGATGAGCTGTGTTCTGGAGACAGAGCTAATTCTTCATCCATAGAGCTAGGCACATCCAGTCTGCTTTTGTAATCTTCACCCAAAGCTCCTCGAAGGAGCTTCTGATATTCAACCATCTGGGCTTCCCCAGTTTTCTCACTCGGTGCTGTGAGTTGGGTGATCTGAATGCTGGGCAGACTAGTGTAGTATGTAAAGAGAGGCTGTCTGGAAAGAGACAACGCCTCTGGGATGGATTCCTGTGAAGCAGCGATTGAGGTGACTGAGAGAGAGGGGATGGCACAGGGCTGTGGGCTTGTGCTCCGTGATCGTGTTTTCGGTGTTGATTCACCATCATACTCCTCATCATCATCTTCATCATCATCCACTTCATCACCATCTTCTTCAGCACCTTCTGAGTCATCAGCATCAGAAAACTGGTGTTCTGCCATTATCTCTGACATGCCAATTTTTTCTGATGCTGTCTGGATTTCATCAGTTGTGTCTGAAATAACAAGAAAGTCATACTCAAATTGTACCTAAAAAAAATCTGCTCACGTTATTTCATTTACAACTAATTATTTAAATATATAGCAAAGTTTTGCTCCAGTAATGGGCATATAAATTTAAGCATACCTCCTTCCTCTGCCTCATCCACAGATGTCACTGACACACCAAGCTCTAAGCACTTTTTCATGTGAGCTTTTGATTTCATGTGTTTTGTGAGATTTCCTGAAAGCAGATTTAAAATGTTTTATTTGTTGCATTACGTCTTTAAGATCAGAGACTTATTTGTAGTTGTGGTAAAGAGGTGTTTTGATGTTAATACGTCTTTATTTGATTAAAACTGTAAAACGGCATTGTCATGGTGGTTAGTGGAAACAAAAGAGAACCAACCTTTTGTTTTAAAAGCAAAGTTGCAGAACTTGCATACATATGGCCGGACATCTGTGTGTGTGCGAATGTGTTTCTTCAGCATGCTTGGCTTTTTACAGCGGATCCCACACTCTTCACAGATGTACTTTCCCCGGCCTCGGCCACGCACATAAATATAGTCTTCATTGGATTTGTACCTGAATGAAATAAAATCTTGGTTTCAGCAACATTAGAAAACATTTGGGGGAACATATTTCATGACGCACATTTTTCCATCACACAGGTCAAGTCTAAATTTTTAGGACAACCTTAAAAGCTGTCAGTGCATTTAAAATGTATTTATCAAAGGGATCATAAACTGAGAAACCAAAATGTGGATCTTTTTACGTATTGAACCGAGACTTTATCTGGGGCCAGTTCCTGAAAACTGAATATAAAATCAGTGATGATATTTGACCACGAAAAGATAGACCTCAGTACAATCAAGAGATGCTTAGAAAAGATTGTGAAAATTATCATTATCCTCAATCCTAATTGTACTTTTAAATAAAATTCAGATTTAATTTGCAATCTTTATTTTACTCCAAAAGTATATTTCAAACTACTTCTACGCTGACAATAGACAGTCTATCCGTGTTTGACAGATAACAAAACAAATAACTCACTGTGGTGGCTTTCTTGAACATTATGTGACCAATGATTTTTCCAGATAGTTTTTTAGACCTGTCTAGATCAGTCTCTACTCTCTAGGCTAGCTATTTCATTTTTTCAGGTTTAATAAACATCATGTGCATGCAGTTAATAGATAATTTAACACAGGGATGGAACCACTTATTAATTAAAGAACAGCTCATAATAAACATTTGATTGTAAATGTAATGTGTTGTTCACTCTACAATGTACTGCAGCTTCTAAAAAAATTCTAATGTTTCTATGCTAAAATCTTCACATACCCTCCTTCAAAGATTTTGATGCGAGTGGGTTCAGTCTGCTTTGTAGAAATCTCTTTTTCACCATGGTCTTCTTTTCCCCTCTCTCTTGAGCTGATTCCTTTCATTTTCTTTCCAAACTTGCCAACATCTAGGGATATTAACTCTGGTTTCAACTGTAGCAGAAAATAATATGCTGCTTGTTATAATTAAATCATTATCAGAATGGGTCTATTTTATAACAGTTTTTTAACTGTTTTACAAGTCAGATAAATAAAAGTACCTGCTCAAACTTCTGTTTCCAGCGGAGTGATGAAACAAGTTTTCCAGTGCCAGGTTGATGCATAGCAGCCATTGTGTACATCTCTGTGTTCTTCCTCTGTTTTGACCGAAGAAGTGCCAGAGTGGCCTTGGTGCTGAGGTTGAGCGGGTTGGGGTTATAGGAGCTAATGCACCAAGAACCATACACAGAGGTTAACGGAGTTGTATGTGCGTAATTTGGCTTGGTATAGTTTAAGAAGCACCAGCTGACACTGGTTGGTGTGCGGAGACTTGGAAACTGAAAAAACTGATGGACATCGGCAAGGTCTGTGAGCAGTAGAGTGCTCCCAAACACTCCACCACTTTGATTGGCAGCTAGTTGAACCAACATCTTCACTGGATACTTGTTATCCATGTTCTGTTTAGACTCATCTTGACTGTCACTTGAGGATATTATTGATTGTGGGCTTAGACTTGCATCTGGTATAGATTCATCTACATCAAGCTCTTCTGGAGAATCTGCTCTGCCATTCATGTTTGTAATAATTTGCAATGGTGGAATAAAGTTTTCTTTTGGTGGCACATCAGGTAAACGGGGTGAAGAGTAGCCAGCTAACTTGGATGACAGGAAGTCAGAGGGTGGCGATGATGACATTCTCTCTTCCTCATCTATGGAGTCATCTCTGTTTGGAAATTCAGGATTTGGGGACTTGTTATCCTTTGGTGCGCTGGAATTGCTCAGCTCAACAGCACTAAGCTCTTTCACGATCTGACCGTACATCTTCTCTTCTTTGACCCGTTTCTGTTGTTTAGTTTCAATAAAAAGCTCAAGACTGCTAGCAGGAGACAACATCCTTTTACTTCCACCAATATTTGAGGAAGCATCTGTGGTAGATATGGTACCTGATGTCAAAGATAAAGGAATTCCTGTATTGAGGCTACCGGGTAAATGCTCAGGAACTTCCCATTTAGGGAATTTTAAGGACCCCCCTGAATGACCTAATATTTTCGATAAACTGATGCCTACTTGCTGCTTTGATGAAGTGCCTGTTATTGATGCATGTGGTGCATTGTCTGTGCAAACAACTCTGATAGAAGTTGTACTTTGACCATGAGCAACAAGGATTTGTGAGACACTTGTATACATGCTGCTACCATATGAAGGTACATTCGTCTGGATTCTGACTGGGACCAACATTCCCGGAAGTGAAGCTTGTGAACCCACATTTTGGGTTGCGAAGATAGGCTGGATTTGTTGCAAGTAACTTGTTGTCAGAGCTTTAGGTGATGAGACACCAAGCTGCTGTGGGGAGCCTCTTGATGGATATGAATAGTTTTGACCGGATCCTTCAAGTTTGCAGTCTGTTTGCACTTGAATTTGATGAGAAGGTTGGTATGGTGTCTGTAACATAGGCGGCAGATTTGCCTGTTTGATATGAAGCTTTTGTAGTTGATGGGATTGGAAATTCAAGTGATGTTTGTTTCCAAGTTTTGATTCAGGATGCCAGAGCATTGGCTGAAATGGCAGGAAGGGCGAGGATGCCAGGTTTCTCTGAATTGAAGAGTGCTGAATTATATCCTGAGTCATGTACTCATGCACTGAAAGTTCACTGTCCGTAGAAAGCTGTGCAGGTAAACGAGGAGTACTCTGGAAGTTATCCTCTGATTGGCTATCCTCACTGATGCTTTGCTTCACCAAATGATGTGATCCAAAGACAGACTGTGTAGTTCTTCTTTGTCTTGAGAAGTCGCTTGTTGAACTGTAAGAAGTGCCAGTTGAAGCAGCTACATGGTCAGAATGCTCTTGCTTGATGGACACCTCAGAAATTGGCTCTTGAACCACTACTTCAGGATAGACACTGAGAGATGCCTGTCTAACAAGGTATCCTCGTCTACGCTCTTTCATAGCGGATGCACTTGCATATACTTCTCCTTGTCTAGAACCAGTTGAAAGACTCCCATAGTCAAAGGATTTACTACGTATTTCTGGTATTTCAGTGAGCAAAGCGCACGGGGCTTGCTCTGATGAAGAGCGTCGCATTTCTCTTTGATGATGGCCTGGTATAGAGAGAGAATGGCCACTTCCTGGAACAGTTAAAAACTCTGGCTGCTTTCCAAAGTCGTCTTGTTTAGTGGGTGACACAGATTTGATGCTTTCCTCTCTGTCAAACGACATAGAAAAACTGGAGCTATGGGACAAGTTACTTTCTTGACTAGGACTTCTTGACAAACTAGTACAATTTGAATCAAAGCTAGACTCCCCAGAAGAATGTTCCATGTCTGCAAGACGCAAACGTTTTTTCTTTGGGGGTAGCTTTTCTGCAGGAAGCTGAGACAAGGTTTCACTTCGTTGTGGCCATTGAAATTCTTCCACATGCTTCTCTGGCTCTTTTACTGGTACTTCAGGTTCTTTTTCTGGTTTGTCAGGCTCTTCTGTAACTCTTATTTCAGGCACTTGAATGTTTGGTTGGCGGACAAGTTTGTGGGGCATATGATATATTGTGTTTGAAGAGAAAGATCCCTGTTCGTTGTCACCCTGCTGCTGATGTTCCATTTTTTCTGATCTATGATGAGAATCAGGGCTATTCACATCATCTATGTTTTCTGTGTCTGATTGCTCAGAAAGATGTCCGGTATGCTTGTCTGGCTGATAAAATGGATGTTCAATCGATTCGGTCTTCTCAAATGAGTTTGGCCTGCTCAGCGAATTAGTGTGTTGGATGACAGATATTACATTCCCACCAGTCTTTGTGTCCACATCTTGTGAACTCATACATAAACCTTTGTCAAAACTATCAGAAGGGCTATGTGATATGAACACGGATCCCTTATTAGCACAAGGATTCTTAGCAGAATCTTTACTTGCTTGTCTTAGGTCATACTCCTCTGTTTTTTCAGTAAAGCCAATATGACCTCCATCATCTTGTGGAAGGCAGTCTTCCTCTTCTCCAACACTCTTTTTCATGCGGCGTTTTCTTGTGGTGAACTCCCCAACCTTTGTACCATATAAGTATGCTGTGCGTACTTCTGGGCAAGCCATTTCTGAACCAGACCCCCTCAATTCTGCAATTAAAGGTCCCCTTTCTCCCATTTTTAAACTCAAGTTTTGGCCTGTGATCTTCCCATAGCTCTCAGACTCTCCATGCCCTTCTTGGACTGAGTGTTCAAAAGCAGTTTGTCTCCTTAACCTTTTTAGACCTGCAGCTCCTGTGGAAAATACATCATCCTGGGCCATCATTTCATCAAACGAATGACTCCCTCTCAGATTAGGTGGTACATTGAGGTTGGTTGGAGAAGGTGTTGGCATTGAGTTGCTTCTAATAAGAGTCCCTGAATCAGAGGGTGCTTCTAGAAGACCTGTGTTGGTTTGGCAAGTGCTAGGATGATAATGCTTTGGGTCAAATCTAGCAATTATGTGAGATTCTGAACAATCTCCTTGATAAAATACATGACCCTCTGGTATTTTTCCCATGGCCAACTCCTGCATGGTACTAGACTTGTGGATGTTAGTATCTTGACAAGCAATTGCAACCATACCGAAAGATTGTCTAGACCTTGAGTTAGTTCTATGGTACCAAGTTCTTCCAAACATTATCTCTTCATATGTCTTCACATTGGTATTAGGTGGGCTGATCTGCTGTTCAGTGCTCTCTGAACGAGAGAAATAGCCTGAGTCTGTGCTACCCTTGCTGTGGGGACTTAAAAGATTTTGAGTCTGCTCTGAATCCAGGTCTTTCTTCTCTGTGAGTCTTAAGGCAAGTTTCTTTTTAACCATGTGAGACTCATCTCCTTTGCCGATCTGTCCACCAGTAACTGATCCTTTAATGTCTGTGAACTGGGGGCACTCTGTGGCAGGTGATGGTACCCCTTGTTTTGGAAAAATTAAGATAGGCACTTTCATAGATGCCACAGATAGTTCCTCTGCTGGATCTGCATAAACCGGCCCCCTTTCCATTGGACTTTTCTCAGACTCAAATGACAGTTGTGGGCTACGTTGTTCCGGAAACATTGCAGCTTCTGTAGTTTCTTCATCAGTGTCAGTGCTTTGTTCACCATCAGAATGTGGCTCTGCTTCACCCACTGAAGAAGTCTGATCAATATCTGTTCGAGTTGCTAGCTCGGAGAATGGAACAAGTCCAGCTTTGATGGCATGGGCATGAGATTTTCTGTGTTTATATAAATTGCTCTTTGTTTTGAAAGAAAAACCACATGGAACACAAGGATATGGGCGCTCACCAGTATGTGACCGGATGTGCTTTTTCAGCACACTGGGTTTAGCACATGCCCTGGCGCAGTAAGGGCAAATGTACTTTCCTGGCTTCTTGGGTTTTAGCTCTTTCTTGTGACTTTCATCTGGTGGGTCAGGTCCTGATTGGGAAAACTGCCTGTAACCAGTTGGTGACTTCTGACGGGGGAAAACTCCATGAGAATGGGAGTGTAGAGGAAACATATCGTCTGATGGTAAAGATTGCATTTGACCAGAATAAGACCAGCCATGAGTATCCAACCCAGGTTGAGGCTTTGAGCCACCAATGAAAGGCTCTTGTTGGTATCCATGTGATATCTGATAGGAGTAAGGTCGTTGTAATACCTGTTGAAACTGATTTTCTTGGGGTGACCGTGCAGATGACATCAAGTTTCCAGGGCAAAACTTTTGCCTTGAGCAAGCAAGGCTTGACCCACTTGTAAGACTTTGCTCACGATTTGAGTGTCTTTTAATTTCAGGATCAGCAAAGGTATTTCTTTTTGTTCCAGCAGAGGGCTCAGAGACCCATTTTCTTTGTAAGGTGTTCTTTTCCCGTTGCTCCTTGGTGCATTTCTGGCCAACAGCAGATTCCTGGGGCTCCATTTTTTTTGTAAAGAACTTTCTTAAGATTTGTTAAATCTTATTGATGTTCGCCGTCATGCCAGATGCTCTGTGTCTCCTAAATAAAAGACCTTTCCATCTCCATAGTCCAGGTGGTGGTGTAATTTTAAATACAGTTTAGGTTCCTGTTGTGTTCACGGCAATATATTTCCATCCCTCTCTTCAGACGTCAAGTAAGGTTTAGTTTTATACAAGCTTGTTCCTCTTGTTTATTCTATAAAATACAAAAAATAAAAGTTAATTTTCCTTTCTGTGCATATCATTACAGATTTAACACTAAAAACCTGAACTTTACCAGCAGTCTAGGCAAAGAATGCAATCTGATCATATAACTGGTATAATCACTTCAAATAAAGCCTAAATTTTCTTAAGCTTTCTTTCTTTCTTTTTTTCTTTCTTTCTTACTTAGCCAGATGCACTGTGTACTTCCTTCCTAGTTTGCCAAGTTTTGAATGAGCTGATCCAGTGGAGCTACCACCTACAGCTTATGAGTCATCATTGACAATCTCACCCACTCATTTCCTAAAGAGACACAAGCATTCAAAAATAGCCAAAGTATATGTGTGTAGGAGTTAAAAGGACAAAATTCCAGCATTTTCTAGAAAGAAGTCAGTACATGATTTTATAATGCTTTAAAGCAAAATCTAAACAAAAACATTACACTACACAAAACAAAAGTACTCTATTGAGGCATGAATCTAAGCTATGAATGTATGGTGAAATTGCTCACATTTGACCAAACACATCTTAATCAAATTTTTTTTGCAACAGACTCTTTCTTGGCTGAGTATGAGTGAGGATATGGTGTGACTCTGGTGTCTGGAAAGTAATGTGAGTGCTAAAAATATCAGGTTTGAAAAAAAACCCATCAGTATTCATAACAGTTATAAAATTCATAACTGAATTTTGGTTCATTTTATTTTCACAAATATTCTTTCCCTTCTAAAGAAACTTTTTTTTTTGTACACACTGTTTGCTCCACAATAGTTGCTGGAGCAGGTTTGAGGGTTTAGTACAAATTTCAATTAGCAATTCTGAAGAAAACTCTAATTTCAATGTTTTTGTAAGGCATTATGGAAAGATGTGCCCCTGTGCTCTATAGTATAGTTAACCAAAGGAAAAAAACAACAACATCAAATGCTTTGCGGACTCAATATATGTCAATTGTGTTGCAGCATGGTTATGAAACCTGCTTATTTTCCATGATTATTGTGATCCTTGCATCAAGATGGTACAGTCCCACTTCTTTTTTTCATCTTAGAAAGTGTAGAAGGTTTTTAACCTGGTGCCAAAGCAGGTCCTACACTGCATGCACAATAAGGGTAAAACATGGAATGTTAAACTAGGCATGGGCACTTGATCATAAATAAAAATGCAATAGCTAATTTAACGAGGATTAAGCATTTTACCATTCCACCATCAGATTTCATTTATAGGATTAATAGCAGTGCCCTTGAAGTCTGTTTGCCAATCAATCCCAAATAGTGCCAAATTCTTACAGGGATTTAAAGAGCAATTATGTCACAATCAAAACCAATGGATGCAGATAGGGAGATGCCCTGTCTTTTTAAAATGCCAAACCATTTAAATCATTTTTGGAGCTGAAATTATTTATTTCCTTTAGTTCAAATGAGATCATTGTCGAATGCAAACAAATAATCAGAACTAATAACAGCTGAATCATCAACTGCCATTACAGGTAAAAAACAATTTGATTAGCTGTGTGATTTTAAGTTATAACTAAAAATACCTGTAACATAAGTAGAGTAATTGAATTAAAAAAAAAACTTGTTCACTCAAGTTTGCAAACCTGAGCTTATATGCAGTTTGGAGTCAGTGTTACAAGATCATGTAGTTCAATGAGCATGCACTTGGATACACTGGCCAGCATGTTCCAGATATTGGGTTTCATCTTTTGTCTTTTCTCCTATGACATCACAACTATGGTGCTTGGGAGGTACACCAGCCAGATCTTCTTTCTCTCAGTCAAAGTGTCACATTTTTTGTCACTTGTAACACAGACACTTAACAATACAAGAGGTTACAGGGGTTTTGGAGATTAATGTGACAAATCACTTCTATCACAAAAATCGTGGTCAAAGCTTAAAATATTTTGATCTATCCATACTGCTGTAGTTCCTGTTTTTATTTTACCATTTCGCTTACAGTTTACTTGCATGTCTCAAGAGGATTTCAGCTTCCTTGAGGGAACTCCAAGAGTCCATTATTCTGCTGAGTAGATTTTCCACGGACAGTGTTCCAGCTATCCCGACTCATTAGAGAAGGAGGCAACTTTTACAACTCCAAAAGGATTTATTGTCTGGCACTGAGTCGTTGGAAAGAAACACTGAAAATAGATTAAAGTAGCAGCACCACAATAAAGTCTTTTGTTTTAAAGGAAGCTCCACATGTGTTTTAAAATTAACTTTGACTAAAGGCTGAAAGGATTAGAATACCTGTTAATATCTTTAGCTTCTCATAACTAAAAAAGCCATTATTTAATGCTCTAAAAGGGAAGATAATCCTGAATTATAGCCCACTATGCTGTCCTCACATTGCCTTTTCCCTCACTCACTCAAGACTTTTTTGTTTGCAGTCAATCTCTTCTCCCTGTAAGATTCACCTTTTGCCCATCCAGCAACTTTTATGCAGTGATTTTGGCCTATGCCAGCAGTACAGGACGATGCATCACCAAAAATGAGTGTGAGTCAGCCCCCTTGGGTGTCATACAGGCTTCTCATTAGGAGTCCAAAGTTGAACATGGGTAGGCGACTCACACAGCTGCAAGTGAAGGTGAGTAACAGTCCAGAGCGGCGCACCAACTAGCTAAAATTGTGTCTGGATGGCAACATAGCAGAGTTGAATACAGTATTGCTTATTCCAATCTATTGTTAAGATATTTGACTTCCATAAGTCTGAGCTCAGAAATTTTAATTACTATAAAAGTCGAATTTGCATGACCAGATGCTGCCAATTTTAATATAAAATTGAGAAACCAAATTTTTTCACACATTTATTAGATCCATTGCCACAACCTACTCTGAACCATAAGCGTCTTGATTTGGTATGGAGTTTGGTATGGAAAGTTGGAAACACTTTGGTTGGTCAACTTTTGGATTTCTGGTATTACTTCTTGCATTTCTTTTTTATTCTGCCCAGAAACAACATGGAGGTGTATGATCAACAATTTGATGAGAACATCAAATGTCCATCATGTGCTTTGAAAATGTGTGATTTTAAAGAACAATTAAACATTGGATTCGCTAGCTACGTGATGTTGTGGTAACCATTCCACACCTGAAACATAATGTTATGTGAAACGACACAGGATTGTTGGTTTGTGACGTCAGTCAAATGACCTAGTTGGTGGGACCAAAAAAAGCTGCCAAAACCCCCACACCTCCCTGCAAGATCTGGCTTTCTGAGACAACATATGGGATAGCAACCCATCTAGTGTTTTTTTTCTGGGAAACTAGCATTTCCCTCAAAGAGAAATGTAAGAAGATTGCGCGTAGATAATGGCTTCTCCCTGCAGCAACAGTTAAACAGCATCATGGTGTATGGCAGGCCAAATTTACCATAAACACTCAACTTAATGTCAGATCAAAAGGGCCAAAAACACAACTGCTAAATCTATTTTTCTCACTTTAATAAATCATTCAAATCAATGAAAAACAATAAAATATCGGATTACTTGTTTAACTTAACATCACAAATTCTTTATGTTTCATCCAGACACCAAGCCTGTCTGTCTTGTGAACGCAATATCAGTATATTTACTACTAAGATATTCAAAACATTTGGTTAAACCTAAATAAGATTAAAAAAAAATTAACCCTTGATAATCAAATGGGTTTTTTGAATTTCTATAATATGTTACTTATAAAGAGGACATGTTTATGACACCTCTGGCACATGTTTTATGCGACGGATGCCCTTCCAGCTGCAACCCATCACTGGGAAACATTCACACACACACTCATTCACACTATGGACAATCGTTCTTACGAAAATTCACTTCTACCGCATGTTCCGGTAGAAAATTCACTTCTACCGAACTTATGGGGAACCGGAGCACCCGAAGAAAATCCACGCAATTACAGGGAGAACATGCAAACTCCACACAGAAATGCCAACCGACCCAGCCGAGGCTCGAACCAGCGACCTTCTTGCTGTGAGACGACCGTGCTACCCACTGCGCTACCGTGACGCTTCTTGCACCAACTTGTTGCACCAAAAAACTGATTTTAATTTGTAAATATGTTAAATGTTATAAAAAAAAGGTTTTGATGCAAAGGAAATGGCCATTTGAACCGAGTGGAAGTATTTTTATTGCTGTACTAGAGAGCCAGATTGTTTATGTGTGTAAAGAAGAGAGAATGCATGTGTGGGATGCATCTACAGTCATCTTGAGACGGTTGAAGAGAGTGGGTGACTGTTCCTGCGTGGGAGGAGAAGGCATGAATACCATCCAGGGTTATAGTGTGGATGAATTGCATTATGAAAGGGGCTTCAGTTACACAACTCACCCCATCCAATTCTCGGTCTGTGTGGGCCGAGAGGGAAGGCAGAGCTGCTGCTATACATGAACAGCCGGAAACGAGGAGCATAAAACTCTTCAAGATATTTGGTTGAATAGGTAATTATCTAGCAGCTGTGATGCCAGCGCCTCGACGAGAGCGAGAGAGTGAATGTACGGGAAAACTCAAGCATCAACAGATTGACATTCAGGGAAATGAAGGGCAATTCTTTTATAAGGACAATACTATTGACATGAAGACGTGGGAGAAAATGTGTGCTCGTTTTGATTAGTTTGGAGAGATGGCAACAGAAAGGACATACGATCCATTAGCTTGTCATTATAATCATATCATTGGTGATTATTTAAATAACATCATCTGCCCAGGCGGCTGCTCTCAACAAATTGATGTGCACTAAAATTTGACTGGCTCTCAGCAGACGCCATGAAAAAACCTTCGTTTTGTAAATACAGAGAACAGTGTGGAAAATAGTTTGATGAACAGTGAGAGCAGTTAAGAAAGTGCTAGCTGTAGATGTGCTAACATAACAGCTAGTTCTATTAACAGGCAAAAAGCCAAGAATCAGTGTGATGGGAGGTCTGAATAAGCCATCATGAACGCCTTCTGTACATGTGACTTACTCTGTTCCCATCTAGAGGTTCAACTTGAAACTGAAAATCTGTAATTTTCTATTTCTTTTAAGTTACAAAAAAAGATTATATTTTAATATATTAGGATATATATCATCTTTTACTACAAATTTGTGGAAAAAAAAATTTCTATAAGTGTGTTCACCTCTGTGCTGTTTGTGCCACCCAAGTGCGACCTCTCGCAATGTGCAATTTGAAGTGAGAGAGGCTGCAGTTCCCAGTCTGACCAATTGAGGCTGATTACAAAAGTAAGCAGGTACCTATTGACGGCTATGTTTAAAATGCCCAACACCTTTATAACCCTGGCTCTGTTTCTCTAGCATTTATTTATACTCATTCATAATTCTAAAATTCCATATTGGGCTATTTCAGTGAAAGCCAATCATCAGCACTGAGGACATCTTTTTCCCATTTTGAATCCAGTAATGATGCTTTGCCAAGAAGGAAATCTTTAAGTCTCTGAGACTCCTTTGCTTTCTGCTAAAACTTATTGGTGATTTTGTGCCCGCCACTTTGATGCATACAATCAATTGTGCTACCATGCAAAGCAAAAATGACAAAAATTTCTTAGGTGTAAATTAAGCCAAAATTCAAAGTATGTTTCTCTAAGAAACTCAATTTTAAAGATGCTCAATTTTAAAGTTTTTTAGGAGAATATTATTTGACTATTTGGTATAATTCAAAAAGTACATGCTTGAGCGATCATTAAAGTTATATCATAGTTTCACCAATATAACATGTGGGATAAAATCAAACATATCTGGAAACAAAAGATGATCACATAAAAGCATGACTTAAAGTTCATCATTAATTTTTGAGTTTGTTACGTCCTATCAAATGTATGTCAATAAATACAAAGAGTGATGTTTTAGGATGTCATCCCATTTTTGGGTATACAGTAGATTTAAAATCATTAAATAACTTCAGCTGGAGATCACAATATTAAAATTTGTGAATTCTTACCAGGAAATCAACGCAGCTGAAAATCTCCCTGGATAGCTGTGACCCTTCACATAAGTTACTGGATAAGCAACTACAGAGAAGCAGGGCCTAGATGGAAAATGTGCCTCTGTCTGGTGTCGAGGTCTGGCCTGCGACTCTGAGACTTGCTAGCAGTGTAATTACAGGATGGCTTGATAATTGAAAATGGCACAGATGAAAACATTCTCCGTGAATAACCCACTCCCAAAACAAGAAGTGCATATTTGTGGACTGGTGCAATGCAGGAAAGCATAATGTAAGTAAATGGCGGAAAGATCAGCACTGTGTATAGGTTATTAGATGGATTTATGACACATTCCTGAAGGCGGTGTTTAAAAACATGCCTGCCTTGTGGGCTGAAGGAGGGAGCAAGTGATTCAACACTAAATCGTCCTGTTTGTGCCAATGCTTAGAATGCTTAGCAAAGTGCCAACAGTTCTAGGAGCTTACCAGAGTGTGCAGCTGTATCTGTTTTAATGTACGTGTTTTCATTTAGCTAAAGCTTTCGTTTATACAGAGCACTGCCCTGTGGAAAAAAGGAAAATGTGGCTTCATGTTGGTCTTAATTGTCTATGGAAAGCCAGTCATATTTTCCACCACGTGCGCTTGAAACCATTACAAGCTAGCCTTCATTACATTTTCCACAACATTTTGCAGAAATATCAGGAAGCATCGTTGGAAGCACTGATTAATTGTGCTTATTAGCCATTTCATTTTGCTTTGATGCAATTTTTGTTTCCATTTTTGAAATACAAAGAATTTGTTTATAGTTAAATCACTGCTCAGACATGATCTTGGCTTGCCTCTCCCTTAAAGGATGTTTTCCTTGGCAATGTAAACTAACACAGGTCAACCTTTTTGCCACATGAATATTCCCCATAACCACAGATAGCCTTAAAAAAATGCTTTTGCTCAGGACAAACCAAGCAAGTGGAGAAGTATACCTCAACTTTTCCCTTGCCAAAATCTATTAAAAGAATGAGCAAAATAAGGAGAGAGTCTGGTAAATTTGATCCAGACTCAGGGTTGAAACATCTGCTGCAAGTGTGCCCTGCTTTCCTAAACCTGAACAAAAAGGACTCACACAGCTCAATGTTAAACAATTATTTGTTTAACACTTGTCCATGCACGAGAGGTTCAACAGACTGGCAATGCACTGTGCCCACAAAGATTCTTTTTTTTTTTAGATGAGGCTTTGACTCTATAGGACAGCGGACTGGTCAACCCTTGACAATTTTACCATGGAACGGTGGAATCATTATTTTATTTATATTTATAATAATGAACACGAATGCACTGTGTACCCATATGAAACTTTACTAGCAGCTTCCGCATAACAACAACATGAGTATGTGACCAAGATGTACCCAAGACAATCTATTAATTTTTCAAAATAAAAGATTAAAAAAAAAAAAGATTGTTCAGACTCAGATATTAAATACAAAGGAAATATTATATTATTTCTTGAGCGGCCTGATACCGGTACGCTGCCCGCCGGTTTGGGATCACTGCTCTATAGTGTTAAAGTTGGTCAAAAACATCAGAGAAAAGTAAAATACTATTTGAGCATATATTTATTTTGCTGAAAGACCCTACAATCTGAGCTTATTTTTTCTCTTGGGTCAGTGTCCCACAAAGAGAGAAAATTTTAGCTGGTGGAACCAGTCAGGTAAGCAGCAACAGCTTTCAAAAAGCAACTGAAAACTCTTCTCCAGGGAACACCAACTATAAAAAAAATCTTTTTTCCCCTCCTCTGTCATTATTTTCGTCTTGCTATGGTTTATTGATCAGTTGATACAACTTCTATTATGTCCAAGCTGAGATAGACTTTGACTCTGTAACAAATTGTATATTGTCTCTCCCCTACTGTAAGGGGGTTTGGACAAAAGCATCTGCCAAATGCATAAATGTAAATGTAGTGTATTTGAGCAGATATTAGTTGAGACTTGGGAGCCATAAGAGCCATAAGATGTAGTTTTCTGTGTTTAAAAAAAACAGGCCTTAGATAAATAAGTCTCAAAGAATGTCAATGCGCATTCACAAATTTATTTTTAACATATATTAAATAGTTATATATTATATATTATATAAAATTCGCGAGAAATAGACAAACAAATATAAATTCAGATTCTGTAGAATTATTTTTAACTTTGAGGTTCGAATGTGTTTTCTTTAGTATCATTCTGTTTATCATAGTATCACGTCACTAGAACAGCTGGTCAGTATGCAACAGGTTAACCCTAGAAAAAGTCACAGAAGACGAGAACCAAAGCAAAGTTATAGAACTATAACAACTAGGGCTGCCCTCGACCAAAATTTTCCAATTCGACTATTAGTGGTTCATTAAATTTAATAGTTGACATATGATTTTTATAGTATTTTCCGCACTATACAGAACATTTAAAATCTTTTAATTTTCTCAAAAAGCATCAGTGCATCTTATAATCAATACAGCTGAATGGATTGTCATGGTTTCACTGCGGGCACCGAGGAATACATGATGCACTTCGTCAACCGTGAATTAATACAAATTGTGCCTCGACAGCAGAGAATGGCAAGAGGGAACTTTATTACGAAATCGCTCAACTTTTTTATTCAGACAACGATGAAGGATTTGTGCATGAGCAATTAACTGAAAAGAAAGTGTATAACTTTGTATTTCATGTGTTTGAATAAAAATGTTTTGATATTTTACGTGCATGACTTATTATTTTCATTATTTCATTTCATTATCTGTCTATCTGTTTTGTTTCCTTTAATGCTTTATCTTTAGCGCTTTAGTGCTTACTGCACAGCTTGCAGATGACCTTTTTTGGGGTGTCTTTTAACTTCACAATGATCTCACACTTTATAATTTTATTCGACATGATGACAGGTGTGTTTGCCTCATCTGCTGGGTTAATAAGCTTGTTGTCACTACGTAATTTCTGGTGGATCGAATAACCATGCCAGTCGAATAACCCTGTTCTAGTCGACTATTCATTAACTGACCCAAAAGAGGGCAGCACAAACAACAACAATGTTCCATAATTTATATGGCGGGGCACACAACTAAAAAAATGATATATTTTTTTGTTTTATGGTAGCACTTAGTTTCCCGACGTAGCTAAAATATACTCAACACAAGCCTGGAAATTTAAACATCCAGATCACGACTTCAGGATTCTTGAAGTGTACCAGACACTTGGGCAACATTCTGCAGTCTGCTTCTAGCCAATCAGTGATGCACTTTTATTTTTCTACTGCAGATTGGGCTTAATCTCAATATCTTTTACATAGATAGACTTTCTAGAGATTTTACATTTTGCTTTTTGTTCTGTGTGGTGTGACTCAACTCACTTAAACTGTTGCTGTTGGCTTGTTTCTCAGAGTAAAGTCAGACTGGTGAACACAGGGCTGCAGGGTGAGGATTAAGTTCCCCTTGCCAGGGTACTGAGACTAGACAGACCACTGTAGAGACAAAAAGGGAAATGTGTTAGACCGATGATGTAAAGTATAAGCATTCTGAGAGTTTGATGTTTTTAAGATACTTCAGACTGCATCGCTTTCTTGCTGTTGGAAATGTAGCAATTTCAAAGTTATTTGCTGGTGTAACCTTGTAGACACAGTTAAGCTTAAACCTGTTTGCCTTTTAAAGAACAAGCAATAAACTAAACCGTAGACAGTTACCTCATGCCTCTATTGTTGGTTATTGGACCTGACTGAACCTTATCCGAAATGTACTTGCTCTAATAGCTAGAGACGTCTCTCATCACATCATTAAGGCATAAATGAAAAAACAAAACACATTTTTAGTACTTAAATTTTTCATGCCACTTGTACATCTATAACAAAACTGTGCATGTAGATCATACCTGTTTAAAAATGACCATATATGGTACTTCACTGAAAGGATAGTTTTTATTGTAAATGCCTAAATGAAATCTACGGACAATACACTGAATAATAATACAAGACTGAACGGATGCTTTTTCTTTTCATTGCCGGAAACTCACTTGTAAATTTGCATTCACCTTTATGTTTTACAATGATAAAACAGACAAAACTCTATGACCTAAAGAAATGCTATGATACAATACCACGTCTCTTCTATTGGATCAAACACAGTAATGATATGCTCTCACAATCAGAAACTTGCCTGAGACACTTGAAACATCATTCTTCTCCTCCACTGTACTGAAACAAGCTCCTCTAACCCAGAAAACAAGACATTTCTATGAGGTTGCATCACAATTTACATACCCCAGGGTAAACATAGACAACGCTTCTTCTCATCTGCCACAGGTGACAAAAATATCTTGCACCAGGACAAGGCAGTGTACAGAAGATAAAAAATAAGTATGTTTAACAATATATATTTTTGAAATGTCAAAATATTTAAGCTTGCACTCAATATACAGATTAATATTTGGAGCAAGCAGGTAAAAAGAAAAAGTTTTTTTTTTTTTTTTTGCATTTTCCAGCAAATGTTTTGCATTCTCTTACAATAAAGAAAAATCCAATTACTTACAACTTTCAACGAACGCTTCTTGTTTGCATTGAAGGCTTCAACGTTTCCTGATAAAACAACCCTTTCCCATGGATGGGGGGGTGTAGATTTGACATTTAAATTCTTCACAATATTTTTTATAAAATGTCAAAGTAATTACTTTTTTTGTGGAAATGAGCTGAAACACTCGATGCAGCTTGCCCCAACATACAGAATAATATTTGGAGTGAGCAGGTAAACATAGAGACAGTAATTGGTCAGTGGTGAAAAATATCTTTTTTAAATATTTTGAATTATCCAACAGAAGTTTTGCATTCTCTCAAAAAATAATTCCCTCACAGTTTTATTTTTAAACAAGGACAAGTTTCAATAACAGCTTCTGGTTTAAACAAACTGTGTTTAAAACTTTAAAACAAACTGTGTTTGGTTGGCAAATAGACATGAACATTTTCTGTTAAAACGACCCTTTTTCCATGTACAGGGGCTGTAGATTTCACAATGCAGCATGCACTCAAGACACAGAATATTATTTAGAGTGAACAGATAAAAGCAGACACTAGTTTGCCAGTGATTAAAAAAATCTAATATTTAGGATTTTTCAATTCAAGTTTCAATAAATGCTTCAATAAATATTTACGCTGACAGGCTTGAACAATTTCTGTCAAGACAACATTTTTTTTCCATTTATTAATGCAAACAACATTTATTGACAAACTAAAGGTTCTACTTCCTAATCTGTGTATAATTTGGTTTTCAATTTAAAAATGAAAACAAACATTTCTTTATTCTGTTTTAAAAATGCAAAAAAGAATTACAAGACTTTCTCATTTTCCTTTCGGGAAATAGCGTGACTTGGAAGTTTAATGATATCAATGATTTTTTGAGACTTTATTTTTGAGACTTGCCATTAACTGCAGATTCAAAGATTCCAGGTGTAAGTTCTAATAATAAACTTATGAGAGCTCTTTGTAATCTGTGTCACGTAGTCAATGACCTATAAAGCTGTTTGAGCCAAATTTTTCCTTCCTTGGTGGTCGCAGAAATGTATTGGCATCTATGCACAAGCAGCTGAGAAGAGAGCAACCAAGCCAACTTCAAAAACACTACTGCATAAGACGACTTATAGATTCCCTCTAAAACACTCTACTGACACCAAAATCAGCTCGTTCTTCCATGTTGTCTTGCTAGTTTTACTACAAAACTCATTTAGAGAGAATTCTTCCTCTAACACTGCTAACTTCGATGAAAGTATTTTTCTCTATGGGCCTCCTGACACATGAGTTTAAACAGAAAGTCTCTGAACTTGTCTATGTTTGGAAAAACTTTTGCGGGGGAATGCAAATATGTTTCATGAGGGAATGCAAAATATTTGAAAATTTTGTTGTTTTATTCGCATCCGGATTTATTTCCCACCAGCATGTCCTTTTGGTAGTAGAAAACCAATCTATGTAATCTATGCTTCTATTGAAAACCAATAAAATACATCTACATGTAATACAATACAAAAATGCAACTACATCAACTACAGAAACTTTTTTTGTAATAGCAGAACAACAGTGTTTCCCAAATGATCCTGAAGAGCATTGTTTGAAATGTTTCTTTAAAGTGTGTAAGCTCATTTTGAGAAACACGTCCTAATGCAGCTCTCTAGAATACTAGTAGTAAACCCTTCAGCTAAGAGTTCACCCACAATGACCTGTTGTGGGTTGACTCACAAGTGAAACTATTCCTACCACTTACATCATGGCCTGTGATTGGCTAATGATGAGTGCTACATCTTAAAAACGCCATCCAAAATAGACGGCTGACATACAGCTTTTAGCTAAATGAACAGGCTCTGATTTGGAGATGTACAGGGTATAAATAACTGCTTGTAATTATATGCCTCCACTTTCCCCCTGGAAATTATCATTTGAAAGTACTTGAGGACATGTGGCACATTTTGTCAAAGCTCTCCTAAACGGTGCTCTGTGCCACTCCACAGTGTGTGAATTAAAATGTAAAGAGTGACAAGTGAATGCACAGTTCAATGGTCTGAGCAATTTCAGTGGAAATGCGTCAAATGTCATGCTGTAAATGCATTTCCAGCCCCCTCCACAACATCCTCACTCCATTTTCTGCCTCTGTTGTACAGTGAATAGAATTACAGGAAACATATTATTATGACTCCTTTTTTTATCCTGAAGCATTTTCATTTACTTCATTGAGAGAAGACAAAGTCCCCATCAGAGTTAGATTCGGTTGCCTGGTGAACTTGGAAGGATTAACCGTTAAATGATATTACGTAACTAAAAATGTTATAACATTTAATATTAACCTTTTTCCAATGCAATTTTTTGCAATTACTCCCTCTCTCTCTCGCTCTCTGTCAGTTATATAATTTTCAGTTTATAATTTTTTATATAGGATAGAATTTATATTATAAGGAATAATTTATAAATTTATATATAGGATGAATGAATGGATGGATGGATGGATGGACAGGTGGGCCGACAGACACCTGATTGCATTAGTGTGACAACAACTGTTATGTAACATTTCTTGTTTTATTAACTGTAAAAAATAAACTGCTGACAATTTATCAACTTGTTTTTATTTTTCTTGTTACTGTGAAAGTTCCAGGTCTTCAATAGTCAGTTAGTCCTTGAGTACAAGGCAGTGTGGAAGTGCATTTCTTACTGATGCTGCCTAAAGGTAGTCGGATCTGCAGCCAGAAATGTCAGCAGAAAACTGCACCGAGTTCTGGAGATTGTAGGGCTGAGTACTAATTGTGCTAACATCAAAGATGTTAATGTGGCTCAGGGGCTAAAACCAGAAGAATTTGAGTGTTGATTAGTTTTAACAATCGGTTAAAACCCTTTCACCAAATTCCAGAATTTTGCAAAAATGACAAACGCTCATACTCTATTTTTTTTGAAGAGCAACATTTCCACGTCAGGAGGTTCGACATTATTTTGTCATGCTACGTCAAAGCAATTATTCATTATTAACCAAGAAACTAAAAGTACATAATTTGTGGTGGGTGTGGCCTGGTGGATAATATGATTGACTGGTGATTAGAAGGATCCGGTTTTGATCCCACCTCACTTCCAGATCTGAAGGTAGTAGGAGTAATGAAACATTCACTCTCTCATAGTTTTAACAACAGTTGCCAGACTCCCTGGAACCTGCAGCCATGCCTGCCCACTGCCCCTTTATGTGTTCAAGGTGGGTTTTTATGACTGCTGTATATGTATGCAGACCTAGTCCAGGTATGGGTCACTGCATATCTACTCAACATGGCATTTTCACAAGTAAATTGCAAGCTTGTTGAGTGCTTGAAATTGTGCATTTAATTCAGCAATCAATAGACACATTAAAAGGGTTTCTGCAGGTTTCAAAGACAAATCACAATTTTAACAAGGTTGAACTTCATGTGCCTTTTCTCAAACTCTGGCAACCCTAACCATCATTTTTACTTTTTTATATTGAGGAGCATTTTCTTTATCTCTGGCAACTTTTACATTTACATATTATACCATTTATGAGCCTTATGTCAAAATCTGGCCAACCCTAACAATCACTTTTTTGAGTATTTATGAGTGTATGAGGATTTTCTTAAACTCTGACAAACCTAACCATGTTTTTATGTTTTTGAGCACTTATGCACATTCTCGGACTATGGCAACCCTTACAATCATTTTTACTTGTTTTGTTGCATGTAGAAGCATTTTCTCAACACATTTCAAATAATCTTGACGTGGAAATCAGATCAATAAGACCTGTGAAAAATTACTTGAGACCTACAACAGTGATTCGCAATTATTAAAGCGATCAAGATTTCCTGTTGCTTCACTTTACACAGCATTATTCAGGGTACTAAAAAATTAATGCAGAGTTATAAAGGAAAGACAGCAAGATCATTTGAGGTGACTTTAAGAAGCTAAATGTATCACAAGAGGAAGAGCCCCAAGGCTAGAGGAGCTCTCATCAAACTGTCTCGCCCCACATTGTACCAGTGTTGCAACCATGGGAACCAATGGGCTCCCTGTCAGGTGCACCTGCTCCTGCCTGGCACCTCTATCGCACTTACCTCTCTCACTTCCTCTTTCATTTAGTCTATTTTATAGCTCTCTGTGCCTATATCGATGCACCCGTTTGTATTCTCAAGCATGTTTGATCTTCCAAAGAAAATTTGTTTAAATAAAGCCAAGTCACATGAGTATCCACTCAACTTTATATTTAAAATTGAAAAGTACATGCCACACTTGTGAGACATTTTCACCAAAGAACCTAATCTCCCTCTCTTCCGCCCCATCATAATTAATATCATTATTTTTTTATAAATACTCTTAGCACTCTGTGCCTTTGTGCCTTTTTAATAGGACTTGTAGCTCCGGGCACAATCCAGACAAAGCAATTACGTTATATTTAATGTGTGAGACTTAAAAATGTATGAACGGAAGCTAAAAAGTTAATTTGACAAATTATTCAACTAACAAAGGTGTCAGATTTTCAGCACAGTTTTAAAAAAGGCAGACAGAGGCCAAACTATCACATGTCTCCAAGTCCAAAACAAATCAGCAAGCCTCAAGCCCCAGCTGCTCACTATCCGCCTTCTATCTGTATCTCTGCTTCCTTCAGCAGTCTGATTCCAGTGTCTGTTCATGACAAGGAGAGCTAATGGAAAGTGTACCTTTGATAAATGAGTGCATGAGTGAGGAATTCGGCACATAGTTGTGGTCATGACATCAGAGTCACACGTTTTATTGTTGGACGGTGAGTGTTCTCTGAGAGCTGGGGTCAGGCATTTCAACTTTTCTTAAGCGAACCAGGGATGAAGTTAAGGGAGGTTCTCTTGATTTCAAACGGACACAAAAAGTCTAAATCTGGCATTCAAGAATTGTGTGATTCTAACGGTTGCTAGAGATTTAGATTAATAGCATAAATGCTCAAAAGCATAAAAAAGAAAGTTAGGGTTGCCAGAAATTGAGAAAATGCCCCTAAATCTCCAAACATGTAAAAAGGATGGTAAGGGTTGCCAGAGTTTGAGTCAACGCTCATAAACGGTCAACTTTGTAAAAGGCATGGTTAGGGTTGCCAGAGTTTGAGAAAACCTTCGCAAATGCTCAAAACATAAAATTGATGGTTAGGGTTTGAAACAATATATTTGAAGAAAACGGTTTATGATGAAAAGCAGTTGTGCATCTTTTTGACATTATGATATAAGTCTTCTTAACAAATAGAAAATAGATTCTTAACAGTCTTAAAAAGTCTTAAATTAGACAGATTAGAAATCTGCAGAAACCCTGATACAATATGTAAATAAATGTAAAGGTGGAAAATCTTAAATTAAAACAAAAATGCTTTACTTAAATAACTTTACTGTAGACTTTTTACAAAAAGTAAAATAACTATTTGGCCTTGTACCATTCATTACAGTCTTTCAGAGAGCATTTCTGACTTGCAATTCAAAACAAATAGTTTGTGTCTGTTCACCTTTGCTTGAGGTGTTAGCAATGGTATGTACTCTACATACTGTATACATTTTATCTGATATTTTAATGAGATATTTGAACATACTCCAGTGTTCAAACTTCAAATACCTTGCAAAACCTCCAAGTTAAGACACACATGACAGAGCCAGGAAAATACCCCGTTGGAAAATCGTTAGGTATTGAGAGATTTACAAGTTGTTCGGTTTTAAAAGGCGAGAAACAGATTCATTGAGCGAGACTAATTTAAAACAGCACACGCAAATGCCTTTTGAGGTTTTCTTGTCAAACAAAAGCACTGATGGAAAAATATTGACGTTTCATGGTTTGTTGTGATTAAGATGAGCTCTGAATCCCCGATCACACAGCGTTGATTAGGCAAACCTCCAAAGGCATAGCTGTCTCCTGGATTATAAGCATTTCTTCAATTCAGCAGGTGGAGAAGCGCTGGGCTTTAACCCTGTAATCTGCACTTTAGGGGACAGGATTTGGGTTGCAACAAATTGAAGCCACATGGTGTTTAATGGGCATTAATCACAGAGTAGCGTCACCATCTTGCCCAAGCCATCACAGCCATCCCATGAACAAGCTAATCGGTGTCATCTTCTCCAATGATTACCCTTTCTGCATCTGTCTCCAATGCCCAAGTCTTAAAGAGGGAAGTGACATATACGTCATCAGAAGACTGGACTGCCTACCATCCCAGTCAGCTCTCACAAGAAGAGCTCCTTCAGAATACTCAAAAAGAACTATGCCATCATCTTCATAGCCTGATTGAAAAGGGCCAAGTGTGACTTAAATAACACAGACCAAACGCATTACGGTGGGAGCAAACTTTAACAAGCACGGAGAGGCAAGGCTCTGTTTATAGAACACACCATCCTGTCCTCCATGGTGACCTGGGAAGGATGAAGAAACCATGGTGAGGTCATTGAATTCAGCTGTCTTGCATTGCAAAGCAGGTCCTCCCACTTCTCGTCTGTTCCTCTCACTTCTTCCCCATCAAAGAAAAACAAGAGCAGATTCTCCATGATTGAGCAGTGAGTCAAGCTCACTCTATCTATTTCAATCGCTGCATCATTATACAAGACAAGAAGCTGGCGCTAAGCTGCTGTCTTAGTCAGTCAGTAAAACACATCCAGGTCCCGTCTGTCCAATTTTCGGCCATTTTCCTTCCAACGTGAAAGTGTTTAGCCAAGGGGGAGTGACTGGTAAGGTACAGAGGCAGTTTAAATACGGCTTTGACACAGCCATGGCAGCTATTTGGGTTGAAATGAGAGCTTTACAGCGATGTAATTGATGGCCTTGGGCAGCACATCTACCACACAGTGCCATTACAATCCCAGAGACATGCACTTCCTTTTATAGAAGCCCGCCTTATGTAAACACACCAACTGAGTTATCAACAAAGTGTGCCAGAAGATTTCAAGCAGCAGTGGCCATTAACACCTAATCAAGAATGGCAACTGTCAGAATACAGCATAAAATAACACGCTCAACACCTTTTAGGTTTTCCCTGAAGATTTGCTCTCCGACATGCTTGGAAATCTTTTAAATCATCTTGGGGTATGATCATTGTTGCAGAAAGTGTATGTATTATGTATACTGTTGAAGTGTTGTTCTTAGGCCTGAAGTGAAAAACGTATGCTTTATTCTTGTAACATATGCCAGTAACACACTTCTTTCTAATATGAGGTTAACGTCACTTTCTCTGCAGTTATCCAGGGTTTTTGCAGGGTCAAAATTCAAAAGACCAAATTTTAGGCCTTAAATTTACTGTTCTAGAACTTAAATAGTTGTCTCCGTCTATGTTCCTGTTGTGCATTTATATCAGTTTTTTATTGTTGCTTGCCAGATAAAATGCTCCTAAATTATAAAAACCATAAAAGTCATGTGTAGCGGTGCCATAGTTTGAGAAAAGGCTCATATTCACTGAAATTGAAAAAATAATTATGGTTAGGGTTGCCAGAGTTATGCTTTACAATCTCCAGAGCACTATTTGTTCACTCCACCTTCACACTCTGGTGGTGATGAGCTGCCTTAGTAGCCCTTAGCTGCCCTGTGGCAGTCTGACAGGACATGGCTGCCATTTTGCACCTGCGTCTTTGATTACTCACACACAGCTTTAGTTCAGAGGTTGAATAAAGCAAAATTGTAGTCTTTTTTTGTAGATCTTTTATCGTGGATGAGGGAGTTACTGGTGTTACTGAGTGCCAAATCTTGGAACACTACTGCTGCAGTTTCAAGTTATATATATTTTTTATTTCATTTGTTCTTTTTATTACAATAATCTTTTTATCTACAAGAACATTTTTATTCACTTTACCTCAAAGTGTCATTTAAGCATTCATTAACAATTAAGTCTGTAATTAATGTGTTGATTCATATGACTCATGCATGGGTTTAATGAGTTCATGATTAATGTGCATCTTAATTCATCATTAATGTATCATTAACTCATCATACATTAACCTTTAATTTATGCATTAACTAATGTCACCTTATTTTATTACCTTAAAATCAGATAGAATGCTTTAATAGAGAAAGGCAATAATGTTTTCTTGATTTTACTCAAAATTGAGCAGACATTTATAAATTAATATTCATCAGTAAATTTTCTCAAATATAAACAATTTAATTTACCTGTAGATAATTGTTAAACATACTTAGTGTTTGCTTTGAATAAATAAGTTCAGTTTCCTATGCTTTTTAAAGTAAACTGAACTAATTGAATTTACAGTGTAAGAAACGAACTAAATATCTATAAAATCAAAGAACACTCAATGTCCCACTTTACCGGATGATTTTTCCACTGATCAGGAAACACAACCATCGCTTTAACAGAGCTGAGAAAGTCTGACATTTTGCGGCTTACCCTTAAGACCTAATCGAATAATATTATTACTGGAAAGTAACTGTCCTCCTTTTAAACCACTCCTATAATCAACTGTGAATACAGGCCACAGGGAACGACCCTGGGGGCCAAAAATATCAATCATTCACCCAGCAGTGTTTCTCTCAACTCTTCAGACTAGATAACTTCGTAGTGAACATAGGCCATTTTGCTCTGTGGCACATGTGCCTTTCACTGTCGCTCTGCTGGAGATGGAAAAGTGTAGGAGATAATAACCGCCCACTCTACTCCACTTTTTGCTTTAGTACTTAATAGTAGACTAACATTAGTTTAACAGTGGAGTCTGCCAATCAAGGTCACATAATCTAACAAAAACAGAGAAGGACGAAGAGCATTTGACCCGCTTGAGTTCTAAGGACATAGTTGTGTTTCCAAAACCAGGACCTTGTATTTATGTTTTGACTGTGGGAAGAGCTTGTAAAGTAGTTTGTGTCCCACACACAATAACAAAGCGAGAGTCACACCTCACTGTGCCATCAAGGGTGCCAAGTTTCCCAGAAGTACTCATTTTTATACTTTCCTCTAGAGGAACACCAACAGAAACTCACAAGCAAATGAGTCTTGATCCACCAATCTTTATCAGAACAAGCTTTTCTTCTGCAAATTGGCCAATTGCTGATAAAATTGACATCTTCACAAGTCTGAGAGTGGGTTTTGTGGATAGTGGAACAGTCACAGCTTTGTGAGTAAGGAAATTAAGATAAGCTTGCATGATGATTACCTGCATCTTCAATCCGTTTTCAGCAAAATTGTATAGATTACGCTTTACCTCCAACAGTTCTTAGGTCATGAACTCATTCTGACGTAATAGCCTTTTATCTTTTTGTTTGAAGAAAGGTAAAAAAAGAACGAGTGTAGGTTGGTGTGATCTTTAGTCAAAAAGATTGTGCAAACCTCTTGATATCATACAGGTTATGAGGAATGCATGCTTAGCGCCATAATTCTGTAATAAAAAAGCAACAAATGACAAAAAAAAAGTGTCCTGGTAAAATATTATACACAGAATAAGGAACGTAAAAAAGCTAAAGCCTTACATAAGTAAACACACATATGTAATAAAAAAACACTTTCAAATAAAATTTTCATATGTCCCTTTCAGGTATGAAAATTTAAATAAAGTAACTGTCTAAAATCTGTCTCACATGTTACTTCTGATGTGCCCCACAAGAGGAGACAAGACCAAGATGTCACTCACAATATACTGTTTACTGAAGCAAACATTAGTCTTTTAGGCAATTACGTTTCTTTGTTCGATGACATTTCTGACGAGTGTCAATGTAAATCTAACCAAAATGAGTTGAATTGTGGAATGTCAGCAAATAATTATCTGACTGATTTGAACAATACTGACTTTCTTCCTAACCTAGATCTCAGTCTTGATCTTTTCCAGCAATTCATATCAATGAGAAAGTTGGAGTTGGACTTGATGGTGTAAAAACAGATAAACTTGATGGTGTAAAAGCATGTCAGGAGCATGGCCCAGTGTCTACCACAAAAACAAAAAACAAAAGTGGCAACTTTTTTGAGGAAAATTCTCATCTTAGATGAATGATGTTAGAAAATTGGGGAGGAAAATGCGCATTTAATTAACCTAAACAAAACTGAAATGAACAACGTAAACTGAACCAAATTAAAGAAACCAAAAAATGAATCATTGAGTGTTTCTTCCTAGAGATTTTTCAACTCATTTTAAGCACTTTGTGGTTACAGAGAAGATACCAACACAGCTAGACAAAACAAGTGAAGTTGCAAGCTTGAACTGCATTCTGAGGCATTGCTTAGATTCACTGGACTGAAACTGTCTGTGACATTTGAGGAAGTGGTAATGTGAAGGTTTGAACAAAACAAGTGTTCCACAAGCAGCACCGAAAAATAGAGTGCAGGTAACTGGATCTGTGGTTGCATACACATACACATACATATTAAGGAGACAAATAAAATGATTAGAATGTGAATTTATAATTATTATTTTTTGTACTGAAGTGACTAGAAGGCAAGCCTCTGATGTTCTAGCCATGTGACACAAGCACATACGTGAATGAGAATAAAAACTGATTAAAGGTTTAAGAAACTTTGGGTACAACTGCAGGAAAAAGAAATGAATGAACAAGGAATATTTCCAAAGACCAAATAACCCATGGAAAACCCAACCGTATCACGTAAACAGTCTTTGATTGCACTGTGCTTTGTTTTCTTTCTCTAGTTGAGTTGACTTTTGGAAAAACGCTTTTGGAAAATGGAAAAATAAAGCAGCTCTGTTGATTTCCACATCTGTCATCATGTGACCAGTCCTATTCATGAACATGTTCGTTTACAGAAACATGTCCACAAAGTTCCAGACCATGAGTTTCCATTTCTGATTGACAGAATATCACAACGCCTGCTCAGTGGGGATGGAACGGTTCATTCGCACTTTCCCAAACTCTTCAACCACTGGGACGAATCATGTCAAAAAGGAATTAAATAATACTATTTCGGTTCCATTAACGTAACGCTAAGCCCTCCATTTAGATGTGTGTGTTCCGCATCATTACAGCACCATAATGACACTCCGCTGATCAATGGAGTTAAACTTGTACTTTTGAATAGGTTAATATCCCAAACCATGAAGATCAAGTTTCCAAGTAATACACCAATACTTTTTTTAAATAACTTTTCATGTGATAATCGTCATGTACTAATGTGTAAAATATTGTCCACAGCAATTTACTAATGGCTTCATTTTATCTTATTAGATCATGACTCATAACAGTCCCTAACCACTCAAAGTTTTACATATATACACACATGGATGATGTGACAGATGCCATTCTGTGCCAGAACACTCACAGCACACCGGCTGTAAAAACAGTAAAAATTAAACTTAGGCAGCCAATCAGAGTTAGGCAGCAAGTTAGAATACAATGATTATTAGGAGTGGGTAATTTTTGGTCAGAAATGCCAGGTTTACATCAATACTCTTTTCAACATAGCATCCTGGCATTTTCAATGACAGAGAGTTAGGAATTTAATTTAACACCATATTAAAAACATGGTCACAGGGTTAGCCGCTCTGCTTGCCTAACTAGCGACACTTCTCACAGCAACCTGGTTTAAGTTTGAGATCTCCCATCCAGGTACTAACAACCCTCAACGCTTCTTGACTTCAGAGGGGAACCACTCATTGGTTCCAAGTCAATATGAACCCCTGAGGTATCTTTTACTACTCAATTTTCGACTTCCAGACTACTGGATCTACACACAACACATTTTAATAAAAGTTAGTTCAAACTGTAATTCATCTCTCATTTATGTGCGGCGGTTCAAAGTGAAGTTGTGGGTTAGCAGCTAATGGTTCCAATTGTCTTTTCGTGGTTTAAAAGTTCAGTAGTCTTTACTGAGGTTTCTATAGGACTTATCTGCTTTTCCAATCGTGGCTTTTGCTCACTGTATTAAGCAAAAGCAGTTATTCGGACAGATGTCTTTTTACAGCTATATGGGGATATATTGCAGCAATAATATTTATATCCGGTAATATTAAAAAGCAGTAATAAATAGTATTTCGAAGAAAATGTGTGTTTTCTAACTCAGTCCCCAACATTCGCTTAATCTCTTTTGTTATGGATTTTTTAAATCTTGATTTTCATTTAAGTGTTCACTTGAACTGAAACAGGGGTTTCGTGGCCCTTTAAACACTGATGTTATTAAGTTATTAGTAATAAGTTGTATTGCAAAATCCAAGAGCTGAGTCAGCACTTGACAATATGTCATACTTGTAAAAAAATCCACCAGTTTACGTGGCCTTTTGCTTTTCTAATCTAGGAGTTTCTGCCCTGTTTTAGAGAAAGCTGTTAAAGTGACGCAAGCCATTTGCTGCTTGTCAGGTACATGGGGTTATTATTGCAGCAAAAAAAAATGTCTATGCCTGAGAGAAATGTAATGTTTGTCTCAATCAAAAAGTAAGTCTTGATCTGTTTTATTAAACTGTAAATGCATATACATAGTTACACTGTAAAAAAAATTACCCGTAAAATTACAGTATTTTTTAAACATTTTAGAGGACTTTCCGTTTTTTTAATAAAAAAACTTTAAATGAACATTATTTTTCTGTAAATTAACAACTAAATTATATTACATAATTATAGTAAAAAATAATGTCTTTTCTTAGTTTTTGAATATATGTTTATCATTATATTTTACTTTTTCCATTTACAAAACATTTTAACATTAAGGTGATGAACCCTAATTAAACATGCTCTATAGTATAATATAATGGCCATTTTCTTTTTGCTTTTTTCTATCCTGTTTATTTTAATTCAGAAAATTTTGAATTGAGTAGCAAACAAACAATTTTCACAAGTATACAAATACATATTTCAATAAAAATAACCTATAACCCTTCTCTTTTACTTCCCACAATCACTTTCCTGCTTATTTACCATAAATAAAATATAAAAAAAAAACCTTGGGAACACATGAACTGAAACAGGGTATTTAATGGCTCTTTAAACACTACTTCATGTTTAAACCGCATAGCGAATAAAAAGAACTGTGTCAGCACATGACAACAAAGTTATAATAGTAACAAAAGAGAAACACGCCGGCCAGAATAACCACTGCAATTCTAATAGACATTCTAAACATTTATGTTAAGATTTAGGTCTTTAAAACCTCAAAACCATTCAAACAACCTAAAGATCACCTCATTGACATGAACTTTTTCATTTTTTCAATTCCCCGCGCTCACAAACAAGACTGATTGGGAGGAAATAACTTGTAATGTTACAAGTTGACGCTCAAGGGAAAAGCCCTCTATAAGTGGATCCAATCTTGACAGAAAGTACTTGCATCAGTCACTCATCCTCAGAGCTTTGAGGTAAGCATGGAGCATATTTAAGTCAGAGCAATGAAAGATGAGCCTCTAAAATCCTGAGATGTGAGAATGTTGCATAACACACAGGATGCCCTCTTTTGTGCCTCTGTCAAAGCAGACCTCCTCACAGATGACAGGGATGAGGTGTCACTGAGCTCCACAGTCTAACTCGCTGGAAAACCTTGCTGTGAACCCTGACAACGTGTGTGTGACTTACATAACAAATGTGGCACCCTCTTGCTAGGGTGGAGAGCTTCACAAACCGTGTGTGTGCGCGCATGTGCGTGTGCGTGTGTGTGTGTTTAAGAGGGGCGGAGGGCTACACTAGCTTCTCTGTTAAGAGTCTGAAGTAACTTCTGGCCCCCGTCACAACTAAGTCCTCATCATCTGGCCTAGGGCTGGAACACACACATGAGGTCTCTTGAATGATTAATATATGTGCAGCTTGTATACAGTATGCCACTGAAGGTTGTGTAAACCCATCACGGGAGAACGTTTTTTTGTGTTTGTATTTACATTTTTCCCCTTGAGAAACTTTGTATGAATACGTAACACATATGAACCACACATAGTCATATCTTAATGTATATCTTTATCTTATATATATATATATATATATATATATATATATCGTTTTTTTATTTATTGAAAAACGAGAAGTTTTGCTGTCAAGTAGCTAAGGGGTCTATTTAAGCCATCTAATTAGCAAAGCAAGACACTGTTGCTGTGTCCCAATCCAAACACTACGCACTGCAATCTTAAATAGATCCTTATTTTCTGAAGAAAATTTACATACTTTTTAGTGTGTGAGACATGTGCACAATCTGGGGTGCACTAAAACATCATGTAACATAAGTAGTTTTGCCACGTCATCACACACTATGTGTGTGAAAACTTGGCTCCTTTTCCATTCCTTCATTAAATAAATATTCTAATAATAAATGAAACACTCTATATTGATATTATTTATTTATGTGCATCTTTTAAAAATGCTCATTTGTTCGGGTCCCAGAGAAAACTCCTTCTGCCAAAACGCAGGGGATTGTGGGTAATATCAGCCGGTTGAGCGTTCATGGATCTGCACTTCAGAATCTAACCAGAAAAAGTACACATCCTGGCACTGCTCGGACACTTTTTTATGTACACTACGGTTTGGGACACTCTAATTCTCATTTCTCAACTATAAAAGTCTGAATAGTGTGTGGATTGGGGTGTAGCAGGTATTTATACATGACACAATATTTGAGGAAGTAAATGTATGATCTCATTTATTTTAATCGCTTGTGGTCACTGTGATCTCTCTACTGACGCATTATACATTAGCAAGATTTCTCAATTAAGAATTTAATAACACAGTTTTATCTTATTGGTTTGATGTTAAGATCAATACTATAACCACAAGTAGGTCAAGTTTTACTCGTAAACAATTGCATGTAGCCTTTACGTCATGCCACAAGAAGAAATACACCAAATTGTGCTGCAAATCGAACAAATCAACTTTATATTCTCCAAGATCTAAACACACAAAGTTTGTTTCCTGGTCATGTTTTCCATTTCATTGCATAACAAAGGGAGCCAAAGCAAGTAAATTCACCAGTGCACCAAAGTGTAACAAACCAAAAGGTGTGGTTCTTTTTACCAAGTGTCTAGAGCAGCAGAAGTTACAGAAAAGCACATCTCTACGAGCTTGAAACAAAGTAGACCGCAGTAAAAGAAACAAACAGATGATTAATGTGAAGTTACTTTTTCAAGCCCCAAAATGTGTTTTTCACTTCCTTTAAAATCTGGTTTAATTTTACAAGGATGAAGTCATGTGGTAGTCTGTTAAAGATCGATGAGAAGAAGAATCTATTGGGGTTTTTGACAAAATGGTGCTAATCCTAATCTTTTGCTTACATGAGTACAAGAGATCCTGCATCAGAATAGGCATAGTCAGCTATTTTCATCACATTGGGAAACAAATACAACTAATTAAATAACTAATCTAACTATTTTTATCTACCCAGAAACTGACATTACTACTATGTATCTTTAACTTCATGATGTTATGATCTCAGGAAGTAGTCTACAGATTTTTCCACTTAGGAAACAAAAGCTGTTAAAGCCTCCCAACTAACAATAGATCTGGGTTAAATATAGACTGAAAATAATGTGTAATCCATTATAAAATATGCCCCAAAACAAGAACTGCTGAACGTCACTGCAGCACCTGACTGAGTCTCGGTTTATGATTAATTTAGAAAGCCCTTTAAAATACTATGCAATGTCTGAAGCAGGATGAAAAACTTCTAAAACTGGAACGTCACAGCTGCAGCTGATTAGCACGTGTATAATCTACCACTAGTATCTGGCTAAATTTAGAACAGAGTTCCCTAATAATACCAAAAATGGATTGTGACACTTCTTAACCAAAATAAGGTTGATCCCAATTTAACCCAGATTAACCGCTTCTGTAGCTTTTTATGGTGAAATGCTACTACGTCAAATACGTTCAAGCATCTCAGGCCTGGACGTCACACATTCCAAAAAGTTTTAATACGGATTTCAAATGTTCGGGGTGAAAACTAAGCTTTTGAAATTGCTTACAGCTGGGAGAGACACTCGATAGCAATAACAATCTCTTTTGTACTACATTGTTTCATTGTACTGCACCCTGGTTATCAGAGATGTTATGGTGGCATGCTTTAAAAAAAAAGTAATTAGTTAATTGTAATGAGGAAAAAAACAACACACAATTAATCTCATACAACCATGGGTTTTAAGCTATTTTTCGAGGTTTTAGCACCCTGAAACTTCTTATTTGCACTCCTAAGATGAAGCTGCAGACTGCTTGTGATGGACAGCTGAGTCTCCCAATACTATAGTGAACACAAAACCCATCTTAACATTTCTGCTGTATCCCCCATCAAGAGACCAAAAAGACACATTATTCTTGTGGAATTATGGCATTTAAAGTCAACCAAGAAATCACATAATCATTCCTTTTTAACTACATGAAGATGTAATTATATTGTAAAATATGAATGAAGATTAAAAGCAAAGACTCCAAAATAAGATCATCATCGCAGCTTCTTAACTTGTAAATGTGTTGTCTGGCCAACGTAAACAATTTAATAATTTAATAGACTTACAGTCAGTAAAATAAACAACTTGTAAAGAAAAAAATCCTACTTAAATTTAGCAAACTATTAATGCTCTAAAATCACACTTTTTAATCAAAACATTTCTCTGAAGGCCATTCTTCAGAACCAACAATTTTACCTTATTAATTGTTAAATTTTCAAAATTCATTCAGAAAATGTGGAGATATCTCTTAAGAAGCTCCATGGCTGGCTTTTACCCTAAAATGTGTAAGCGTTTACCCTAAAATATACAGAACAAATACTATAAATGTTGTCCTTATCAAAGAAAGAGTGATCTCAAAACCTCAGTGTTATGAATCATCACGAGGCCCTCTTTTTACCATTAAAAGTCTCCAAAATAAAGAGCTTAATTTTAACAAACACTCTTTTTATAGCTAATTGTGACCAAATTGTACAACTGAACCTTAAAATTAAGAAAATTTCGTAGAATCCTGAGCTCAAGAACCCTCCCATAACCCGTTTAGATCATGACATTTAACAAAAAATCAAAAGAACGTTTGAAACAAATGTATCTTTTTCTTAAGAGTTGAGCACTCCTAAAGTTTGGACCCCTGCATACAACAATAAGACGAGGGGCTGTGAGAGTGAACTCCTTTTTACAGAATAAATATTCGTAAAATATTTCATTCAATATTCCTTAGACTGAATTATACCTCTGTGTCTAAAAGTATAAATTACACTCACATATACATTTCTGTACCCATCGCTGCAACACACTCTAAAGTTGCACTGCTGAAGAATTTTTATTAAATAAAAACATCCTATGAATCTGAATTCTGTGTTTTCTCATAGAAATGTTCATTTCTCCTGCAGTAAAGAGAAACATTTGATAGGTTGATAACATGGGTCAGGAGGGACAGAAAAGCTTTCTTTTTGATGCACACTCAGTACTTTTAGTGCTCTACTACAACAATTATCTTAACCTCTTCAGACTTTGAAGTAGAAATTGTTGTTGTTTTTAAAAATATCTAGTTAAGTCAAAATAAGGTCTCAACTGACAAAAATCTTGAGTAATATTACAAAGAAATAAATAATAAGAGTTGGTGGATATGATATTAGCTTTTTATTAGCTTTAAGTGCGTTCTGTTCTGTTCAATTGTATTTTTCCGGGGCTCCAACATGGCCGACATCCAGTTTGATGGTGTGACGTAAAAACACTCTAAAACTACATACAACTAACTATGAAACGAGTAGGCCATTGAATTGTGACAAAACAACAAAGGACCATCTGCTCCAAATATGAAAAACAAAGCAAAGACGGCCACAAACAGTCGCGTGATCTGCACCACATAACTGGTGGGGGCAAAGAAAGGTAAAACTGAATAAACAAAGAGTAATTAAGATAAAACTAGGTAAACCCAAAAACAAGGGAAGGACAATGAAGTCACCTAAAGACTGCAAATTAACAGAAGCACTCCTGACAGATCGTGAAAAATAAATATATTTTGCTTGAAATGTATTTATCTTCACTATACACAACTTATCCAATGACATTTACTTTATGTTCTAAAATATTTTCTTCAACAATGTTTGAATCAACACACACAGAATTAGCGAGTACCTGATCTGCCTGCATTTGAACACAAAGTACATTCTACATTTCGAGCATTCCCAGATATATACTAGTATATTACATGGCGTCCTCTAGCATCTTGATGATTGGAGACATCGGGAAAAAGAGCAGAGCAGGGTTTTATATCACTATTAAACGAACCATGAAGGGGCCACTCTAAGCTGTCTGAGGAAGAGGCCCCCGCGGTCAGGAATGTACTAGTGGCTGTGGCGCCCAGGGCATCTGCGCTCTGGAGCCACCTCCGCAGAGGAATTTCCAGCTTCTTATAAAACTGATAATGGGATGTGGACACAGCAGGAGTGGAAAATCAGAGGTGCGTTACGAGGCTTTCCACATTCCTGCCTCTCCATGGGCCAGACATGCGTGTCCTACACATGCCACAGTGTGTTTGGGATCTCCCTATAAGCAGGGCTCTTTGACACCCTTTTTTTGTATATGCTACAAAATGCTTTATGGCTATATACACGTCCATATTTTTAGAACAAAACGAACAGTAGCTGCAAATGACAGGGCAGTATTTGACAGAGAGAGAGAGAGAGCAATCTATAATTGCTAACCTATAAGATGCTAGCCTACTGGTGCTGGCAAGTGTTTTTTTCTTTTTTTAACAAAAAGAAAAAAAACATGGTTTTGGAGTGATACTGCAACGATTATTATCAACAACGAATTGTGTTGTCGACTAGTCAGCATGCACTGTTTATATGGGTTTAATCTTAAGAGTTGTTTAGAAAAACAGAGTCATATCAGCATAATAGTTAATATAACAGCTACAGAAACGGAGAAAAGCTTCTCATTAGTTATTTGAGTTAATGAGTGCCATTTATCAATAAATATTCGCAAATATTCTCTTAATTTAGAGGCTCCTTTTTATCTTATAGATTAAATCAATAGAATACATGTTAATATGTGCATTTTTATACAAGTAAATTCCATGTCCAATCACAAAATAATACATAATAATAAAAACAGCTGCATTTTGAATTGTAAAAAATACTATTTAAAAATATTGTGTTCAATGTACAATGAATTCAACGTGTTACTCATCTGATTAGTCGGTTCATTGAAAACATAATCGACAATAAGAATAATCCTTAGTAGCAGCTCTAGTCTGGAAAAACAAGAGCTAAGTTCAACTTGCAATGTTCAGTAAACAAAACAAAAAAAAATACAATAAAAGTTCTGACCTTTTTTTGTTGTTGCTATCATTAAAGAAAAAAACATTTTCTGTCACAGCAAAGTACAAACCTAGAAGCTTTTGGATAAAACACTGCAAAAATGTAGAAATTCTTCTGATTACATTTTCTCATAAATATTAAAAGTATATTTACCTAAAACAACTTTTATTTAGTATACTAAATAACTAGTCAAGAAGTTGCTTGCTAAAGTGCTAAAACGATGTTGATATAGAAATTGTCTATATAACTAATTTCAATGAAAAAAAAAAACAAGGAATGATAAAATAGTTTTAAAAAACATATTGAGGCTTAAAAGGTGACCAAAAAAAGACTTAAATAAATGTCAAATAATAACATCTGGTATACAGCAAAACAGAAGCCCTTCTGATCCTAAGAAGAAAAACCAACCTAAATGTGTCGTTAAACTATTAACATGTCTCTAGGTAGTGAGAGAAGAAGTTACAAATAGGCCTGGGTATGATTAGAAAGACAAGTGCAGGTGATAATCAGTGAGACATTTGGAAACAGAGATCAGTCATTTTACATTTCATTTCATCAACCTGTAATCATTTGTTTTGCACTCTACCATTCAGATGTTGTAAGCGAAATTAAAAATGGGAAGATTAGAAGAAAAACCCATGATACACAGTAAGGGTCATATTGCATGGCATTGACTCCTGAACCTAAATCTTCTTAGCATGATTAAATAGGTTTGAAACGTCTGTCAACTGTTGTAATGGCCATTTTAACAAGTGCAAATAAAAGTGGTCAGTTGCAAACCATTAAAACATGTTACATGCAAAATATTTGTAAACAAACTCTGTTACATCCAAATTTGAACTTTTGATGCTTGCTAAGAGCCAGGGTCGAAAGCCAGTGATGATCAACACAAACACTAATGTTCCAATGTCAACAGATAAGAGTGAAGCCTGGAGCGCTCCTGTATGTGGTCAGATCTGTGTCGCAGCGTAATGAGAGCTGGCTGCATTGCTGGCGGCAGTTTTTCTATTTCCTTCCCTCCATCCTCCCACTTACTTCCACACTCTCGTCTCTCCATCTCCACTCACAAAATACATACCCGACGGCAGCATTAAGCAACTCCTGCGCTTTTTAAATAGAGCAGCACAATCTCCATCCTAGCAACCCACGGCTGCTGCCTCTCCATCTGCCTGTCGAATCTTTTTCTTCTCCTTTCCTTTCTCTCTATTCTTCCCTCAGACTCAACTCGTGGCTTCTTCCATTCATGGGCTAAAAATACAAGTGAGGCCCTCACCTTGGCGGGTGTCAGCACAACGGTGGCTGAAAACACGTCAGCTCCTCTCCTCTCTTTAGAGGTTCAGGTGGCTTACATTAGAGCGACCTTTCTCCTCTTCCATTTAACTAAATCTGCCAATTGCTGAATCCTCGATGTGACTCCCTGTGGAGATGTCACACTCTGTCTCCCGGAGGCACAACGATCATGGATCTCGGTGTCTGGCAGATAAAAAGAGATGATTCACTGCCAACGGCAAAAAAAAAGCTAAAAAAAAGCGTCATATAAAAACTTGGGTGGTTATTTGTCAACATGCGCTTACTTAACTTGTCTTTATCTAAAGTTAGGTTTGCACGTACCTTCAAGTTTGTAGGGTTTTTATATTAAGCTATGCATCAGTGCAAACACACAAACTACCATTTTTATGCTAAAACAGAAGCATTAAATCAGAAATAGTCTATATATATAATTTCAATTAAAAAAAATAATGGCAATACAGCTTTATGAAACAAATAATAACAATATGACCAAATGTATGTTCACCATTTAAAAAAAATTTACTTGTTAACAATGAAAGTAGCTTTCATATTTTTTTTATATTTAAGGGCCACTAAAAATATTTAAAGTTCTTAAAAAAAACATTTTACACAGGGGAATAGAATTGCATTGATGTATTTTAATTTAAAATTATAAAATTAACCAAGTAGCTGACCTTTTTTCCTCATTCATATAAAAAACTAATAATATTTCTGGTCTTCACGCTCTCTCTCCCTTGCTCCCTCTTTATCTCACTTCCTTTCCTTCCCTCTAACCCATCCCCTCTCTCTTTTTCTCTCCCTCACTTTCTCCCACCCTCTCTGTCTTTCTCCCTCTCTTTTTCTCTCTGTCTTATCAACTGACCCCCAAAAATATTTACCAATTAAAGAGAGGCTGAATATTGTAAGTGTCTAAAAAGGATGGAGCTACTTTTAAATGCCTGTCGCTAATTGTCAGGTCACACTTTGTAGGGTAAAAACCTTCCGCGTAAATCTCAGTCATGGCGACCTCATTTTCTAGCATGAATCTGCCAGGAATGTTAGATTTAGGCCAAGGGAGACAGGTGGCCTCACCTATGATTCCATGGAAGGAATCCACCGATTTTCCTGGCTGTTCTCACCTCTCTTCATTTCTTATCTTATTTGAACCCTGCCAGCCTCCCCAGCTCACCTGAGCAACGCTAGAGTGTGTGTATGTGTTTTCTGACAGTCTCTCTTTCTGTTGTCTTTTCATCCTGCAGGCAGAGAAACTCATGATTCTCGCTTTCTCTCTGCATGATCTCTTATACCTGACCCCAGGCCTGGGCTAAAGTCAGAGGGCCATCTGTGATGGAAACCCTGCGGCATGAGTGGCAGAGGGCCACATGCCTGCCAACCCACTTCCTGAGATCAGTCCACAATCTGAGCCTAGCCACTGCCATTTCCTGCAGACTAACACACACACATTACAGTATCGCAGATGCAAACGAATGTAGACACAAGAAGTGCTGCCGGCGATACTCATTCAACAACACTGATATCAACATTCGCAAAGTCAAGGGGTCAGGATGCCTGAATTCACTGCCCACTCTCTGATACTCCACCAGGAGTTGTGCATGTTCTCTATGTTATGCATAGAGAAAAAAAAACAGAGAAAGTGTAATACAACAGCAAATAAAAGCATGATATATTATATCACAAGGCACAAATTCTAAATGTTGTGAATCTTAAAAGGCTAGCATCTCCCAAATACATTACAAACCTATTAGAATCTCATGTGATCAACTGGACGGCTAATACTTTCAATCACAGCCACCTTATTGAAAAATATATGTAATAACTGCTCAGAAACCCTCCAGAAGTCTTGAACCAGAAACATTGTAACTGAGTAGCAGCACAGCTAATATCTGCACAAGAGTGTTGTTCTGGAAACTTACACAGCACAAAAATACAAGCTCAGTATGACATTGAACATGGGAAATTGTGCCCAATTGGATTATTCTGTTTGATTCATTAGTTTTTTTTTTTGGTAGTTTGTAAAACGTGGTGCCTGAGAACCACATGAACAAACTGTTGAAACAACAATGTGATTCAATTGATTTATAAAACCTTTATTTTGTTCTTTTGCTGTTCTGGTGTGTTTTAGGTGCTGTATATAAATCCGCTCATCAATCGTCATGTTTGAAGTGCTACATGCTGGCAGGGTGATTAGCACCAGAACAACTCCACCAGCCCCTTTTTTGAGACATGGGAGAGTTCAAGATCTCTTCATGTGTCTGTCGATTTTTTTTTACTTCAGGTGTTCTGTTTTTTTCCTTCCATAAAATAAAAACATGAACATATGTGAATACTTTGGAGGAATAACATATCAAAAACTCACTCCAACCTGCTTTGAACAACAGACCCCTCCCAGTAAAAGTTTGACGTCAGACACCAGACTGAGTTGGCTGTTAGAAGAGGGTCATTTGAAATAAATATTTGAGGAAGGTGTAATTAGTTAAATTCCTAGTTTTCGGTTTCTAGAAAACTGCTTCTAGCGGGTACTTAAAAAACAGCTTATATAGACACATACAACTTAAGTCGTCCAACGCAGGTCTCTATAATGTGGGACGATTGCCATTCATGAGATATTGGGTCTGACAAGTCAGAAGTTCAGTCTGTGTCACAATACACAACATAGAGGTGCAATAGTTCTCATTTGTCAAAAGCACTAAACTTCTTATTTCTAAAGTGCTAGTCATTGAGAGTTTGCCCAATTGGCATAATTTGGGCAACCAGGTCTGCATTTGCTACAGATCTGGTGGTATAAGCCAAGGCAGAACAGAAGGTATGGAGAGCTTAGCCCAGTCGGAGACCAGGCCACAGCCACCGAGAGTGCTCCTGCCTCCATCCACACACCTCCGCACTCTTCTGGCACGCACTTCAGTGACATTTGCGTCACAAGGCACAGCGAGAGCAGGTTTGAATGAAAGCCTAAGCATTCATTATAAAATCTGGCCATGCTGTTCTGATCAGACCCGGCTGAATTCCCCTCGTCTTTGCTCATCAATGGTTTCCAGTAACGAAAGCCATTCGTTTCAGCAATGCTTTAATGTTTGAGAATACAAAAAAACTATTCCTCATATATATGCTTTTTGCCTTCATACAATTTATGTATACTTTTTTTTTATGAATGAAGATGATGAAACCAAAACCATGCATATCATGTAGTTTTAATTATAATTCAAACTATTTACTTAAAGGTCAAGTTAAAAGGAGCAAAATGTCAAGCTGTTTCTATGGACGTTCTACCTGTATCCTCTGTAATTTCCTCAAAGAACTTCAGACTGCCTTGACTCTCCTCTGTGTTCATAATAAAGAAACAACAGATTCCACACTCGTTTTTCAAGACTAAACTATTAATAAGTAGAGTGATATATCAACAGAAGACCTAAGCAGAGCTCTGAGTCATTAAGATCTTTTGAAGTGTTTATAGTCTTCTACATGACGGGAAGAAAACAGTGGAGGAGGTCATCTTCTGAAGACTACATGGTCTTTCAAATTCAGGATGGCACATCTCTAAAGAATTTAAAAAATAACTTGCTACAGTGTAGATTTTGGAACTTATCCTCAAGCCTTTGAACGATGTACTTCTAACAAAGTGTTTTGTCAGAGTGCATTATGTGTTCTAAATGCCTAATGGCCACTTGTGTCTATAAATAGTGATGATTAGACGACAAATGTGAGCATAAACCGAAGAATCAACACTGTGTATGACCCACAAAAGAAGCCAAGGCCAGAAGTTGAATAAGGACTGTTAAATATAGCTAAGAAAATTTTGTTCTGTAATTTTCTTAGCTTTATGTCACCCAAACTCATTCTTACTTCCATTAAGAGACCTTGAAAATGTTGAATATTTGCCACGCTGTTGCCTGCGGCTTTAACGACTCTCCAGGAAAAACGTGGAATATGGTTTAAACCTATTTAAAACTATTAAAAACATACATTTATTGTTGATGCACTATGTTGGAATCTCTTAATTCTGTCCTGCTAGCTGGTATATTGGTGAGTTACGACCATTGACTGTATATAATATGGAATTCGTTTCCGTTAAGAGGCTCAGATTGGGTGTACCCAGTAATTGAAAATGCGTCAACAGAGGTGGGACATGGCTGTAGCGAGGACATCAGATTGACTGAAGGTTTAAATTAAAAATATATCTTAAACAAACTAAATAATTCACCCCTTAGTGTTCATGACAATCAAAACTAGCAACCTGATATTTTTTAGATCCACATTTGATCAATTTTAACGTTGGAGCGAATGAAAACCTGCTCGTTTCTGATGTCAGCCTCAAGTAGCTGGTCGAGGAACTGCAGTCCAGTCACTCTTTATTACCATTAAATCCCAAGCCCACGAGCGCCTCTCTCTCCCTATCCTATTCAAATAAAGCAAAAATAGCCCTGAAATATACCTTATAAAAGATTTTATTTAAAAAAAAACATAATAATCAGAGCAAATTCATCAAAAATGAATTTTAATGTTTTATTTTTGCCACACAACTATTCTACTACCTATGTGAAGAAATTCACAAGTTGGATTATTAAGTGAAAATAACATGTTTGCTTTTCACACATATGGCTCCCTCTCTTCTGAATACTAATTTGGTTATATTTGATTATACATCAGCTATATTTTCAGTTAGAAATGTAATTAAACTGGGTTTTAGCAGAGTTATATAAACAACATTTTAGAATCAAATAATAAATTGCATCATGATTCTTGTACCAAACAGAAAACTCAGGATACTTCGCAATGGCAACAACCTTGCAGTTTCACAGCTTCCGTTCCTTTTTTTGCATATTTTATAACAGAATTAATTTTATAAGTAACACATCTTCCATAGGAAGCAGTCTGCAGACCACCTCTGAAAGTGGTCTCAGGAGCAGGTAGCGATTGACGTCACACTCGCACAAAAATCAACCTTCCCACAGTCAGGAGTGCTCAAAAACGGATTGCGGACCCCAGTGTACCCCCAAGAGCAATTAAGAATAAGTTGTATAAAAAAGCTGCTCATTGAAATTATGTGCAAAAATCCTGCCCAAAGGAGAACAAGTTCCCACTCCTGTACTCAATTGCTTTTCTTTCACATGAGCAAGTCAAAAGGAAAGAAATTAGTAATATCCCTCAAGACACACCAAACAGGGTACTTCCCACACCCCTCCACAGGGACACCACTCCAAACGGCAGCAGATGTATTCGGGCTGTGAAGAATTTGTGAATGGAAAATCCTTTCACGTTTTCTTGGAAGGGAGAATCATTAAGTTGCTTATCAGACAGACTACCATTCTTTCTTCCAATCTGAGAAAACGGGAGAGACTCTGTATGCTTGCCTGAGCTGTGTCTCAAGGTCGCAGTGGAAAACATCTCTCAATGGGACCTCTTTAGTGTGCTAAGAACTAAAGGAGTCTTATAAATCGAACGATTTATATGAGGAAACATGAGACTGTGTCGATCCCCGGGTGTTCCCTTGTGTTATCATTTGAACTTTCCCTCACATAATGAATTATGCCATGCTGATAATGCAGACAGCTTGGGGGATGTGTACTTCGAGACATAAGAGCCCAAATGTGCAAGCATTTCTAAGTAAATCTCATTGAATGACACAGGGGATTTGAAAACAAGAAGAGGTTTCTTTGAGTGTGAGGGGTATCCCTCAGACCGAGAAATGACATTGCTTTCAAACAGAGCAACATTTGCATCTAATGAGAACACAACCCGAATTGCCTGACAAATATGAGAATGAACTCAAAAGGAACAAAAAGAATCAAATCAAATGCAAGGTTTGCTGCGCTGTTACAGAAGCATGCAAGCTGAACATAGCCTCTTTCCATCACTGACAGCTGACTGAATCAGATAAACAGCTTCCACAGTCCCATGCCTGTCCTCGTGGGTCTCATCAGCGTCAATCATAAAAAAAAAAACCCAGATGTGATACTGGGTGTACAGCAATAAACAAAACAGAAAAACTTCAACAGTCAACCAACCTGGCTTCTTGAGGTCCTCTGTCATCCATAACATTCCACCGATCTCAGATTCCCCTTGTCCATTCTAGCAGGTCAGGAATAAAACGACAGCCAGCCCCAGCCGAAACTCCCATCAATCAGAAGGCTCTCGCTGATAGAGCGAATACTAGGAGACCTACTGATGTAAGCTAGTCACCAGAGAAAATACCCAGTCATGACGCATATCCAGGAACAAAAATAGAACTGGGGCCTCTGGAGGGATTGTGCGACAGACTGACGAAGAGAGGTACTTCTGCAGTCCCGGTATCTCTGGGCTGTTTTGGTGCATTTAAAAAGCTCCAGATACATTCACACATGCACAAACAGTTCTCAATCATAAGAGATGGAGTTGTTTCATAGGGGTTCCGCTTTGGTCAGAAGTGGATTTTATTGGAGTTTGTAGCATCAGTGCACTTGACCTAAGACTTGCACTTGCACTAACAACATGGTATCAATGCTCACCCCTCCCTTTGCCACCTTCCAAGCATCTATTAATAGCTCACCAGGCTAATTCGTACAAATCCCTTTAAAGATGTGCTTTCACTGGTTACTCTCAGCCAAGGCCAGACGCAGATATGATTAACTTTAAAGATCACAGAGTTTTATTGTGCTCCCTTGTGAGCATTTGCGCTGTTCATATCTTAAAATGTAACCCAACAGTTCAATCGAGGGTGACAATGCTTAAGACTTTATAGGCAGCAAATTTCCTCTATTTTTGTTATGTCCCAAATATATTTAAAAAAATCCACCAAGGTAGATTCTAATATTATATATATGTATATATGTATACAGGTGTTCCTAATAATCCTTTAGGTCAGTATATATATATATATATATATATATATATATATATATACGTATATATATATATATATATATATATATATATATATGATATATATATATATATCTTATATATCTCTTGTATATCTATATATATCTCTCTTCTCTCTCTCTCTCTCTCTATCTCTCTTCTCCTCTCTCTCTCTCCTTCTCTCTCCCTCCTCTCTCTCTCTCTCTCTCTCTCTCTCTCTCTCTTCTCTCTCTCGTCCTCTTCTCTCTCTCTCCTCTCCTCTCTCTCTCTCCGTCTCTCTCTCTCCCTCTCTCTCTCTCTCTCTCTCTCTCTCTCTCTCTCTCTCTCTCTCTCTCTCTCTCTCTCTCTCTATCTATATATATATATACTGACCTAAAGGATTATTAGGAACACCTGTCCACTTTCTTCTTAATGCAATTATCTAATCAACCAGTCACATGGCAGTTGCTTCAATGCATTTAGGAGTGTGGTCCTGGTCAAGACAATCTCCTGAACTCCAAACTGAATGTCAGAATGGGACAGAAAGGTAATTTAGGCAATTTTGCTCAGTTACTGGGATTTTCATGCACAACCATTTCTAGGGTTTACAAAGAATGGTGTGAAAAGGGAAAAACATCCAGTATGTGGCAGTCCTGTGGGCGAAAATACATTGATGCTAGAGGTCACAGGAGAAGGGGCCGACTGATTCAAGCTGATAGAAGAGCAACTTTGGCTGAAATAACAACTCGTTACAACCAAGGTATGTTGCAAAGCATTTTTGAAGCCACATCACGCACAACCTTAAGGCGGATGGGCAACAACAGCTGAATACCCCACCGGGTACCACTCATCTCAACCACAAATAGGAAAAAGAGGCTACAATTTGCACAAGTTGAAGGCTGGAAAAATGTTGCCTGGTCTGATGAGTCTCGATTTCTGTTGAGACATTTAAATGGTATTCATGCATTCAATGCATTCAATGGTAGTCAGAATTTGGCATAAACAGAATGAGAACATGGATCCATCATGCCTTGTAACCACTGTGCAGGCTGATGGTGTTGGTGTAATGGTGTGGGGGATGTTTTCTTGGCACACTTTAGGCCCCTTGGTGCCAATTGGGCAATGTTTCAATGCCACAGCCTACCTGAGCAAAGTTTCTGACCATGTCCATCCCTTTATGACCACCGTGTACCCATGCTCTGATGGCTACTTCCAGCAGGATAATGCACCATGACACAGAGCTCAAATAATTTTAAATTGGTTTCTTGAACATGACAATGTTCACCGTACTAAAATGACCCCCACAGTCACCTGCATTTTTGGGATGTGGTAAAACGGGAGCTTCGTGACCTGGATGTGCATCCCACAACTCTCCATCAACTGCAAGATGTTATCCTACTCAATATGGGCCAACATTTCTAAAGAATGCGTTCAGCACCTTGTTGAATCAATGCCACGTAGAATTAAGGCTGTTCTGAAAGTGAAAGGGGGTCAAACACCGTATTAGTATGGTGTTCCTAATGATCCTTTAGGTGAGTGTATTTATATTATATATTGTATGTATATATATATATATATATATATATACTACAAGTTTCTTCAAGTTATATTTAACACTTTTTAAGACCTTGTATTTCAATAATTAATATCCATTTTTCTACCTTTTTCCCAGCCCCGCAAACAAAGAAAAGTCCTTATTAAATATTAATACATATTAATGCACGCAAGCAACGGTTTTCACCAACTTATACAGCACGCTTTTTTCATCGACGCTTCATTACATTTGCATTTGCCTATGGTCACAGCTAGCTTCTTCTTTTTTGTACATAGTTTATTATCGCGCAATAAAAAAATTATCACCATAAATCTATTTTCAGACAGGCACTGAGTTTTACTGAAGTGGCGGATCATGAACGAAATGGTTCCTTTGAGCCGGCTCTATGTATTGAACGAACAAGCCGACTCTCTAAATTTGTTTTGGGATCAAAACTACATTTGATTTCTGAATTCTGAGGATGAGGTTGGTCTCATTCATTCGCAGCTGTTGGTAACATCTGTTTGGAGTGCTGAGTGTGAAGTCACTTATGGCACCATCATCATTTATATACAATTCACATCTTTGTCCTTAAATGAACAAAAACTACTTGTTTTTAACAACTTATAAATTACTTATAGACTCTTGCTTATTTTGGATAAATATTCTGAATGCCTTTGGCAGAATTAAAAAGGCATTTTAATGTAAAAAAATTAATCTATGCCCACCTCTAATAAACACATACACATACATAAATGTGCAAACAATACATTTGTGTTAAAAGCAAACTATAAAGTAAACCTCAAAAATAAATTGACATTATCTACTGATAATGTTTGTCTGTTTATGAAAATAGTATAAATAGTTACATTTGAAACAGACTTCTGAATTTGTTATTGACTATCACAGAAAATATACCTAACTGGTGTTCACATATTTGCAATGACTGGCAGCATGGAGCCCTTTTGAGGGTCACCTGAATGAGCTGTCAGCCAAAAGAGTTATGACCACATCGGTCCATAGATGTGGCACTCTTCCAAGCAGCTTTTACTCAACCTGTGAGATGACATCAAGCTGTCAGGAGTCACTGTGATAACGACCATCCCGGTTCTCCCAAAGATGAATCCGTTAATCAAATCTATGAGCTAAACATAGCTAGCTACCCAGCAGACATCTGCCCTCGCTATTGAATCCAACTCACAGCCCTTAAAATCCCTCATCATATCTGACCTCTGGAGTGTCCCCTGGGGCAAATGAAGTCAGGGTCCTCAGCATTTGGTTGAAATGATGGTGGCTCAGATTGGAAATTAAATTAAATAAACCACAACTAGACTCACATTCTTATTCTTGTATTAGGACAGACACGAGTCGGATGTTGTGTGTAATGGAAATGTGCAACAAAAAATGGATTTCATGAAAGACTGAAGTCGTTCCCCTGCACCGAATCAAAATACAGACTGTCCAATTCAACTAGTCTATGCTTTTGCCATTCAAATCTCATCTAAATGTGTAACATCTTTACTTGAAGATTAGGGGTATTCCCTCCAGACATTCATGATAAATCAGCCCTTCTTAGTGAAGATATTTGTTCCACAGAGTGATTACAAAGGCTAATTATTTACTCACTACCTGCAGTCACATGCTTGCGACCATACACAAACACTTACTGAACACATAATAGAGGAAATCTTGCTAAACTGGACCGGATTCCATTAAAATTTAACTAGCTTCATCTAAAAACATCAGTCAGCACACAAGTCTACCTCAACTAGAATCACTGGAACATGCTGAGTGTTAAGGCAAATTAAACCGCTGCAATGCCATCCATGTAGTCAGGTACAGGCCTGGCATGTTCACGCTAATAGTAAGAGAAAAGATAACAGTCTCGGACAAGCACAGGACAGAATGGACGTCTGGCTGTGCCTTTGCATCATCCTCAGTATGTCTGAAGCCTGACTGGTCTGTGGCCAAGGGACAGCCGGACACGAGCAGGATCTCAGCTGGCAGAAGAGCTGAGTGAACAAGTTTGATGGCTAAGGTGAGGTTATGGACCCTTGCCAAGCTGTGAGCGCTCTTCTAATCAGCATGAAGGGAGAGACACCCAAGTGGAATGAAGGATCCTCTCGTCACTGGAGTACACTTTGCTTACCTCACAAACCCCCTTGAGAATTCTGCTTATTATTTCACCTCTCGTGGATGTTTTGCCTCTTTGACGTTAATGACAAATCCATTGTTCAACTACCTTTTAGAGTGACCTCTGTGTCAGACAGGCTGAAGATTAATCTTCCTGTCCTAGACGTTTGAACCTTTGACACTTACATGATGCAATTGATCTGTGATGAGATTAATCTGAAGTATGCTCTACACATTAAAATCAAGACTGTCATTGACTTTTTGGTCCTTCTTTATATTATGCGGGTTTCACAAGGTCAAATTTAAGACTTTGTAAAACCTTTTAGAATCAAGTTTAAGACTTATATCATGAAAACCTAGCCATCACTTTTGAGGATTTGCGAAGGTTTTCTAAAACTCTGGTAAACCTAACCATAACTTTCACATAGTTGAGCGTCTACTAGCATTTTCTTCAACTCTGGCAACCCTAACCATAATTTTTTAACACTAAGAAGCATTTTCTCAATCTCTGGCAACCTGAACAATAACTTTTATATATGTTTATAGAGCATTTAAATACATTTTCCCAATCTTAGGCAACCCTAACATTAACACATACATGTTTTAACAATCACTTTTCAGATGTTGAGCATTTATGAGTGTTCACAGGCGTCTTCTCAAAGTCTGGCACTAAATGTCACATTTTTAGCTTTTGAGGCAATACCAAGCAACAACCAAAAACACATATCAAAACACACATATCAAGAGCTTTACAATTACATAAAAAATAAGACATGTGTAAATTATTTAAGACCTAGAACAGTGAATTTTAGACTTTTTAGACTCAGTGACAGTAAAACAATAAAATATTTTTGCCGTAATGCTGCGTGAGTATAGAGTTCTCTCAACTGGTACTTTAAAGATCTACTAAGGTAAACTCTTTTTTTTTTAACATCAATATATGGAATAATAAAAAGTTTTTGATCTCTTAAATTGAGAAATACAAATGTTTTTTAAAAGTACAAGGTTTCTGTGAGGAATTAGCGTTTGAGATGATGGCAAAGAGCGCAATAGATATTTTAACTTGAGTGTTACACATACTCTATTTAAAATGCTTGGCTCCTACTCTGGATAAAGTACATTTTTCTCTCAATATTTTATTGTGTACTACATTTTCAACCACAGACAATGACCTAGAATACATATCTTAATCTCATTTTATTATGTTATATATCATGTATGGCATTTAGAATCAGACGAATCTACAATTATGAGTTAATCTAAATGTCTCCATACTGAACTCATACCATTCACTCTTACACAAATATTCATGTATTATATAATGTGACTGCATGAATTAAAAATTAAAGGCTGTGTTAAAAAAAAAACGTTTGCTGTCCGTATCAAAAGTTTCCTTCTAATACTGAATAATTAAACGTTTCTCTGCAAGAAATCGCTTGCATCACATCCCTTCTTGTCTTTAAATCTATTTGTGGCACTCTAATGAAAAGGCGTCTGTTTAGAACGGAAATGAGGGATGTTTTGTTTCCATGCTTTGGTGACAACAGAAGTTGGTGCCTTCAGGAGCCATCAATCCTCCAGAGCAGGGAATGTCGAGGGAGCGAATAATAATAAAAAAAAGAAGCAAGCCAAGTCAGCAGGGTGCATTCTGAAACCACTTCACTCACACACGTTTTTACTTTATCATACAATTGTTCATATTTGTTTGATGCTCCAAGAGGGAAAATCATGCAATGGGGGATAACTAGAGCAGAGAAAATTAGAAGGCAACTGATGCTGGGCCTCATTTGTAGCGCTGCACAGCATTTTCCATCAGATCCCTCAAGCGCACGAGAACAGCGGCGAGCCAACTGCTCCACAACAACAATCAAACCATACAATTAGAGCATGTTAACATGTTAGCACTACACCCGGGTTTACATATTCTCTGGTTGATTAACCTGAAGATAGTCTGGAACTGATGCACGGTGCACAAAATGTAACAATTAACACGAAGCATCATAGCTAACCAATATCAACACAGTATTTTGTTAAACAGGAAAGGAACACATTACAATATTTACTTGGTTTCTAACTGATCAGATAATATGCAATGCTTGGCATTTGTAAAAATCACAGCGTATTAAATCAAGGTCAAGTAGCAAAAACTCTAACAAGTGTCTAAACACTTTTGAAAGAAGAGGCATATACTAGTTTTTTTTTTTTTTACGTGTTTGGCAATTCTGAAAACACTTTATTGGGATCCAAAGTCTGTAGAACTATTCCAAAAGATAAAATTAAATAATTTAAATTTGGTAAAAAAAATATGGTTTATATAAATATTATCCATAATGTAAATTAAAAGGATTTCCAACCATTCTTTATTATTTCTGTCAAAGTTTAACCCCTTTAGCTTGAAGCATAAATTAGGCTTTGAACCCAACATTGGTGTCTTAATTAAACATTTTGTTTTTGTTAAATATTGTATAAATAATTTGACTATAAGCTTTTTTTGTAATAAAATGCATTTATTTTCAAGAGGCACTGTTGCTTTTTTATGGAAAAGTTTTTTTTAATCTATTCTAGTCTAAAGAATCGATTTCATTTATTTATTCAAATCCATTAAATTCTACATCAACACATATTAATAATCTTGCAGACTATAAACAATATTTAAAAAATGTCTTGCTTAAATATATATATTTTTTTACTTTTAAGTTATGCACGTCTATCCTGAAGTTAGATATAAATCATACAAGTGATATCCAACCAATCAGCAAACAATACGCTCTCATATGTTAGTAACAGAAGCAATTGCTTGCTTTTTATAGAAAATGATGTTTTGTTCATCTTTTTGTTCAAGAGTATTAACTGATGATAAGTTGATGATGAAAATGATTAGTTCTTGACTTAATTAATACTCAATATAGACTCTTAAAAGCCATTTGATCTGAAGAAACTAGATAGGCAACATGACACTGTTAATGAGCAAGCCAGTGCTTTCTATATACAGCAGTGAAAACTCCATAGCTATTTCTTATTTAGATGAAGTAATACCATCTAACATTGTTGACATTTTTTTTAACTTTGATGTACTTGAAGAAGAATTTTTAGCTTCATTATCTATATGCTTACCACTTTACGGGAAATCAGGCATACTCACTGAACAGGCTGCCAATTCAACATGGCACCCCACTCATTACTCACTTACATGTACAATTCGGGTCACTAGATCACCTGAAATTTGTGATTTTGGACTGTGGTAGTAAACAAGAAGACTACATATGAACTCGTTTCAGAAGGACCAAGTCATATTCAAACAAGGCAACTGAGATCAGATTTCTTTAAGATACATGACAATAAAACTTTTCCTCATTTGTCACAATAATATTTTGAATTAATGACAAGATAAACAAATGGTGTTGTTATTTGAATCTTGGAACTTTCAGTTGAACCCTTCCAACTATAAACCGCTACATTCCAAGCTCGAGGACTCATTACAATCAAGACTAAATTAGCTTTTCATTCAACACATCGCAGGCTCACAGTCACAGATTTGTGACATCTTTCTCCAGGCCTTGATGAACTGAGCACAAATTCACGCCAATGTTCCATTTGACCTCTCAACCCCAGCGTGACTCGTGCCAGGAGAGATTCTCAGAGGAGGCCCGGCGGGAGTTCAGCAGCCTGCGTGTGAGCAAGCCAGCCAGGCCATGCACAAGCCCTGATGAAAACAGTCACTCAGCAGCCATTCCAAAACAAACAGGCTCTCAAGCGAAGGCTGCACAATTATTCAGTGGAGTGCAAGGTAGTGGCTCACACTCCAGGCTCCACTGGGGACCTGCTTTCTCCTGTTATGTAACCCAGGAGCGTGTTTTCCTATCCGCACCGCTCCATAGCAGCTGTCTCCAATTTTGCACCAAGGAAAAAAACGTGGAAGTGAAACGTTCTGGAGTGAATACCCCTCGGAGCAGACTCCCCAGAGCAGCTCTCTCAGCAGTTTGTCGTTCGCAGGGCTCAAGTTGCCTCTTTGCACCTGTTGCATTGAGAGGCGAAGCACGAAGGGGGCCATCCCTAAAGTGCCCCCATGTCCAGTGTCTGTTTACAAAAAGTGCCCAGACAAGCACGACCAAATTAAGCTCTCGTTGCGAGCCAGGTCAGCTGCTTGGATTGAAACCAGGGGCTTCCCAAACAGGAGACCCCTGTGGCCTTGAAGACTCTGCTACCAGCCAAACGCCAGAACAAAAGCTCTAAACTAGTACCCAGCAAACACAATTTATCAAATCCTATTTTTCCTCTTCAGATCAATGTCTATGAATAGAGCTATTAAAAAGCTATTTCAAGAACATAACACAGAAATGACTGAATTTAAGCTATTTTTATTAGCTAACAATCATAACAAAACACAGACAGGGTACTTGTGCATTTACTGCAAGTTTTAGCAGTGCTGAACCTGTTATTAATCTGACCCCTGTAGATAAAACAAGGATAATTCTATTTCCTGATTTCATAAGAATCTCTGGGTTTCCTAAGTAAACTGTACATTGTAATTCAGGGGGCTAATTCTCTTTAAGGGAACTTGCTTGGCCAAAAATGAAATGTACACTGCTTGGCCAAAAATAAAAACATCCGCAGTTGGATTTAACTAAGTAAATTGCTACAAGCCTCCTATTGGACAAATACCTTATTGCGATTATCTTTCAACTGACAAGTACAACTCGTTGAAGTGTAAACCGGTGCATCAAAATGAGCTTTTCATGTCTTTGCCAGGCTTCCACACCAAATGCCAAACAATCAAACAGAATGTGTCTCCACGCCTAGTGTAATGCTTTCAAACCCAGGTTTCACTTGCGTGAAAACATCCTCTCCCTTCTCTTATGAGAACTCTTCTGCTGTCCCACTCTTCTGCTACAATTCGTTTCTCCTCTTTTTCAAACACAGGCCCATCAAATATTTCAAACAAAAACTATAGAAATATGCAAGGCTGTCCAAAAAGAGCTCTGTGACATTCTCAAAATAAGAGTCTGAGCCCCCTCAGCGTTGTGTCTTATAGTTTCATCTTCATGAACTCTAGACTGGACAAAGTGAGGACTATTTCTGTACTCGAGCAGCTCAAATCAGTTAACTGGACAAGAGGTTAGAAATAATGGGCCTGTAAGCAGAGATCCTAGTGAACATGAACACTGTGCTGGAGAGGACGAATAAATGAATATCTGTCAATGAGATGTGCTAGAGTGTATTTCACTTGAAATGTGAGCCACTCATGCAGCGCTGACCTGGTCACACTCGCCCCCTCTGAGCTCCCCAAGAAGCACGGATCATTCTGCCCACTGCATTGGCATCTGCTTGCAGTTCAGGAGTTTCTGTTTGCTCGGGGAAAACCTCAACATGCCATGACATTACTTCCAGCAGTGCAAAACAAACACAATCTTCGAATTTGCCATGTAAGACTTTATGAAGGAATGACTCAGTTGGGTGTATCTGTGTTCGCTCAAGTTACATTGCACACATCAGGGCCAGGTCATGACACGCTTAACGTTCCAGTTGTAAACTCCACAAATGTTCCTCTCCTGAGGGGTTATTATGTTGCAGCCCGTTTCCAGTCAGATATTTTTAAGCCGCTGCCACGCCATGAGCTTGTTAACAGCTATTGTAAACCTCTTCACTTTTGGGAAAAGAAATGACTCATTTAGGCTTACAGCAATTACTCCAACAATCAACAAGACCTGTTGGTTTACAAAGAACGGCATTAGAGGAGCTCTTCACATTGAGAGATCCTGACAAGCTAGTTATGGTCTAGAATGAAAAAAATGACAAGTATACAATGCCTATAAAACGTGCTTGCTGCAAATGTGTGTTATGTAACAGCAGATCTCACTGACATGAGCAGTTTATCAATCAGACAAAAGAAGTTTCAGTCACTCTGCAAGAATGTTGCTTCCTGATACTATTAGAACAATGGATTCCTTTTTAATGTGTTTTCTAATGTGTTACACTCAAAGTAAGGGGATATATTTTATTTGTATAAAACTAGGGCTGCCCACTAATGATCGATAAACATGCTTTTTTGACTGATGTTTTCATTAGTGTTTAGTCAATAGCAACATCATTTCAATTTGAAATGTTAAAAGATGACCACAAAATGGTTGTCAATCTGTGGACAAAATAAAGTTTGATTACGGGTCACCGACATGGTGGAGACATCGGAACGTATTTTCTTCGAAGGCCTGATTCGTTGTGAGGAAGACAAGGAGCTAACTTTTTCCCAACGATTTGGACAAACTTGTGTTTCTTTGTCATAATATCAAAAAAATAAGATAGAGGTGTCCGGTATATTAATCTTAGTTATTTTTCATTTGTTGATAGCCTATATAAAATATAGGCTTCATGTAGGCTTCATTTGAGAAATTGACATGAGTGTCCACAAAAATGGCATATTAGAAAATCTGGAGGAGGAGAGTTTCTGAGACATATGGATGGGTCTTTTCTGTTAAGATGCATAAAAACACCAAAAATTTAAATACTAAAGTGGACAGGAAGTCAAAGTACAGGGGTTAGAAAAGGTGCAATATGCTCATTTCCTTGTCATGATCAAAAGTTTTGCAGCGGCATTCTGTGTCATCTGCAGGTAACTAGTTAAGGACAGATAATGTCCCAAAAATGCATATTATAAAAGCATGAAGAACCTCTTAAAACCCTATGTGTTTTAAAACTTTTTGTTTAAACTTGGCTCTAAATTCAAACATAAGATTGTACTTTCTTACTGACACTCAAACTTCTCATCAAATACTGCAGAGAGCCTCAATTTCCAGCAAACAACATAAAATATGTATTCAATTATATAACATGTTATATAATCCATCCAAGATGTACTCTACCATACTGTGTGTAACGACTAATTAAACCATGCAGAGCAAACACAACAAAGAGAGCGCATCGCAGCTAAATTTAGGTCTCTCCCAGAGCTCATCCCCAGAACGGGAGAGAGAGATACGCGAACGGATGCCCATTCGCTCACCCAGCTCTGCATCTGACATCACACTAGGGAAACATCCTGAGCCCGCTGGGGAAGAGAAACACAGACCTGCCTAAGCCAGGATGCAGAAATAGAGGAGGACAACAACAAAGGGAGGGAGGGAGAGAACGAGAACATCCATCAAGGTTTGCAGTATGTGCTTAAAGCACACTCGCAGCTAGACACTATAATATATTCATAGATAGAGAGGGGGAAAGTGTCAGAAGGGAAACGTGAGGAATTACAGGAGTGACAGAGAGTGGGTGGAGAGAAGGAGCAAGCTCTGAAGCTGGGAAAAACTAGATGAAGCGCAGCACTTGACACAGGGTCATGAAAGTTCACAGCAGCTGTCTCACTCTTGCAGATGCAGGGTCTGTCCCAGCAGAGGAAATCAATTCACCCGTCACTGCCAGGGCTTCCTGCGCTGTGTATTTATACAAAGCAGAGTGTACGAGTCAATGAAGTGCTTCCCTCCGCAGGAGAGCTGTATGAAGCCAGAATACAACTCTGTTCCACCTACACCAGCCACAGCAGTCCAAGACGCCTGGTTACTTCTAAACAAATTTCTCATCGTCATTTATGGTTTGAAGCCAGCTAACGCTTTCTGAGTGAAATTATATATTATTAAAACAGTTGCTATTCAAGGCTGTCACTACAGAGATAAAACTAAAGTAAAGTACAAAAAAATATCTAATTTCTATACATAAAAAAAATAAAATAAATAATAAACATTCATTGTATAGAACCTGAAATGATATGTTATCATGAGTTTTAACTAGTCTCTAGTTTCATCGCACAGTCCAGAAACATCATTCAACTTAAAATAAAACAGAATTTTCAATGCACAGCCGGCATTGGGTTCAACAGAATAGATCGACCTCTGAACCATTTGCAGAGACATAACTTATACAGTATGTTCTCTTTCATCTTAATCACCCTTTCTCCTTCTTGGGTTGAGTTTCACCACCTATGTAAATACCAGCAATCAGAGTAAACAAAAGCTTCTTACTTATTCAAACTGGTCTCTTAGTGGAGCATTACAGGTACATCTCTCATTGGTTGATTGTTTTTTTCACTACTAGCTTCTGCTTCTCTTTTTATGTGACAGGTGGTGACATAGCCTCTATAAAACATAGGAATTTCTTAAATGAGCAAAAGCAATGGTGTATCGGAGGACCCTAGTATAGATAGATGAATGGATGGAAGAATGGTTGGATGGATTGTTTGATGGAGATACTGGTGAGATACTGTAGAAAATGAGCACAAGTGTGCCAGGCTTGCAGATGGGATGAGGAAGCCAACAGAATTCAGATGAGGTGAACACCCCCCCTTCCCCTCCCTTCCTGCCATGCTACCGGTGCAGCCCTGCCAAGATCCCATCCTCCAGGAGTAGTGCTTCCATAACCCACTTCAAATGCTCCTGCCCTTGCCTCACAATTTGTTTTGGCCAGAGGCTCACCGGAGGGAGAAAGTAAGCAAATGTTGAGCTATTTAGACACATATTTAAATGGACATAACACTCACTTGGGCCAATTTACAGATTTTGAAGTGACTTTCCAAGAAAAGCTTTCCATGTTAACAAATTATTTGAAGAAAACTGATAGACGCCTAGTGACTAACACTGTTTTGAATTCGGTCTGTGCACCTGACTTTTCAAAGGAATAGCAATTCACAGTGTTTGCACAACCACACACAAGCTCAGTCAGCAGAGAGTAGATTGTCAGCGCAGGCAGGAAGCTGAGTCTATTCAGCAAGGGCTGCTGGGAGCACCAGAGACCTGACACTGTGGCAGCTCACATGTAAACTCCCTGAGTTCTGTGTGTGTGTGTGTGTGTGTGCCTGCACGTGCGTGTGTGTGTGTGTGTGTGTGGGAGAGAGAGCATCAGCAACACCTCCTCTCACTCCGCTGCCCTCCATCACACCACATGTTGAGCGAGAGAGAGAGCAGGCGTCGGTGACATCACTCTGAGCAGGTGGCTGCCACTGTATGGAGAGGAAGTGAAGATCAGAAAGTCAGCGAGCTAAAGGAGAACGCTGAGCTAAATTCAAGCAACTGCTCCATAGATCTCCTAACCACACAAACGAATTCCTTACAACGCCCTTCAGAATGGACTGTAATGAATGTGACCATTTAGTAGCTTATTTTTTTAAACACATATTTAAACTAGTTTTAATTTTTTTCCATCATTCCTCATATAAGTAATGTATTGTATCTATCCTATAATAGACATTTAAAAAGCCATTCAAATGTAGATTCCCAAATATTTCCCTTGGCCAAATTAAGCTGCAATGAAGACCATTCCAAAACTGGCATCTAGAATTAGTGACTGTCTTTAACCTGACAAAAAAGCTAATGACTTCTGATTTCTCTCCTTACACAATTCTCTTGAGTTTAATCCCACTTTTAGCTGTAATCTCTTTTTGCAGTGCTTACTGTCACATGGTGGCCCAAACAAGCTGGTTGATCAAGTATAAAACATCATATGAACCATGTTCTAAAGAGTTTTTATCATACTCCTTCTGTTTCAAACAGCTTCTCAGTGTGCTCTCAATGCACAGCAGATCCAAACTAGGAGTGATCAGCCGCTGAAGGTAACACCAAATATTTTGTTAAACCAATAATCAATGCAACCTGCTCTTAACAGATTTTTAGAAAATAATTTAAAAATATTGCACCGATTTGTTTGCTCTTTTGCATGCTCTCAACAGGTTTAGGGAGAATTCTGGCACATGGCATGCTGAGAAATTTCAATACTTTAGTTACAAAAAAAGAGAGGGTTTTCGGGATTAGTTCTTAGTTTTGAAGCATTTTAAGTGTAAAAAGTTTGGGTGTCAAAGTATTTTTGTATTTTTCTGATAAAATATTTAAATGTAAGCCTTTTATTATTAAGATTTTTTTTCATCATTCTATAATAAGGGTAACATGTATTGCCCCGTTTTGTGACTGTTTAGATTAAATGAGGTTTGGTGCTTATTTAGGGTATGGTACACTTGATGGTCCTGAAACATGATCTCCATGGAGAATTTTAGGGTTAAATGCTTGAATTTAGAGCATTATATATTTCAAATATTTACCTACATTTAAGAATAATACATTTTTACAAAGTACAAATTGTATTGTTTATTTTGTGTAAACTTATTTAGTCATTTACTTGATTTAACCAGCAAGTTTACAGGATAACTATCCAGGTATCCATAAAAGATACCTTTATAACTAGGATATTTAATAATGTACACAAAGTTTTGTGTCATAACAATAATCTCTAATCCCCATGAATTCCCATCTCTAACTTTGAATTCATTTAATTTTCACCTTTTCTTCACTCATCAGTAACCTTTTACAAGCTTGATACACTTTAAAATGAAGGCTCATAAGGTTTCTAGGTTGAATGAATAATATATAATGGCATGGTTTAGTTTTAGGGTGCTAAGATGAAGTTTACAGTTGCTATAGCACTTCTAAATAAGGCCTAAACTGCCTATGATGATAGTCATGATTCGACACACATCTGGTGGAGCCTGATCTCTTTTACTAATATTGTCAGTGTTTGTTTATTTTTTCAAAAGATACTCGGATCAATGCACAGAGGTGCACCGGTATGGACTTTGAAGTGGTTCTTTCAGTGAGTGGTTGAACTCATCCAATCTATGACACAACGTTTGGAGACACAGACTGCTCTAAAGCCTCTGAATGAGCTGATCAAACCATTCCAGCTCAATAGAGGATGAGAAGCAATTGTTTCCATCAATTTACTGCCATGAAGAGAAGCGTTTCTTAAAAAGCAAGGACTCAAAGTCATGAGCATCATTTTCCAGTGCATCAAGCATACAGGAAAAAATGGATTAGAGGACTAGAGATGAAGGGTGAACACTCAGGCTCCGACAAGCACCTGCAGCAGAAAAAAGCAGTAGAAGATGTCCAAGTAAGGGATAATAGAATTATATTAGTTAATATTACTGTAAATTGTGTCACAAATGGATGGGGGCTAACAAGGGCTAAAGTCACAAACAATAAAAAGCATAAAATATCAAATGTTAACCGGAGATTTGAAGAAAACTTTTAGCATACCTGAGCCCACTCAGAAGACAAAAAGCCCTGTTTCTCATGGTTTTAGTGCAAGTGTTTGGTACAGACAGAAGCTTAGTCTGTGAGAAGCGGAGAGTATGAGTTGGGGTCTAAGCAACTAAAAGAGACCAATAGGATGTTTATATGTGATGGTTACATTTTTTAAATTCACAAAGAAGCGGATTGAGCAGAAATGTCAGAACAGGTGTGACGTGTTCATGTTCTCTGGTCCAAAACATGAGCAGCTGAATTCTGAACATACTTCAACCTATACAGAGTAGACCTAGAAACCCTGGACAGGAGAGCATTACAGTAATCAAGATGAGATGACACACATACAATGATTAGTCTTTCAGCACAAGAGAAATGCAGCATGGCACGCAGTCAAGCTAAATTTCTCAGGAGACAGAATAAAGACTTGACTATGGGTTAGACAAATTGTTTGAAAGACAGACATAAGGCCCCAATTTTTAAACGCCCTATCTGGTGACATGAAACAATAATTGTGCAGTGCTCTGAAATGCATTTTTTATTACAATATTTAGTATTAATCTTGCTCAGGGGCTGATATGAGAAGAATTAGGGGAACCTTGAAAAAAAAAATAGAAAAGCAGATTCCTTCTGGTCCTGGATTTAAAAATCATTTAAACTAGTGCATCATAACTAAATACTTGCCTGGACAGAATTGTTCCAAATCTAACTTTTAACATTCTAATCATTCAGAAAAGTATGGAAAACACATATAGAATATAGAATAAATATGGAAAATGACAAGAAAAGCCAACCCCATAATAGTCAATTCCAACCTTTTGTTCAAACTCTCTTTGCAGTTTAAAGGGACTGCTTAGGTGGAAAAAAAATGTGTGACAGAGACGTCAGTGAGTAATATGCCCTGGGTTTTGTCAACAGTTAGCTTTGATTCATAACGTCTGTAACTTCCAGCCTAAGCAGTGATGTATAGCAAGATTTTACATTGCCAAAACCTTAAATGAACCTCAAAGGCCAGAAGGAAAGCTGTACATCTATACAAAGCACTAAGAGGAAACAGGTTAACTCTACAGATAAATTAACATGGTATCTACCCTATTTGTGTAGTACATAGAAGTCAACATTCATCTATTATATTTGCAAACAAAGATGATGGAGGTGTTTTTGCACTTGAAGTGTTTTATTACACCTGCAATCACCATACGCATAAAGAAAAGGCAAAGACCTTTACGCAGTCTCTGCATGCTTTGGAGTAATTAAACACTGGCTTCTATTAATCCCTGAAGAAATTTGGATCTAAAGTAAGAGTTAGGGTCATTCATCACCAAACTATGTGGAGATGGCAGGTTTAAATAAAAACCCTCTCAAGCAGTCCAACATACTGGTTTGTATTGAGATTAAAAAAATAGCATAATATTTGAGCTGTTTTGGAAATGGAAGAGAATGAAGATGATGAAAAAGTGTGGACAGAAAAAACAAAGAGCTTGAGGATGTTCACAAACAGGGTTTTATCATCACAAAGAGCATTATATTAAAAACAAATGTGACCGATCAAGAGTTGAGCATGCTCTCTTCTGTCTCGCACTTCATTAAACATATTGATTATTGTAATTAAATGGATAAAAGCCACTCAGTAACGAGCAATCAATATGGTTTTCAGCTGACCATTAGTGATGTCTACAGAGCATGATGGCTCTTATTGAAACCCATATAATGTATACATATCAACATACATAAATACGATAATTAATGAAGCCACTTGAGATAAACAATAAATTGACAATAAATTATTTACTTCAATTGCTCTCTAACTTTTTATGGAATTGTTTAGTTGCGGAAAAGAACTCCCTTGAAACATTATTTAAAATCTCTGGTAAACAGATTAAAAAACATGTTTACCTATAATAATTTGAAATGATTGAAAATTCAGTGCCAAAGTAAGACAAAAAAACAACCCATTTACTTTATTTAAAGAGGGCAAACAAGAAGAGGGCAAACTAAACTGACAAGATTCGGGAGGAACAATATAATTGTCCCTTCCAAGTACAGAACTCACTCAGTATAATCAGTTTGCACCACATATTAAAAGGCTTGCAAACTTTCATTCATAAACAGTTAAAACTCAATCCCAAGATACCCCTTAATTTTCCCCATGTCTGTAAGCCTTTGTTTCTCCTCTGACACATTTTGAGATGCTTTTGATATCCAAGATGCCGGTCACTGTCCCATTAACACTCACATCACAGACTTTTAAAATATAATCAAATGTCTCCATTTGCCTTCTGAAGTTAGGTACAAAATAAATCCAAAGGGGGACACTAACAGCACAATAAATAAGCACAATAAATAAAATAAAGACATAATCCATATTATCGACTCCCTGTCTAAATTAATACAAAGTTCAGGTATTAGTAACATGTCAAACGCATAATGAACAATTGCAGAGTATATGCAGACCTGTTGCAAATGCTTAAAGTCAAGACATGCACATGCTTTATACTGCTGTGTATAAGGTGCAGAAGCTTTCTGTTATATTAAGTTCAGGGGTCTCAATTTCTGGAAGGCTGCAGCCCTTCGAAGTTTTGATTCACCCTTAACTGAACCAAAGCTTGTTTGTAAGGGGTTGGAACAACAGGGTTGGAACAAAAACCAGCAGGGGCTGCAGCCCTCCGGGGATTGAGTTTAGACACCTACTTTACACCAAGAGACAATAATGTGGATAAAGTATTTATTTTATTTATTATGCGACCAGAAGGTGTTCCAATCATGTTATTAAATTCTAACCCTGATGGTAGATGGAGACATTTGAATGTGTTTAATTGCCGTTTTAAGGCTCTAAAAGGTTCTAAAATCCTGGTGACAAACAACAATAAAATAGTGAATATCTCAATGCGTTCAGAGAAGTATTTTCAAGTTTTGACAGCTCACCTAGTTGGCATTGTCATACTTGCCAACCTTGCATTGCAATACTAAGGCTAATCTATGAAATGTGAAGTTAATTTGAAACGAAAAAAAGGCAAATATTGAAATCTCTGATATTTAATAATAAACAGTTAATGCAACTATGCATCAAAGATGAAATGTAATGTATTCATTTCTTTTATTATTTTTTCATTTATTTTTTTGGGGGGTGAGCTAATTTCATTTAGTGCCATGGTTTCACCAAAAGCTAGAGAAATGTCCCAGGACTTGGTTCGCTTTTAGTAGTCACCTTGTTAAATGCATTGACATAAAAATCTACAAATACACTACCCATAATTATATGGGGCAACAGTCACTCAGCACACAACTGACAGAACAACAAAGTCAACAGTCCTGATGCCCTGAAAACCATGCATTGTTACATCCTGATCCCACTAACATGAACTTCATCAGAAGAGATCAAAATCCTGGCGGATTTGTGAGGACTATAGAAAGAGGACCACTTCATGATCCCGTGTGTGTTGCTGGAAGTCTCATGTGCTTTGCATAAACATCTTAAAGCACCTCTTTAGCTGGAGAGAGCAGAGCTAATTAATCGAAAGGACCATTCCTGATTGCCGGGAGGCTGTGAGTCACCAACAACCCAATTGTGTTCACAGAAGCACACTGTCAAGCTCTGTGCTCTGTTTAATAAGCACTTCAAAGTACTGCTATCAAGTGTGAAGGGCAGCTGCTGAGGAGCAGCATGGCTCTGCTAATCACAGAATGTCGGATTAATCACCTGGGAAGATGAGCCAACAGGCCAGTGACGGAGGGGTTCTGCTCAGAGCAGGGGGGTGAGGCACCTCTGTGTATACCACTCTGTGCTGGACAAATCTTCCAAAAGTGCTGTATGACATGGGATATTAGTGGGAGTACAGTAAAGTACAGTAGGAAGTACCTGCCTCATATTCCATAATAAAGAGTTAAGTGGAACACCTTTAAAATAACGGAGATACAGCATGTCAAAGACTAGAGCATCAATAGGATCATTAAGTAATTTACAAGTGATTCAAAAATAAAAAAAAGTGTAAAAATCCATTTAGAAAAATTTAAAGATTTCCTTCACTACAAATTCTCCAATTTTACTAGTTTTCTAAAAACACAAGTGACACCTAGAAACACTTGTGTAAAGATCTCAGGTCCTCCCCAGACCACACGTTCGCAACATTAACACTGACTCAAATTAAACCCTCATACGCACCCAATGTGTATGTTTTTGAATTGTGGGAGGAAACCAAAGCACCAGCAGGAAACCATGCAAACTCTTCTTAGAAAAGTGTTTAAGCAGGGATTCTCACCAGGAAACTCCTTGCTGAGCGGCAGAAGTGCTAACCACTGGCGCTGAAATTCATTTTAGAAGTTAAAATAGATTTATATCAATTTAACAGAAAATTGCAACACATTCATACTCTTCACAAATTGCTAATTTTTAAACAAACACATTTCATAACAAATCAGGATGCACACAATTACTTAAATTGAAAAAGGGAAGTATAGAATTACTGATAACCAGTGATGATGCTTGAAATACTCAAAGCAAGCCCACTTCTACTCTAGACTAATAAAAATGTGTCCATACAAAACATGGAGCCTGTTAATTGGCTACAAGTTTGTTTAACACTATGAGAGATTTTTTTTATCTGACAATCCAAAACCTTTATCAGCATATAGAAACAAAATAAAAAAAATGTCAGCATGATAACAAATGTGCCAATCGTATTAACCTAAATGATATCTGAATGTAACTTTTAATAGATGCAGCTGTTTGTGACACACAATTTTGAATGTATATATAACAGGGCAGCCAATGTTCCAACATCAAATTGCATCCTTTGTAAACAAACCCCAAGCCACTAATCTAAACTAAAATCACTGATTGCAACACCCCTTTCCATCTACAATCACTCACTACAGCATCATATTCCTCCAGTGAGAGTGGGGCAAGCGCATCTCTTTTTGGCATGTGGGTGGCATGTGGGTGTGCTGAAAGTGTGGCAGGGAAGGAAGGGAAGCGCTACTTTTTGCTCAGTGCTCAATGCAGCTGCCACCTCACAAACAGCCTTTGCCAACCAATCATACCAGACTCAGCTCACCACCTGTTTTACAAATGCCACAGGAAAAGAGAGCAAAAACAGAGCTCTCCTTGAATAACCCCCAATCTGGCTTCTCAATTCCTCAGTATTCAAATAGTTATGACAGGCAATGAAAATCATTTTTCTGTCTATCCATTTTTAATCTGGAAAATTATTGTTAAGTCATAAAAAGCTAACATGAATCAGATAATATAAACACAATAAACAACCATATTATATATAAATCAAAAGAGACTTGCCTGAACAAGGCCTTAAAGTGGTTTAGCAAAAAATAAAGTGGTGAGTTTTAAATGAAACACGGACTCAGAGATGAAGAAAATTTAAAGATAAACTCCAGAGGGTGGTTTCATTAACATAACACAAAAAATCTTCTGAAAAAGAAGATCATGAAAGGCCTTCTGGCTATGGGAGTGTAGGAAAAAGTCCAAATAAAAAAGGCAACCAGGAAGGCAAGGGATGGCATCTCTCTGGCAGAATTTTGTGATGCAAGGGCCATGTCTCTCAAGTCCAAGAGCACTTAAGACAGTCCCCTCCCTGGGAGCTCATTACTAGACATTCATCTTTCCTGCAGCTGTGGAGTAGCAGTCCGGAGATGTCCATCAGCACCCCTTCCGGGGTACTCTGTTTTTGGGCCATCCCTAGTGAGCTGCAGGTGTGTTCTACCACCACGCTGACTGCTTGAACAATTGTAGATCAACACGTTTTGCTCCAGACACTAAACCACCACAGTTCTATTCTAGCAACCTTTCCCAGCATGTCCTAAAAGATAATGAATTCTGTTTTGAACGGTTTTGACTTGGGAGGAACATTCCCTTTTGTTTTTTACAAACAGCATAATAACTTTGGGACATAGAAGAAAGTTTTCTTAAAGTAGTTTACGGTGCATAAACCTAATGTAAAGCCTTTTAAAAAAGATCCATCATCCGAGACAAAAAGCGACAAAAAAAACTCCATCTTCGAGACAAAAGGGAACTGACTGTAATTTCAGGCATGAAAGAGCATACTTACCAATGTTATAAAATGGAGACACGACAAGAGAACTGGCTATATGGTCAAAACACAATTTGCCCATTTTTCTAATACAGCTTTCCATAGAGGGTTTAGTAATGGAATAACTCAACTCACTTCATGTTTTGGGGGGGTTTTCCAGCATGTTCTGTACCCAGTACCGGTACATTTTTTTTTAAGTGTTTGTACAAGGTTGTAAAAGTGAGCATAAAAGCCAAAGTGACTCTTTTTCTGAATAGCATTAAAATTATGGTGGAAATTGATAAATCGCCAAGTTAACTGTCCAAAAAAAAACTTAGAAACTCAAGCAGCCTCCTGCAATTTTGGGGTGGTTCTTCATCCTGCTTACATCATCTATCTTTTAGAAAAATCTTGTCTCTGTCGTTTGCTTTATACGTCACTTCACATTCAAATCCTCCATGCGATGTGATCCGATATCTGAACAGCCAATCAGAGCACTCTCCTTCACTGACAACCACAACACACCCAATGAAAGTTCTACATGATGAATCGAAGAAACACGGGTCAACAATGCCCACCAACCACCTACCAAGTCCTGATGGTCAATCATCCATTTAGTGTGTCCAGACTTAACACAAGCCCACACAGCACTGAAATTGGATGTTCGTGGAAAAACAAAGGTGAACCATTACCACCACGTGAAAATGGCATGAAGAAAATTATATTGACTTAGATTTAATATTACCTATAGCGCACTGGGTGGCAAGGATGCTTCTCAGTTAAAAGATCACCTGACTCAGGGTGCTGAATAGATCTTCTTGTCCCAGTAATTACAATAGTTCCCTATTCCCATTTTTTTTCCACCAAAGTTTTTGGCAAACACATACATCATTAGCTTCCAGGCAGTAAATGAAATAGCCAGCATATAGCTTGTGTCATCTACTAACAAGCCTGAAGGCATTATAAATTATTTTACATTTTTGTTAATCAATGGTGACTGATCAATCAGAAAAACAGAAGGGGGTCCTAAACACAATGCAAGACTCAATAAGCTATCAGAAAAATGCAACCGAAGCAGGATGAAGCAGGTAATGAAGATAGATGTATGGATGAATATTTTACATTTTTGCTGTGTATTTTTTAAATATCTGGTAAACTAAAAGTAAACTATTACAAAAAGAACCATTAAAATGAGAGAAGGGATGCAGTTGATGAATTGTGCTTACTTTATACTGATACTATTGCAGGTGCAGAACAATACACCTAAATTATTACAATTTAAAATCATATTGTGTTCTTGAATTCTTCACATCACAAACAATCCAAGATACGAAAAACGTGCAATCCAAGAAATATGTACAGCATTCAATTCACCACCAACAGTTCTGCTCTCCTATTGGTCAGATTATACAGATGATGACTTCCCAGAAGTGCTCTTCCTCTCTTTACGCATGCTTTCAGTTTTCATCATCCATTCTCCTCCACTGCTATCTCCTCTGACACTTTGCCACATCACCTCACTCGAAAGGTAAGGGTGTATAATGTGTACTTTTTAAGAATTGAAGAAGCCTACTTTATTTTTCTTTAGACACAAGCACTTTTACCTTGATACGTAAATATTCATACACTCCAGCAAGCAGTGTATGTAGTGGTCATCTGCAGATGCCAGGTTTAAAGATCAGCAATAGTTTATACTAAAGATCTATTTAAAGAGGCACCCAGAAGTGCTTCTTTGTTCCTATCTGACACGGCTGACATCTAGAGAGAGATAGCGGAGCACATGGGGCTAGGTAAGTATGATAAGCATCACTTCAATCTGGCACAAGTGTAATGGGTCTCTAAATGTGATGCAATACCAGAAACAGCCATCAACATCAGACCATCTCAAGACAGCCGAGCACCCACACAAACACATTTGCATGTGGCAGCCTGGTGGGCTTGAAAACCACAGGCAAAGCTTCAACCATCCCTCTCTGCAGAATCTCACACTTGCAGCTTGCCGAACAGGAAGTGGCTCCGCTGCAGCGATGCAGATTTGGACGGCGTATCGTTTACTCGACAAAGAGAAGGAAACAAAAGGACGGTGTTTTTAAAGTCCTTTTCAGTGCACCGCATGTAGTGAGTGGCAGGATGAGAGATCAGGAACTAGTTTGCGTTGCTCTCCCACTCTCGTGCTGCTTTACATGTGCTTTGCCTACAGACACATGTTACTAGCATCACCTAGTCTCTGCACAGACACAGGAAACAGCAGCATGCACAGTTGTTGTCCAAGCCGGGACTATTCAAATTCAAAAGCTGTTATCTGGAAGTGGTACGAGGAAGAATAGAGCAGCTAAGAGATGTACTGTACAAATCTTCACTGAAGCAGAGACCGAAACACATATTTTTTTGCATAATGCAGTATCCAGCTTACAGTATGTCATAACTCTTTCTTTATTTGGTAGTACATAAAAAGTAGCTAAATCATAATTGTGTAAGCATTACACATCATTTAATTAATTATGAAAGGTAACAGGCTTCAGGATTTAAAAAGTGGTTACATTAACTACTGTTTAATTTATAATTTAATTATTAGTCAAAGCCCACTGGGCGTCAAGGCTGCATCTCAGTTAGAAGGTCACCTGACTCAAGTTCTTGAATAGATCTTGCAATACTTATATAGGTTTCTTCTGGTTACTCCAGTTTCTGGATTGCTTCAGAACTTTTTAACAAACAAATTCACTGTTATCTTCCTGACAGTAAATAAATTAGCCAGCATATAGCTTGTCTAATCTAGTACCAAGCCTGGGGACATTATAAATCCTTAATGTATTTAATCAATGGTGACTGATCAATCAGAATAACTGGTGGAGGCTCAAAATGCCATCAGCAGTAAATGGTGAAAGATTTCAGCTATAGGGTTATACCAGAATGAAGTAGGTAAGATAGTTGATAAGATGGATGAACAGTGTGTACATTTAGCATCATTTCTGTGGTGCATCATGTTAGGGTTGAACAATTAATTGCATTTGCAACATTAAATCGAGGCGGCACGGTGGCGCAGTGGGTAGCACGGTCGTCTCACAGCAAGAAGGTCGCTGGTTCTAGGCTCGGCTGGGGAGTTTGCATGTTCTCCCCGTGATCGCGTGGGTTTTCTCCGGGTGCTCCGGTTTCCCCACAAGTCCAAAGACATGCGGAATAAGTGAATTGAATAAGAACAATTGCCCATAGTGTTAAAGTGTGAATGTGTGTGTGAATGTTTCCCAGCGATGGGTTGCGGTAGGGAAGGGCATCCGCTGCGTAAAACATATGCCAGTGAGTTGGCGGTTCATTCCGCTGTGGCGACCCCGAAAGGGAATAAAGCCGACATGAAGATGGATGGATGGATGGACATTAAATCGTAATATGAACAAACACAGAGTTGTAATTTTTTTTTAGATTTTACAAAATACTGTAATGATGTCATCATTGTTGGAAAAATATAGAACAGAAAAGGCTCTGAAAGGAAAAAATTGCATTGTAAATCACCATTGCAATATTGCTTTAAAATAATCGCAATTTAGTTATTTTTTGGCATCGTTCAGCCCTAGGACCTGTTAATTTTTTAACAACTGCTGATATTCGAGTGCAATAGTAATAGTGAAAAACCTCTTTTTGTGTACCGTGGAAAACAGTCAACCTAGTTAAAAAAATTGAAATGACATGACGGAAAAAATTATGAAAGCGCCACCCTAACCCTAACCCAACTGCTAACCTATTTTCCAATCCAATCTTACATGACACGTCCCAGAAAGGTGAACAACACACGTAGCTGTTGTAACAAGTTTAGCTAAATGATACAGGTGTATGCTCACTGGTTCATGCAAACAAGTTTCTGTGTGTCTATGTAGAACTGCATGCAAGTGTGTGGGTGGGCTGGTGCTCTATTTCTGATCAGATGTAACACCTGCAAACTATTGTTCTGTTTTGGAAAGAAGAGACCGCTATGAGTCTCAGAGTGGCATGTGTTTCATTCTTTACATGAGAATGTTACAATTTCCTAACAAAATAAACTGCTGTCATCTAAGCTGTTAACTAATTAGTCGGAAAATAGCCAGGGTAATCTAGTAACAAGTTGAGCTGCACGATGAGCTCTTAAGGTATTGAATCAATACTGACAGATCAATCAGAACAAGAGGTGAGGGTCAAGAGTCTCCCCGGCGTGTTGAAATTCGTTCGAAGGCCGCGTAGTTGTAGCTCCATTCATCTTCCCACATGCTGCTTCCTGCTTTTTATTCTTTCTTCTCAGTCTGCTTCTCTCTCCTCTAAGCTCCATTAATGCTGCTTCTCTATCCATCTGATTCAGTCAAGGACGAAGCAGAGTTCTGATAGGTTCCCATAGTAACAGAGTATGTGTTGCTGCTTTAGTGTATTGTCTTCAGCTGGGTTCACACAAAAGCCTCGGGCTGACCGACAGTTCTCGTTTGTCTCAACCTCATGTCGTCTGTGTTGTCTAGAATCCCTGCTATCGCTCAGTTCATAAGCAGATATCTTTAGTGTGTATGGTCCTCTTTTCATAAGCAGCATCCACCATTAACTTTATACAAACTGCTGAGCTATAGAATTCTAAAAACATCACAAATAGTCGATGGTTCATACTAGACCACCTCCTCCGCTTAATGGCTAATGGATGACTAAACGTATCAGGGAAGGATTTAAGTGATATCAGATGGCATACGGAACTGTAAACAGGCAGTGCGTCTGGTTAAATTATACTGCGGAAACTGCACACTAGCTCTGAAAAATGGAGTTTGTTTCATGGTACAGACTACAAGACTCTTTATGAACACACTTAAAAGAGCATCCTGGGATCAATACTGGTTGGACTCATTTGGTAAATTTGTTGCTGTATGCTATTGCATTCATTAGGAAAGTATTGAAATCCACTTTGCGCATTTTTTGACTGAAATATTTTTTTTGACTAAACATTAAGGTCGTTAAGCTAGTTGCATGCATTGGGGATTGGATTGAGTACTTATCTGAGGGAAAGTTTGGAATGCTAACAGGATATTTCATATAAAAATTACTTAATGAGTAATGAGGAAATAAGTTAATGAAAAAAGGATTTATAGCATTTGTTTTATTTCAAATCGTTCAATTAATTATTCCGTGAAACACAGTTTTCTTTTTGTCTACTCTGTAAAAATTCCAACTCCATAAAGTTGATTGTTGACTGATTTTTTGTAAAGATTTAATTTAGACAATTAATCTTTTTTTTTGTTGGCTCAAATTTTGTTGAAAAGTTGTTGACAATTAATTTTTTATAATTGAGTTCATACTAAGCGAGGCTTGGATTTTTCACTTTTTATTAATTTCAAAGTATTCTTATACAGTATGTCTTACGTGATGCTTAGTTTTTTTATTTACATATGATTTTTTATAAAAACAAAAAGTTACTTAAGATTATGTTCAAAAACACATTTTGACTGGAACGTCAGACCTAAAACCAAACCTTGTAAAAATAAATAAGTTAAACATAAAGATATAAAGTAAATATAAATATAAAGTACATATAAATATAAGTTAAATGTTAAATTAATCTAAAATGTAAACTGATTATAAATCAGACTGAAAAATGTGCAAAATGTCGGTGTTTTCAAGGCACACAAGAGTTTCACTGAAGTGAAGTGTTTCTGTCTTTAATGACAAACAAAATATTTTAAACACCTCAAGTCATTTGAAGAAAGTTAGTGCCTGCATAGGCAGCTCTGACCTTTTTAAACACATTGAAGAGTCGTGAAACCTGTCACATACTACAGAGACAAGCCACTCCATACGCACGCACACACAAGTCAAGATGTCAGGTGATTCCATGCCTATGTCCATGTTCAGAATGACAATCCATAACAAAACTCAAACATCCCAATAATAGCTGTGAAACACTAACAGGTGGAGATTGCTGCATGTATTACTCATGAGTCTTGTTTTGGTGACATCATCAAGATTATACTGGTCAAAAGTTCATCCTGTTTTATGGATTTCCCCAATATAGCAACAATACAATGGTTAAAGACAGTTTGAGAATATTTCAACATTCTCAAAAGCCGCCAGCACTAAGTATTTATTTATAACAACATGTGAGTTTAAAATCATTAAAAACATCTGAATGCCATCAAAAAGATCTGAATGTACTAAAAGATCTTAGCACATGCAGCATTTAGATTCAGGGGTACCAAATGGCCTTTTGACTATCAAAACAATACAGTGAGACCTTTGTAATTTTATTACAAATTACTCTTAATAGCTCTAACTTAAGTGAATCAAAAACATGCAGTACATTCGCTGTAGCGCAGTTCAAGAACAAATGGTTTTCATAAGCCAGTGATTTTCAGTGAATCTAAAACATGCACCCAACATAACCTGATCCCCCACAAGCATGCTGAGCAGCAAGATTTGGCTGAGAATCCCCAAATAAATGTATTCTTCAGAAGTCTGCTTCTTTTCAGGGAATTTCTTTGCGCAATAAACCTAAACGCTGACAAGAAGTTCAAATGTGAAACTATTCATGCAACCTTCAAAGTTCCTCTCATCACCTTTTACCCAAATATATCTAGTTCACAGAGGACTGGCCGAATGCCCTTCTGACCTTCTCATTCCCACACAACCTGATGTAAACAAGGGCAAGCGCATGCACCAATCAAAAGAGGCTCAGGACTGTCGGACAGTCATGCAGCTGCCTTCCTTCCCGAGGCTTCATGGTTTTCAAATTAGCACAGAGTAGGAAATCTAGAGGGTATGTTATGTCGCCTTAAATCAGCAAAGACCATCAAAACAACCCTACCCGATAAGAGTCTAGCAACCAAAAGACACCCTGAAAAGTCGATAAAGTGGTTTGCTCAACGTTTCCAAAACTTTACAAACACAAGGTTTCCCTGTTCCATTACCTCGAGCAAACCGAGGTTACATCACTCGATTGCTTCAGGCATAGATCAACATTAGTCACCCACAATACTCAGGTCCAGACGGTCACAGCAGTTCACAGACTACCTGCAGACTGGTACAAATCACTGGACCTCACATCGGCACATGACAAACATGACTTCACAACACTGAATCAACCAACCCTTGTTTGTTGTTGTCTTCTGTAGTTCACTCATGGAAATTTGTTCCTGAATTTTTATTAACTTATTTGTATACCATGCTTGACACAATGCAGATTGTGTACAGATTAAAACAAAGATTGTCAAACTGTAACTCACTAAGTACAGAATAGTGCTAACATAGCTATTGCTTGATTTGGTTTTAGTTCCCAGGATAAGAAAAAACTGAATAAATAGAATTTTGTGAAGATGCAAATTCATGATTCTTTTTTCCTTCACAAGGGGCATCAGTTGCAAGTTTATTGGGCATCTTCCTAGTATATAAACAATATAAGCCAATTTCCTATTTGATGATTACAGCAGAAATCCCATCGACAACTCTTTTTACCCCTGATTTGTCTTGGGTGGGGTTCTCTGTCCTGGGCCAATCACCAGCTCCAGGGCCCTTCAGACAGCTCGCCCAGAACGCTTCTTGTTGCTAACCAAAAATGCTTGCAATTTTATGTAAGTGAACTTGTAAAATGTATAACAAACGTACAGCAGGATTTTTAGGTGTTAGTCAGGGGAAATTGGGTGTGTTATGCAATCATAATTACATTGGATTTAATTTGTACTTTTAAATCGATGATGAAAACCTAATCACAACAATCTGTAATAATTAAATAAATGTCAGAAAACAAATCCCTGTATTTAAATATTTATTCAAGTTATTTTATTTAATTGAATTTTAAGTAACAACAAAAAATGTGAAAGGCTACACATACATCTATAAAAAAGATTCATACTTCTCTCTAAGTGAACAATTACTTAGCTAACTCAGTGCATAATAATAGCTTATAAATATCCACCAGATTGCAGGTTCTTTATTCCCAATGGTTTCTAAGAAGTCTTGAGCCTCTCACATTTGATTGGCCACAAGTATGTGTCAAACATGTCATTCACAGATTTTTTTCTGTCAATTATGGTAGTTTTTAATAAATTTGCTCTAATTCTGCAGAAAAGCACACAAGTCCACAGAATCCAATGGACTCAAATGGATTCAATCTGTTTTCAGTATGCTTTTAGCATTTCTCCCCATATTCATGTGTTGTGAAAATAAAGGGGTACAACTTGATAGGTATCATCGTAAAGAATGTTTTGAACTGCGACTTGAATGCAGATAGTGGTGAGGTAAGCATGATCAAATAAGAAATTTATTTCAAACATTAGGGGTGGTAATCAAAAAGTATGTTATGATCTAGATGCAACAATCACCTTTGAATTGATGAGCTGAGAAATTAGGAATTATGGTGCATGTGTCAGAAATAAAGAGCAGGGTAAGGTCATTCTGGGATTTATAAATGATAAATCCATTTAAAAATGCCCAAATTACTGCAGAAGAAGCCGTTGGAGAGAGGGGAGGATTGGAGGGATAAGATCCTTTGCATTAACATGATTGCATATTCTAAAACTGTTGCAATCCAAACCAGCTGCAATTCCAACATAGAGAGATAAGGTAGTCCATTGACACTCTCTTCCATCCAAATTTTTACTTCCTATATTTATGTTGCATTGACGCATTCTTAGTGTTGTAATAAAAAAAAGAGACTTTCAAGGGTCACATAACAGGACTCATTACTATATATTTTCTTGTAGGCCTAGAGGTACCTCAAAAACCTTCTAACAAATCCACAAAAGGTTTTTTTTCCCAACAATTTGTTTTAACTTCACAGTTCCATTTCATCTTTTGATTGTGATCCTGCTGATTTGTTCTCTTTGTCATAACCTCTTTAACCATCAAACAGACACCTCATCACCAGTGGCTGAGAATAATAAGAGGAGAGAAATGCATGCCAAATTGGTCTTTAGTATCATATTCATCAAATTCCAATAAAGAATCATTACCCCAACTCAATTACCTGCTTGTTAATAATTCAATCCTATTAGCAAAGCTAGAAACCTGCAGGTTAATAAAAGCACACCTTCAAATATAATCACTGCACAAACATTTCTAACAGAGCTTTACCAAATACATTATACCCAAAGATGTCACTGCCTAAAAGAAACACAACATTGTTTCACTAAAGGGAAATTGGAGTGGGAACTCTTGAAGTGATATTATGTAATTTTTTTGCTATTTTGGAATCTATTTAAATATTCTCATTATCGGACGATATCATTTCTACCATAGCGTAACTCATTAATATTGAATAGACCAGTAGCATTTTAATTTTATTTTAAAGAGTTTCTCATTCATTTTGAATTTTATCCTACTTTTCATTCTACATTGGTCATAATGGACAGCTAATTATTGATAAATCAAGTTTTGAGCAAAATTGAAACTTGAATCATTCTGCTATTGCTACAAAAAGGCTCCCGGACTAATCAGATTTAATAATCTATGCTAAGCTACGCTAAAAGAGCCATCACCAGATCGCAGCATTAAATAAAAAAATAAAAATCCAAAACCAAAAACAAGTTAAATATTTCTTTTCTTTGCTTCTTGAAACTTCTCAATAATCTATCAAACACCAGTGTTCATTTATGATAATCAACATGATACTTCGAACAAAAAACATTGCAAATATACTGTACCCAGTGTTTGTTTTTCTTTTCCTGATGGTCCGGAGAATCTAATCCAGGTACACACCCTCCTCACGCACCCTGAACAGAAAAAGATAATATCTTTAGTCATCATACCAAAAATGTGCAACAGAGTTCTTGCCTTCTTCTGTCATTCTTACTCATGCAAAGGGTAAGTGAAGGAATGTCAGCAGGTAAATAAACTTGCTGCAAAACTTGAGTCAAGGATCACTGTAATGGATAACAGCACCCACTAGCAAGAGATCACTTCAATCGCCACTAAGAACTTACAAAAAGCACCCGAAACAACAATAAACCATGATGACCTAACCATTCTTTACATTCCCCCTCCCTCCTGTTCACTTCTCCCTCACAGCCGCTCACCTGACATGGCATCCTTGAGATCCTCAGGGGCTTTAAACCTCCTTCCTCTCTACGATGCCAATCACGATCCCTATACAACCACCATTCGCATACGCTCTGTGCAAGAAGCCTTCCGCTGTCTGCAGCCTTCTCTCTCTCTTTCACCCACTCCCTCCTCCTCCTCCTCCTTCTCTCTCATACACTCTCTCTGCTTTCTCCCACTCCTGCCACCTTCACTTGCTCATAGAAAGGAGCGAAGTAGTGAAACAGTCATCATGTATCTCTCTGCGTAATCAGCTGCTCTCTGATAGGCTGGCTGCTCCAAACGAAGGAGCTGTCAGCAGAGAGAAGGCACACGGGCAACGGCTGCAGGCTTTAAAATAAGTCTCGCCTTGCCCCTGCTGCTACTGCTGCTGCAGAAATCGAAAGGAAAGAAGGGCAGGAGAGCAAGCATGAACAAGAGACTACCTCTTTTTCAGAGCACGAAGGAGGGGAGGCCGTGAGTATTTCCTGTTGTGCAGCTGAAGCGAGAGAGGACGTCATGTGCAGCATTCACACTCTAGCGGGGTGTCAACAAAGACGCCGGCTCATCTCAACACTCTCAAGACGGCCAGGGATTACAGCAAACACAAACACAGATCTCTCCCAGCGTCTTCGACAAATTTTGTTAAAAATTGGGAATAAAGGTATCAAAAAAAGCTCATCCTATCTATGACATCATCCGAAAACAAATCAGCTTCATGTGCTTGGGTCCCCAAATCACTATCCTCCTTCTTAACCTTGTTTTCTTGGGTAGAAATTATGTAACAAGAAGCAACAGGTGGAAAAGCAGAAACAGTTGCAAGCACCCAGTCTGTCAATCTGCGTAAGCACAGCTATGCCTCAACTGTTTCCTTCCAAACCAGAACTATGAGAACAAATCCTTCCACTCATGCACAAGAAAAACAATAGCAGCCACTGCACAGCTCGACCACAATTGGTGCAAGGCTGTTTTCTTGTAAAGTGTGGTTATTCCTTGAGAAAGCGCTGTAAAGACAGAGGAATTTGGTTTTAAATCCACTGAATAATTGTACCTGGCATTGATACTTTCCCAATGTCCTTTAATTCAGTTATTACAGATATCGATCCCACCATGTGAGATTACAATCAAATGAGACTTGACTTTTTGGATAGTTTAATAGAAACAGTCTCAGTTTTTTTTTCTCAGACAGTTTATGAGATGTTTTTAACATACTGGTCCTAACATTTGGTTGGCTCATTAAAGGTGCTGTATCATGTGAACTTAACTTTTCAGCTATTTTTATTATTGGTCCCTCATCAAAAACTTAACTCATATTCAGATTGGATGATGCATGTTTGTGTAATCCTTTTTTTCTGGAAACTCAAAAGCGCTCAATGGCCATATCCACGGGAGTTTGCTATAGCCCCATCCACCAACCAATCAGAGGAAGCGCTAATGCAGCTCATTTCAATGAAGAGCGTACGGGCTGACTGACCGGGAAGTGTAACTAGTAGTAGAACTTCATTGATAAAAAATGAAAAAAAAAAAAATTTTGGATGACCTAGGCCAAATGTGTTTTTGGCTTACCAGAAGATGAATATATTTGTCGGAAATGCGTGGATTTTTGTGTGCCAACAAGCAAAACCAAGTAGATGGTGTGGCAGAAGCCTGGTAGTGGGAGAAATATGAAATACATGGCTCATTTTATGGTGCAAAAACATACGCAACTTTTTATGACAGAGGAAATGTGGCTACATACATAAATGGTTTCAATTTTGTATAATTTTAATTTTGCATTTCATAGATCAACAGAGAGGGTAAAACAGTTTGATTCATTATCACTATTTATGTAGTTAATTGTATAATAAAGACACACAAATACATGATAAGGTATTGCAATTTACTTTTACGCCATGAATGAAAACGCTCAAGCTCATCTAAACATCTGCTAATTTCATTCAGATTAGTTTCCAGTTTGTTCCGAATCAAGATTGCTGATCGCTAAAGTGCGCACTCGAGACCTTAATCCAGTTAATATGGCAAGAGATGTAGAAAACGAGACCTGCTGCCAGTGCTGTGCTTTCCGTTACTGCTTAGAAGTGACCTTTCCCTTCTTAAACATGTGCTGAGGGATCTCCACCTCTAATAGTTCAGTTTGTGCTGGGGAACAGATTGTCACAATGAAAGCATATTACAACTTCCATCAGAGGGGCACTTAAGAATTTGAAGCCTCAGAAACGGCATCCCTCGTTCCAGGAACCAGCTTGTATATGTTGGCATCAGAGAATAAAAGCCATTTCTAGAGGTGAATCATTAACGTCTTTGAAGTTCAAGGCACACAGTACAAACAGTACAAACAGTACAAACAGTGAGCCAGACCGGTTTACCTTTAAAAGCCGGTTTCCACCAGAAACAACTACAAATAAATTGACAGCAAGCCTAGATGTGTCTAAGCCCCACATGGACTCGATGTGATTGATTTGTTGTGGAAAAAAAGTGTAAGGACATTAGTCAAAGCTCAGTCTCTGTCTGATGCTTCATGATGGATAGAACCCAGGTGATGGAAAAGAAAATGATGTTTAGGTATCATGTGTCAGTGTCGGGAGCAGATACTGTGGGCGGGTTTATGCATTGCAATGGACATAAATATCACACCAGAGCAAAGGCCACCGGCTCATCTATTTGGCATACTCAAATAAATGAATTTGCCTGATGGCTTGTAAATCCTTGGTTACACCCTTGACCTCCTGTGCCTCTATCTTACTCACTGTGATGATGTTACATAACTCAAGGCCTTTAGCACACATGAAATATACATCTTAACTGCTCTATATTACCTCATACCTTTGATTCATTATTTAGTGGGTATTATTCTGACATTGAGGAGGAACGCTTTGGTGACTAACTGTAAAAATGCTTAGATAAATGTTTAGAATCAGGGATCAATAAATGTGTTTTTGAACATTTGCATTCAGAAATACAAGAGCTGTTTATTGTATTGAAACATGTCGGTTTTATTTTGCATAAAGAATATGCAAATATAGCTCTACTCTAAGACATTCAAAATGAAAATTCATACTGTTTCGTAATTGTGACTTTCTGTCAGTGGGTGAGAAAGAGAGAAAATGTTCAAATGTTTGGGTCGATTGGCAAATGTTTGCATTAAACAGTTCTATACATTTTAAGCAGACCTGTAAGACTGTCTATAACTAGTATTAATCTGAGTTATTGAATACTTGAAGCATTTCTCATCACTTGTATCTTACGTGAATGTTAAATTAAAGGGTCAGTGACATTGTGTTATTTTCAATAATATGTTGATGTCATTGGTCTAATTGTAGGGGAGATGTGATTCTTTTACTTATAAAGTCTCTAATTTTTAATTCAATCTCCTCATTTTCTAGCTCGGGCTTATTCCGGAAATTAGCTGATATTTTCATTCTGCAACCTTCGTAACCACTCCCCAGCTAATCACCTATTGGTTAGTGATTTGCATATTCATGATGTATATGCAAAGTTACTGTCTGACGGTCAATGTAGATTTGAGAGATATTAGAGGGATCAATTATGAGCAAATTCAACACATAAACACGGAGCTAACAACATTGATAAACACTATAATGGCATTTGGAGGGAACACTATTATACAACCTTATACATAGCCAAAGTCATATGGATGTTTGGTATCTGTTCACCCTGGAATTGAGCATCCCCTTTTAATCCTTATAAGTCCTGTTAATAACCTCCTTTTAATAACACAAGTCAAAGTTGTGAACTGCTCTGCCATTTTTTGCTCTGTTTGATTCACAGAGATCCAGAGAGAAGGGCGTTGCTTTGTGGATAGTACATCACTTCCGAGGGAGGAAAATTGGCCCTTTCATATCTGGCCATCACGTTACAATGGGAGTTGTGTGACTGTCAATGGCACGAATAAAATACTTTTTTTTGTATTCGGTTTTTGTTTAGGAACATCCATGGTTCGATTAAAAAGATTTTCCATGGAATAACTCCTTTGAGACTGAAAAAGGAGACAGCCAAAAGGTTTTTTGACATGACGCCATGCTGCCTCCCCTCGTCCCTCTGCTCACAGCTTATGATGATTATGAATATGATTAAGATACTTAACTCCTAACCAGAAACCTGTTGCTTTCCCTCTGGATGCTTAACAGGAAGTGACTGAAATGGAATTCCTTGACCGGCTACTTGAGGCTGACTTCAGAAGTGAACAGGTGAACATTCACTCTGTTAAAACTGCACAAATTTTGAAGCTGAAAAAAAAAACATGTTAACACCACTGGCTTCTTAAGGTTTGTTCACTCAGATTGCTTGTTTTGACTTTCATGAACACTGTTTAAAGTTGTTTATTTAAGACATAATACCATTTAAACTGTCAGCCTATTAAACGTCTTCGGTGCAACCTTTTCCCACCTCTGTGGACCCATTTTCGGTTATCGAGAAATGACACTGGCCAGCTACGCTCACGTGGAGCCTCTTTTACCTTACCTATAGGTGACTTCATGGAAGCTACTTCCTTGTTTTATAGTCTATGGTGACTCCTCTGATTTAACCATTTTCATGTCAGAATAATGATAAACTCACAAATTTTCTCAATGGAATAAAGTTGTGGAGAAAGTTAAATTATCCAGATAATGATCATGTGTTGTGGAGTGTGTGGCATCATGTGTCTTTTGGGACAATTTTGTGGTATGATGTGTGAGGCCTCCAACCTGTTTTGTTCAGTACGGCTGTCTGTAAAAAAGAAAAGGAAGATGCCGGAACAGAAAAAGTTGGGTTTTTAAGAGAGTAAAACCATACTTGTATGATTTAGATTAAATAATTAAAAATAAAATACAGGAAGACAAACATAATGTTCAGATAGACGTGGCCCGACAGGCTAAAAATAAATCCTATTATAAGAAGAAACATTTCTTTACAAACGATGATGAGTCTTCTTACTCATCCTGTTGTGAATTGAGATGGGGCATGGTTGAAAGATCATCAGGAGAACGAGAGAGTCATTCTCTCTCTGTTCTGTAGTTCTGTCTTAAACCTAGCTCAAGGGGTTCCCAAATCTGGTCCTGGAGGGCCGCATCCCTCCACACTTTAGCTGCAACCCTGGGTTGCATTCTGCTCTAGCTTAAGACAATCAGAGAAGACCTTAATTAGTTGAACATGTGTGTTTCATTGTTTCATGATGGTTGAACCAAAAATGTAAAAGTCTCCGGGCCTTCAAGACTGAATTTAGAGACACCAAGCTTAACCGCTGGTTCTTTAGTTTTTTGGTGGTTTTAATTTTAGTGTAAAGATCTTTTGTGTTTACATCAAATTCTGTTCAACATCTATTATCAAACCAAAATTGAGCTCATTTTATTATTTTATTCCTTTATCTTCATTTATTGTTACTAATTTGACACTTTCAAATCATACTGTCGTCCTTTTGTTCGTCAGTATTTGAGCCAGTCACACAATACATAAAGCTCATGGTGTAAAAAAAAAACAATATTATGTCCATGACATGTACATTATTCTTCTGCACAAATACAACTTAATGCATTAAAAGATAATTCAGTTACATCGTTTAATTTGTTTCAGGGTATCAACACATCCCCTTCCAAAAAGTCAGTGCATGCAACCCGTTATTATTTTCCACTTTAAAATTAAAGACAATAATAAATATATTCAGTAAAAGACAGTACCAGTAAAAGTTTCATGAACTTGAGATCTAGGATGCACAATCTGTTCTGGAACTGAATACTTCTCGACAACTCAAAAGTTGCATCATGATGTACTATGCCATAAATCCTGCTCCACACAACTATTCGCCAATGGTTAAAACGTTCAGTGCTTGAATATAAAAATGTTTGCGTTTGCACACTGCTCTCATCCATTCAACCGCAGCCTGGCCGCTTAAAGCAGGCATCATGTGATCCAGCAACACCCGAGCATCGAGAACCTCCCCGAATGGCCCCTCCACTGACTGAGAGCGCGTCATGGAACATTCCCGGAACGAGCCAAGGTACCGCCCACCTTCTCTCCAGCTCACACACCGGGGCACGGGCGTGTGTGTACATCAAAACACACAGCACAACATCACCCATGCTGAAAATATGAGCCGTTCTCAAAAACACAAACAACATTCAACCAATGTCACCAGTGACAGGAGCTCGCAGAACAGCAAAGCCCCAGTTTCCTCCACCCGGAGAGCAAATTCCAAAAGATATTACGCAACGTTCATTATCCGCAACAAAGCACCGGGTATTCCCCACATGTCCCATTAAACAGAGGAGACCCTTCCTCAAAACAAATCACACAAACCGCCCTTTCACATCAATGTCACTTCCTCTCAACACAAGAACAAGGTGTACAACGCAAGGACTCACCGGTAGAGCGTTTCCAAACCCCCGGAACATTCCAAAAACGACTGTCAACCGCCGCGTGCAAACGCCACTGTCGTGTCAGGCTCGCAAGATCAGTTTAACGACACAACGACAGCGCTGCAGCCGTCAGCTGCTGGAGGACTGTGTGTTGCGTCTTTTCTTCAGGAGAAGAAAATGCGCTAGTGCTCTCTTCAACAGGGGCTTCGCGAGCGGGTGAGGGAGGCGGGCAGACGGGGTTATTCCTAGCGTCGCTTCCAAGAATAGAAAAGCAAGAGGGAGAAGCTGAGAGAGAGAGAGAATCTGCGAGCGTGTGTCAGTGTGGTTGTGACGTCATCGGATCCCCCAGCGCGCGTCCCCGTGGTGCGAGGGGGGAGGGAGTGGGGTTGACCGAGACTGCCCGACCGGCCTCTTCCTTGTCTTGACAGGAAATAGGGAACTCCCTGAGTGAAATTTGTCTCCAAATTACCACAGATGGCTGGTGTTGCCAAGTACAAAAATGCTTTCTTCATGACAGAGTTGCTACTGACTATTGAAACTGTGAATACATTAGACTATAATTTTAACTTGGGCATCTACAAAATCCGTTATGGGTAGACCTTGGGGCCACAGAGGCGGTTCTAGATATGGGCGAAGGGGGCAATTGCCCACCGTTTTTTTATTGTTTTGTTTTATATTTCAAAACATATACTTTTGTTAACATCATGTGCTTTAGTGGTCTGTCTATGGAAGTGAAAAAATCTTAAAACCTAACTGGGCATTCACACCAAGCGACAAACAAGAAAACTGAATGGGTCTTCCACGCCTATCTGAATGCTTTCAAACCTGGGTTTCGCTCACTTTACTAGCATTAAGACATTCACTAACTTCGCTTATGAGAATGATGTGGATCTATTTGTGAGCTTGTCGGGGGAGGAATGGACTAAGGAATGACCAGACCGGAGCATACCTCCACCTTTTCCCTGACCCTGATGCTGCTGTCCCACTCTTCTTCTCCAATTCCTTTATCCTCTCCTTCAAACATGTGTCACTCAACCTTTCGATTTCTTCATTTTAACTAGTCAACTTAGCTTTAGCTATCTACAAATACAACAAATACATATAGCTCCGGTTGATTAATAAAAATTTTTAACTTACCAGGTTCAGCTACCTCCTCACCCACTTTATTCCAAACAATGTTCTTTTTGTTTCTACATATATAATGGTATAACGTCGAGTCATGTAGTTCTGGGTGGCCACAAACTGTGATTATATTTTTCTCCTCCATTATTGTTGTAAAAGTTCCCGCTCGATTAAGACCACGTCACTACAAGACCAGGCTCCTAACTGGTTGTCATAAGCGAAGTCCATCTGATTACATTTTTTTAAATGGGTCTCGACAATCACTCCGCAGCTTTCACATCACTCGCACCACATGGTCCGGTCCCTTCGCTACACGAGGCCTTGTCGCATCTTCACATATAAATCATACACTCTTCTCTGATCATCCACGCTTGGCATGTAGACACCATAAAGGGCGATTGAGAGATTGAAAAATCTATTTTTTTACAGAAATATGCTACCACAGGTTTCATCACAGCAGCAAGAGCATGTTCGTGAATATCTAAGCATTCTCGAGTGCACAGACTGCACCCAAAGTGGAATCTAGTTTCACTTTAAAGAAGCAGTTTTGCATGGATTGCAGGCTAAATACAGTCTCAGCCTCAGACAGCATGCCAGCAGAACGCTAGCTAACCGTCGGATGAGTTTGGAGCGAAGTTGGAAACACTTCAAGAATCCTGAAGGTTTGAATGGTTAAACTTATCTGGATTTCCAGTAGTAGTGAGTGTCCCGTTTATTTTTGTTCCACCTGGAAACGTGCAATCAAGAACATTGAATATTTATCATGTGTATTGAAAATGTGTTATTTTAAACTTTAGTTTTGCTATGCGAGACTATTGTTGTGATAGCTTTCCGCACTCTGAAACATGACGCTATGCGACGCGACAAGTCTTAAGAATAAAAAATGTAAAATTTTTAAAATGCCAATAAACTAATTAACTTCTGAAAAAGTAAAAAATATATTTTCAAAAAATATTCCATGCTAAGTTTTTGTCATGAATACCATAAATTCATTAAAATGTACAAATAAAAATACTTTTTATTTGACTCTGGCAGTGTTAGAAGAGTACTCCCAACAAGGGTTGTTGCTGCATCAGTCCTTAGTTGTAGGTGAGAAAACAACCATTACCTTATTACAAAATCAATAGGGATCAATGAAAGTACTTCTTGTGATCTGTGTTTTTGTGTTTGCAGGAGCGTTGCATCAGTTTGTATTGTGTTAAATGGATTACTGACTAGACTAAAATGGCTTAAGGAGTTTGATTCGACCGTGACCTGGAGATTCCCATGCTATTGGCTTTAGGAAGCTCCCCTGTAATCCTCAACAAGGGCATTCCCAAGAAGCTCTGGAATCTCAGTCGAGCAGAAATGACAGCGCTTGGGAATAAATCAGTATCTCCGGACAAGCTTAGACTCGGCTCTATCTCGTAGGAAATGAAGAGGAAATGGAAATGTCTGTACTTGACCCAAAGGGCATGTTTCATCAACGTTTATCTTGTTTCTCTGGTTGGCGTTTCTCGGTTGTGAATGCCTGTGCAGGTGTCTGCATGTGTTCAATGTGCAAAGTGATTCGCTCAAGGCCAACAAGGGGGTTACAAGCAGCACAGAGCAGTTCTCAGTTCATTATCGCCGGACTGGTTGAAAACACTGCTCATAAATGATTGAACGTCTGGAATAACAACATACTCTAGTTTCCCCCTGTGATCTCTGAACGGTCCTAGAATCAAATCATAACTCCCATGACTGCAATTAGGACCATTAGTTGTGCTTTACTTCCTCCATTGTTTATTCAGTAACTCTAGTTGATGTTTTTTTTCTACAAAACAAAGACGTTTTAGCTTGTTTTTTTTTAGAAAGGTATTTTAAAAACAGATTCTGTATTACTGTATGGTTCTTCAGAGTATTCTGATTGTTGGTTCTTATCACCACCAGAGTGTGAATGTGAAGTGAATAAATAATCTGATAATTGTAAAGCATCTTTTAGTGTTTATAAAAGAGCTGTATAAATTGAAGGCATTATTCATATTATTATTATTATTATTATTATAAATTTTTCATTTTTCATCCTAAAACGTTTTAATAAGCAATTGCTTTTGCATTAGACTCTGTTTCAGAAACACCCATAGGTTTTTTTGTGTGTTTTTTGGTGTTTTTTAAGTCAACCACACAGCGATTTATTAAAAAAGTGCAATTTAAAACAGTGTTTTTGTTTTTCTTTAGGTTTGACGAACTCTGATTAAAAAAAGTTGTTCAGTGTGAACTTTTCAGCCTGCCTGTTTTTTAGTCATCACTAGGAAAAGATGGAGCCTGCAGCAGCAGACTTGTCCAGAAAATTATGCAGAATTTGGAAGATCCAAGTGTTTATGGGTTCCTAATAAAGGTTTTAAATAAAAATAACTATTTGCTGTTAATTTAAACAGTTAAAAGTACACTTTATATATTAATAAAATTAGCATAGTTTCATTTTCCACCATAACACCACTAAACTCCATACATTTTATTCACATAAAGTGTCTAAAAATTAACCATCTTTGGTTAAGAGTTATTAACTCTTTATAGAGTTAAAAAAGGTTGTCTGTTCTTTACTGGTTCTTAGAGTCTAAACCTCTGTTGCAAGGTACCACTTTCTTTTGAGGCGCACACTTGTGTCATCCAAAAAAGGCCTTGTTAAGCAATCTTGTTAAAGGTACAGTTAAGCAAATATATATATATATATATATATATATATATATATATATATATATATATATATATATATATATATATATATATATCAGTATTTTTTGTTTCTTTAGCATTGATTGTAGGTTGTACTTTACTATGTTAACCACACTGAGCTGTATTATAACAGTTTTATTTAGAACAGCATCTTTGTCTTTATTTTGTGTTTTATTGTATGTTTGAGGCAAAAAACAAATTCATTCTGAAACTTTCATCTCTCTCCTATATTTATAATCACTGGGTCCGACGGAATCTGCAGCTGCTGATTTCACCAGAAAATTCCGCAGAATTCTGTAGACTGCAGTGCATAGGGATGAGAACTAATATAAAATATTAATGTGGATCAGAGGCTGAAATAGAATAATTGTATGGGTTTGTGAGCTTTAACACTCTCTTTTTTGATCTCTCTTGCATTAAAAACCCTTTCAGAGAACACCACAAATGCAACAATCTAAATGAGCTTATTCTGTCTGGTCCTGGTGCACATCTATAGATAAAATAATATAAAGTTCTTGCTTCATCACTGAAAGTAACTCATTTTAGAAGAATGCCTTGTTGTTTCATAAAATTTATCTATTTTCATGTTTATCACAATTATTGTAACCGATAAACTGAACATATGTATAAAAATAAATCGAGTACATGGATTTAAATACATTGCATACATGTTTATTTATATTACACAGGTGTGAATTTAATAACTGATGCTGATGCAGATATTGATGCCAATATGGATACTGATACTAATATCGATAATACATATATTGTAGCATTTTTACATACAGTAAGACAATTAATAAAATCTTTAAAAAATTTAGTAATGAAGCAATTGGTGTTAACTTTAATACTATTGAAACTACTATTGTGTTTAAAATATATAGATCAAAGTTTCCAGCTTGCCCTGCATGTGTTGTCATCCACAAGTAGTATCATTAAAAGTATTTTTATACCGTTGAATAAATTAAAATGTAGGTTTGCTTTAAGTTAAAATGTGCACTTTGCATTCCAAATTCCCTTCCACCAGATGTTTTGTACACATTTTTAAATTATCATTATCATTTATAATTAATATAAGTTTACTTTTCAACACTGAAATCTACTACTTATGTGAATTGTCACTTTTTTGTTGTCGCCTAAATCAAACACCATTTTTGTTTGCATTTTCATAAAGAGGCACTCAAGGTTTGAACCTGTCGATCATTTGATTTCTGGGTAATCTTGCAATTACTGTTCATTCCAAAATCTTTAGCATAAAAATAGCTAATCTAAAGCCACATTCTTCGTAATCAAGATGTCAAAACAAGCATCGGTGAACTTCCTCATGCTTTCTGGAAGCCGACAGGCTTCTCTTCTCCTTTCACTTCAATAATCAGAAAGAAGTCACGTACACACTCTCGGCTGTACACTTTATGGCATGAGAAATCTAGCCCAGGGCTGTGTCTGTTTCTGCAGAAGAGATGGCATAACACTGCCTCAGCCTTAGCCCTGAGCTCACTCACGGGGATCTGCCTCTCCCTTTACCACTCCTAGTTTTACCAAGGTAATCTGTGTCCATTGTGCAGCTCTTACATCCCTGTGATTAACATTTCTGAGCGACACAGCTGTCTCTTTGCCAGGAAATTACATAAGACAATGTTACAGTTGACAAAGGTCAGCTTGTGTATGATAGAGCGCATGCGAATGTGTGAATCCTTGCCAAAGAACGCCTTTCATCTCATGCAGTCAAGCTGTAAAACGGCATGTAAAATTGAAAGAGGGCTGGCAGACGGACACACCTAGAGTCTCAGGGTCCAAACCACCTCAAACAGTTCTTTGTTGGGTCTGCTGAGTATAAAAGAGCATGCCGATGTGCTTCATTCATTTGTTTAATTACGAGAGCTTACCCGACATGTTTTCTAATATCTCACATACTTGTGTTATCAACTTGTGTTGAAAGAAACATCAAATGAAGGTTTAACATTTAGGTTTTTTCATTTGCAAAGATTTTATCTGAGATGTTGAAATGTAGTCGCTTGGAAATAGAGTAGGTGCGGAGGATGCTTTCTGCATTCATCTGATGTTAATGAAGTCTTACCTGAATTATGAGCTAAACTGATTCTACCGGCACAAAATGGTTTATAATGAATGCCTACATTTTAAAATCTATTTTAATATTTTTAGTTCATGAAATCCATGGATAGGATTTTATGGAAATTGCTGCAATGCTATGGTTTTGTTAATTGCAATTTTAATGTCAAGTTAGAAAACATATTTTTAGTACCACACATACTATTAACAGTTTGTCACCTGTTCAGTTTTCAGTTTCCATTCTATAAATTGATGGATTATACATGTTCCCAAGCAAACAAAAAAGCACTTTATTGTACTTCAAGTATATTTATATTCCAGAATTTAAAATGTACTTACACTAATGGTAAGTTTTTTAATTATATTTCAAGTATACTTGCATTGTGCTTTCACGCTAACCCTTTTAACACACTTTGAAGTAATTGTACTGCATTACACTTATTTAATTTGTTAGACTAAAATAAACTTTAAGTGAAAGATACGTGTACTTTCTAAAGTGTACTTTTTCATATAGTTTTTAAAAAATATTTTTAAATGTGTTTTAAGTGTATGCTTAAATTTAACACTGTAACATACATTGAAAGTATATTTTTGAAAGTACACAATTTAGTTTTAATGCCGTATTATTAACTTTGAGTTTATTTCAAATACTCAATTTACATTTGAATAAATTGAATTATAAAGTGAAGTTATTCATGCTAATTAAAAGCCATTTAGTGTGTTTTAGTTATAATAAATATACTTTATGTGGTTCCACTTCAGTTTATAAAAGTATGTTAAATACACTTAAAATGTAATTTATGTACAATTCAAATTTATTTAGCATAAAATTGTTCTAAAATAGCATACTTCAATTGAACTATTTATAAATACAATCTAAAGTTGAAGCATGAAGACTTTTGGTGGGGCTTTAAGTACACAAAATAATGGCAGATTTAAGTACACTTAGTACATTTTTTTCCTGGGTTTACGAAAACACTTTCTTCTAAAACAAAATTTCACAGTGAAACGATCTGATCATAAGTGAAATAACAGTAGGTTACCCTGTAAAAAAAAAAAAAAGTAAAAAATAGCAAAAACTACAAGCATATTTTTTTTTATTTAAAATGGTCATTTCCATTCATTGAAAATAAAAACAAAATCATAATTTTTTAATTTACAAAAGACCATTACATTATTTAACAGATATTTCTGTGTTGCATAATTATGGTATGCACTGATTGGAAGTTTCAATGAGGGCATTCAAACTTATATCTTCATTGTATTAATTGGTCCTTTAAGCATCAGAGACTGCTCCAGCGTTTACTCCATAGGATTACGCTCTGTAAACAAACCCCATCTTAATGAGACAAGAGTACTTATAAGCTTCTAAAGTCCAGGTTGAATGCATGTTGATGTATGCACATACTGTATAGCTTGCACTAATTACATGAGATCCTGTTCCAGATCTGACCAGAGATTGTTAAGGGTTAATACGATCTGCATTGCTCTCTCCATACAATCATGAAGATAAACGTATTCAGAAGGCAGATATATATCACTCTGTATGCCATCTGGGAACTGCATTTAGACGTGTGGTTGAGAGTCTTTAGCTTTCTCTTCAAATGTGGTCAAATACGGCTGCAATTGCATGTTTATTGGCTATAAGCTCAGCTATGAACTTTTTGAAGTTAACAAAAAATGGAAAGAGACAGAGAGCAAAGCAGTGGCACCACACAAGCCACAAGCCTTTCACCCGAGCTGGCCTCGACAAAGTCACAGCTAGCCAGCTTATTTTACTCCCGGAAAAAAACCTGTATATAACTTTTTTAAGTGAGTAATTTTAAAAAAGCTCTTTAGTGTGCCTCTTTCACACTACACCAAAAGTCATCCTTGGAGTTTGCATGAAAGATATCCACAACATTCATGTTTATTGTCTTGCCATGTTTATTTCTTTTTTAATTTTAAATAATATTGTAGATTATTTTTAACTATTTCTAAGTTTCTTATACTGTACATGTTTATACCTTTGTACCAAATTTTGCCTCTCAAGAGGAGCTTTTTACAATTTTTAAGTTATATACATTTTAAGTTATGTTAAAGGTATTGTATGGTACATATCATAAGCGTGTTAGGAGAAGTCTGATTGATAGGGCAGAAATGCAGAAAAATTCTGAATAGAAAAAGTAAAAAAGTAAAAATAACAATTTGTAAATCGCTATTGGAATATTAGTTCTAAATAATCGCAATTCAATTATTTACCAACGTTATTTAGCTTATACCTGCATTTCGCCGGCTTGATTACAAAAACATTTCGACCTCATCTCATCAAATAATCGCAATTCAATTATTTACCAAAGTTATTTAGCTTATACCTGCATTTCAACCAACTTGATTAAAAAAAATTTCGACCATAATTAAAAATCTCATTTGTGTTTTCATATAGTTTGGAAAAATTTCCCGAGAATGATTTGAGTTCAACTTGTACACGGTGAATTAACAGTAATGCTTTTTTAATGGAGCCACCCTCTCTTGCTAAATACCAATGGCTCAAACGGGCACACACATCAATCTTTGCTTACAGCATTCGTGTATATTTCATTGCAAAACTGATATTTTACAATGATTACCAAATGTAGCAAGAGAAAGCAAAAAAAGAGATTGCTGCTAAAAAAACAATAGACTTTTTCACTTAGCAAGTATGTTTTTGAGAGTGTGGTAAGGCGCCAAACCAAGTCTTTTGGCTTTGTTTCATAACAATAAACACATCACTGAGATCTACTCTAGCAGATGATTTGGATGGAAACCTGAGTTTAGCATTTCAGAGAGCTCGAGACAAGCTGAATGAGATAAAAATGTAAGTGACTGGTGTGTTTCTCACTCAACTAGAACCACACACACAAACATTTCATTCAAATGCATTTATAATATGAACATGTCAAGATCAGCTCTGGGAAATTTTAACCACAGTTAAGCTCTCCTGTACTCTGGCAGACCCCGTTGAACCCCACCGTAGGTCAAGAGCCCGCACAGCAGTCAGCGGGCCTTGTATTTTCATAGAATTTTCTCATTTTGTTCAGGTCAAGTTAGATAAATATGAGGTTTAGAATACTTCAGCACACAAGCGGGTCTTACACACATCGTGGAAAGCAAAACGATGTGCTTAAAACATAGAAAAACAATGGCATGCTGGTTGTAAGCGGATTTGGCAATGAGGCTATTGGCAGTGAGTGACAGTTCAACTATGGTAGCACGGTTTCATTGCCCTTTTTGAAATGATGCCTATGCATTTATTCTATTTACATAAAAAACAATATAATCGTAAGTAATAAGGAGATAAACTGAGATTGGTATGTATAGGTTTAAGTCACTGGAATGAAATTGCCTCAGCCCACCTCTTACCCCTCCTGCAATGCTGCTTTAACTGAACACAATAAAGTTCTCTTTTCTCCGTCCTCTTAATGGCCAGTTCTGGGAACCATCTGTTTGCCTGTGGTAAGGGATTTTCCACTGTAAACCTTCTTGGCGGGCCCTTCTTCAATCATAATATAAGTTTTACCGAGCAAAACTGCTGTCTGCTACTGTTCAACATCTCTCAAACAATGGCTAACGGCTAATTACATGTTACGATAAAACTGATAGGTTGTATAAGGGGAGATGTTTTTTTTTAATCACTACTCAAATATTTCATTAACTTGTGATAGACAGAAAAAATTATATTTCCACTAGCTAATATTGCAAAAACTTGGAAACTTAATAATATCACTTTAATTTTAAGTGCACAAGTTAGTTCCCTTGGGACAGCCTTATTTGACAACTTTAAATTCATATTATAACCAAAACGAATGAGCTGTGTAATAACATCAGACAAATTGTTACATTAAGGATAGAAGTTTAGTTATGGAAAATAACCAAATAAGATCCAAACACACCTCAAGGCAGTGTTAATGCAAAAGGAAGCTAATAGGGTTCAAGTTTCTTCAAGTCCTCTAGTCAATACAAATTAAATATTTTGGGATTATTTGGGAATACAAAATATGACTACCACGAAGTATTAAGATAACACCAAGAGAGTGCTAAAGCAGTGATTAAAGCAATGGGTAACTTTCTAAAATAAATAAGAAGGCTACTTGTTAAATTTTTTGCTTACTGCATTATCTCACAGATTTAATGTCTTCTGTGAGAATTTGCGTGCCCCAGCTTTTTATTGCTAGCATGTTTGTTTTGCCAGATAAATATCACATAACTAAACAAAAAACTTAGTTTATTCATTTAGATATTCTGAGCTATTTTGACAAACAATAGGGGAAAATATTTCGTCAAACCTGTACTATTGAATTATGTAGTAAAAAATTAATCACTAGACCTGTCAACCGTAAGCAAGCCCGAGCGCATGCGCGAGGTCGAAAAACGGTGCCATTCAAACTGCTGCGCTGACAGCGATGCTTGTTCCCATAGCAACAACCTCTCCCCTCACTTACTTCCGGCTCCACGTCGCGGGCTCGCGGCCCTCCTCAGTATCCTTCTCTCCACCGGAGATTTCCCCTCACGGAAACACGACGGGGAAGAAAAAATGGCGCTCATCCCATCCCAGATTCTCAGAGTAGCGATTCTGCTCTCTTATTTTTCCATCCTCTGCAACTACAAAGCCATAGACATGCCCGCGCATCAAACATACGGCGGGAGCTGGAAGTTTCTTACGTTCGTGGATTTGGTAAGTGTGTGAGCATCGTTCCCCTGTAATGTTGTGTACATTATGCATGATATAAACAGGCCCATGACTCCAACATAAAGTCTTACGTCACATTATCAGACAAAGCACGTGGTGTTGACGCCTTTTAAATTTCTAATGAAGAGGTCATGTTTCATAACTCGCAAATTCGTGATTAATAAGCCTCATTCTGGAGGCCCGTCCTGAATATTATGTGTATACTTGTTGTACTTTAATGTAAATATCTGCAAATAAGCTAATGGAGATGTAAGACTACGTGGTTGGCTAAACACCACAACAGCTTCATCTTGTTAAACATTCATTATATATTAATCACATGACTTTTTAATCTCTAATGATGTTGTTATGCATTTCATGTATCCTCATGAATGATGAATTTTTAGCTGAAGAGTTGTGCTGAATCACAAACAGATGGATAGTTGCTAACACAAATGAAGGATGCATTTGCAGGTTTAAATAAGAATGTAGCATCCTCATATTTAGATCAGTCTCCATGAGGCAGCAGTGTGTATGTGTGAGAGAGAATGCAGGTCATGTTAAGCATCAGCATCTGTACACACTCTCACACCAACGCAAACTTTTGACTGTTCTGACAGTCCGTGAGCCAATGACTCATGTTTTCCATATAAACAGGTCATTTTCCCCCCTTTGTTGAATAGTGATTTTTAATAGCAATAAAAGTTGTTTTGTTACACTTCACATTCCCATCTGTTCTCACTGCTTGCTATTTTTTATTTCCTCTCATGCCTGGGAATAATCTCATGCACAGGTTGTGCTAGGATATTTTTGCTTGAGGTTTTCAAATGATTCTTGTGTAATTTAATTGGTACATTTTTAAATTGGTAAGTTTTATTCACAATTTTCTCTCTTTAGTGCTAATCAGCAAAGGCTGATAAGAGGGCAAATAATATTCAACATTTTAATGAAATAACTTTATTCAGCAAGGATGCTTTTTACCAAACAACATTAAGCACATACTTTTATCTAAAGTAACTTGAAATTGAGAAAAAGTAACACAGTATGTGTCATCAAAGAACAGTTTAACACAAATATTGCTCATTAAGAATCAGAAACAAGGCAGTGTTAACACAAGTTTTGTTCATAATTTTTTCACTTTCATTCACATCCGACCCCAGCCGGCCTATGCCAATTTATCATAACAGCCTTTAGACCATATAAAATGTTTTTTTATTTTATTTATCATAATAACATAACAGTTTTGCTAAAGTTTATTAGATAAACTAAATAAAATTGTACATTTATTTGCAAATTACACATTTGATGCAAGTTTTTGTAAAAAATTAAAGTATAGTTAATTTTTTTTAATAAAGTTTGTAAGATTGTTTCATCAATCCCAAACAATGAATGAGAATGTTCTGATGAGAGTAATGTTCCACCAAAATATTGGGCACAGACAGGAGCTCACACATCTCCCAAAATATTGGACACAGACAGGAGCTCACACATCTCCCAAAATATTAGGCACAAACAGGAGCTCACACACTTGGCTGTCAGATCGGTGCGAATGAAAAAAACTCTGCTCTGCCTTGTCGTTCTAGTTTGCCGCAGTGCGTGATCATGTGGTCGACCAGTGAAAGCTGGCTCATTTGATTAAGCATTCAGAGGACTTTCGAGACATAAAAGAGTCAATACCCACTTGTGTCGACTCACGATAGGAAATAGAGCAGAAGAATTTTATGGAAGAGAATGGATAGTGAAAAGCTTATCATGTTGGTGTCTGAGTAGTCTTGCGTAGCCAAACCTTCAGGGAAGGTCTGGAGTTTTTTGACTGACATGACTAACAACCAATCACATGTTGTTTCACATAGCGCCATGTTTCAGAGCGTGAACATGTCAGACAACATACAACAAGCCATTGACAAACAGTCACATATGACAAGAGATAAGGCAAAGTTACAAAAAGAGAACAAAAATCTTCGATAATTGAATAGAGGGACACACAACTAGTAAAATCAACTTTTTGCAATCATACGGCTGAACTTAGTTTCCAAGTAGAATGAAAACAAATGTGACATCCTTCTCCCGGAAATCCGGACAAGATCATCCAATCAGATCACAACTTCAGAATTCTTTAAGTTGCCATAAAAAGCACCAAACCCATCAGACCTTTAGCAAATGTTCCTTGGGGATGAGACCCAAATGCTCTACACTTAAGTGATGTCACTTTTGAACATGCTTACTAGGAAGCATGCAAATCAATAATTTGTATATTTTGTGGAGAAAAAGGATTCTTGGCACATGATATATTTCCCATTAAAGCTCTGATGGAGTACTTTGCAGATATTTTCACACTTTTCTGGGCCTTGACAAGTGTAAATTGTAGGTAGATTATAGGACAGACCCTTCTAGTGCTGATCTAAAATATGTAAAATTGTGTTCACATAAGGAAAATAAAAAAAGGTTACAAATTTGGAATGATTTGGAAGTAAGTGGTTAATTATAAATATTTTTTCGAGCTTTGAAGTATCCCTTTAAGCTTAACGATGGATAAACAATTAAAAAGACTGAATACTTACTTGCATAAAACCACATAAGTACTGATGGGAAGAGGAAGTAGACTTAATGTTTGTAATGCTGTGTGTGGAGCAAAATGATTCATTATGACAGTGTTTAAGGACCTCTGACACCCCTCAGAAAAGCCTCTGTGCTGTTCCTGGATGATGAAGCTGTGTGAAACTAATATTAGAACAGGCGATAAAACACAAGCAGATTACCTCATCCTGGAACATGAAATGCACGTACAACAATGAAATACATGCTCTCTGGTAATCAGAATCACATACATTTACCTAAACCTAAAAAGAAAGTCCATTATATCAACCATTTGCTTTCAGTCATTTATATTTTCATCAGACATTGTTAATGATTCAAGATAGGCTACAATTTGGCTTTCCAACTTCACAATAGGACACTTGAGGAGCTTGGCATAGAGCTGATCTTTCGGTTTTGCACAGAAAGAAACTGGTCGAGTGTGGCCGAAAGCATTCAGAGATGTGACTATGAGATAAAGCCTCGGGTTAATTAGTGGAGTTTAATTAGCACACATGCACAGGTTTACTGAGAGTTTTATTACCGTGATGAAAGGTGGCCTAGTTTCTGTTCTGAAAGCTCTCAGTTATAGGTTTTTAATAGAGTTATAACTTTGATTTTAAGGTTATGCTTCCAAAATTAAAAACAGACTTTTAATTTACAGACTCTCATAGTTGATGATGTGTTTCCTGCTGTTAAGGAATCATTCATGCTCTTTTCTTCCACGTACATGCTACTTAGATAGACCACATTCGACTGCATGATTTGGAATATGGAAGAGCAGTGCGACTTGAGCTCTGGATGGAACAGTGTAATTGAGATATGATGCCCTGTGTTGCTATTAAATTAATCAGGGTGGACTCAAGCAAAAACATGAAAACATATCCAGGCTGCCTGAAAGCTAATGCTAGCATTCACAGACACGCTTATTCCTTGAGTAAGAAAGAGTAGCTTTCATGTCTTAAGACAAAAAAAATTCTACCAAATAACATGTATTCTTAATAACTTTGTGATAAATGTTTTATGAGTAGATTGTTTCCGATTTCAATAGGCTGATGTATATTTTGAGAATTATAAACATGTAAAACTATTGGCCAATCAAAGAGCAGTACTACCTTTCCTGGAGTCAAAGTCTCTGCCCACATCCAAATCTGACTAGGTTAAACAGTGGGTGCTTAAACTACTATAATTTTTTATAAAAAAAAAAAAAATTGTGTGTGTAATTGGGTCACTGAACCAAGCAAAAAATAAGTCATACGTTCATGAGCCGTTTAAAGTAAAGCCATCTGCAGTATATAAAATAAAAAATAAATAAACACCTTCAATTTGGGCAAATATTTAAATTTTGATCATATAATTGTTTAGAACCTTTAGGGAATGGCTCAATTGCTTTTGTTGCTATTAAATGCCTTTTGTCAGATATAAAGGCACCCTTTGTTTGCATTCTTTTTCAACCAACCAATGTTACATTATTTAATTGAATAGGTTTTTACTATTTGATAAGAACTAAGGTTTTCTATTTCTGTTATTATCATTCCCAGACTCCAAAATGCAATTCATTGTTTCTCATGGAAGTTAGAGTCTCCATCCCGGAATCCTTGTGGCTGTTTAAAAGCCCGCAAAAAGATTTTCTGTTGCTGATAAATGATTTTATGCCAATGTTGGCTTAATTTTCTCAGACCAAGGGGGTTTGTAGCTCTCAAGTAATTTGATTAATGGATGTAAATCCATTTTTAGCAAAAAATATAAAACATTAGTGAGAGTAGAGTAAGACAAAAAGGTCATTTTGGGTTGCTGCGAGTAGGGATTTTTAAAGTAGTTTCAAATAAAAGATTGCTTTTAGACAAATTGAATGTTAATATGAAGTCTTAGTAGGGCTTCTCCTGTCTTCAAACAGCAGGAAACAAATTTAGGTACATGAAAGTTAATGAGGAATGAAATATTAAAGACTCTATTAATGAAAGACACTAGAACACGCTGGATAGCCGTGCAGAAGATATAATAAAGAAACCCTCATAATTCCATTATGTCTTCCATCTTAAATTAATGTCAAAGCAATCTCCTAACACACTCATCATGAATTTTCACTAATGGAAAAAAAAGACATATTAGCATAAGACAAGAAGTAGACTGTGGAGGAAAAAGGTGTGTTTCTGATGTTATCTTCCAGGCTGCCACTGGAACATTTTAAAAAGCTGTCAACTGTCTCTGTATTCTTCGGTTTCCTGTGAAGTGAGTTTGTTGGTGGGTAACGAACTCTTTAGAAATGTATTTGTTCTATTTTGAGAGATCCACAGAATGTATTCTCTTCAACTCTCACTTTTAACAGAAAACTTTGATGACTATGTCAACGAAAGGCCTTTAAAATGGAAATAGAATGTTATACCCAACAACTTGCTATTAACAGAAAAGACATGTTAGCTTCGTCTGGCTTTTTATGTTGGCTTGGATAATAAATGCTTACCAAACTTTGAAATCTAGCTATTAATTGGTCTTATAAGCGTTTGGATAAATTAAATTAAAAAGATTAACATTTTATGTGTGATAGTCATTCAAATGTGTTTGTTCCTTAACTTGTTAAATTAGTAATTATATGTTCAGCTTGAAGTTTAGTTTTAAATGTATTGTTACCTTGGCTTTCACTGTTGCTTTGGTGATGTTTAATGCATAATTGGATAGATGCTTTTCATATATAATAAAGCACAAAGTTAATGTCTCATGTTATTTATCAAAGATTAGTTTCAGAAACAAGTTAATTCCATCATAAGATATGTCCTGTTCCATTTTAAATATGTCTGTTTGTTACTTACTAATATAAAACCAGCTCCATTAAAACTCATGGGTGAGACTCTAAGATTTGTGATGTCACAAACAGGCAATTTGTGATTGGCAAAAATGTAAAAAAAAGGTTTTTATCATTATTTGACCACAAACTAATAATTTCATGAAACAATAAAATATTTTGGAACTATTATGAAGCTGATACCAAAAATGCATTAGCCACCAAAAAACAAAAAAACAAAACGCAAGATTAATATACGTTCAAAAGAATGAATAAACAGTAAATAGTAATTTTTCCACAGAGAGATTCCTCATGAGCCTGGGTTGCTAACTCTGCTATGGTTCCCATCGCAGGTAATCCAGACGGTGTTCTTTGGTGTCTGCGTCCTCACAGATCTCTCTAGTCTTCTTACCAAAGGCAGTGCAAGTATGGAGCAGGAGAGACAGCTGAGGAAGCTGATAAGCTTACGCGACTGGATGATGGCTGTCCTGGCCTTTCCTGTCGGTGTGGTACGTTTAAATCAGATTTTTAATTTTGGATTGACTGAGATCTGTAAAACAGAGTTGATTTATGGAGCGGTATCCAGAGTGGTCTCTGGTTAATTAATGTCTGTGTTCTGAAAACATTAACATAAATCAACAATCCAATTTGGATTGAGGTACACACTAAATATCTATATCCACCATGTGAAAGGCAAAACAAAGCAATCATCTATGAGGCCAAAAACTAGTGGTCTTGCTTTCTACACACTAGAGTTTTATAACAGCTCTTACAAATGCAAACAATGCTTTTTTTTGTGTAGAAAACCAACAAAAGTACTTTGGCTGAAGTTGAGTTGTGATGCGGTTAGTTGAAAGTGTGTGAACCAACTGTAAACTCTTAGAGGCATCAACTTCCATTGTTAATGTGTGGGAAAGAAAAATTGAGTAATGTAAGAGAATATGAATGCTATACTTTGTCTGAAGCTGCACTTCACCTCCCACACGACACTGACTTTATGATGTCTGAAACCACAGCTAAACAGAGGCTACCATTCAAAACGTGCTTCAAGCAATCAGTCAGCCATCGAAGAAAAGGAGGTTTGTGTGTGGACCTTTCTGAGTTGATATTAAGGTGAAATATTGCTTGATAACGAGTGGTGTGAAGCTGCTACAAATTTCAGATTAATGACAGAAATATGTTATTCAACAAGAGTGCACTGATTTCAACAAAAGTTATAAAATGTTATCTTAAAGGGTATATTTTTTTCAGCAGTGAACAACAATAGGATTTACGACAAAATGAAAATATTATATTTTGGTGATATTTATATTATATTTAAAATATATTTTAGAAGTACATGCAGGGTATCAGTATGAACCAAAGCCACCTTAACACCAGTTGCAAAGTCCTAATAATTTTACCTTGATTAACTGTAATGTTTTCATTTGGAAATATGTTACATTTTTCTAACCATTGCTTTTCGTTTGTCAGTTTCTGTTTTGTCTTTGTTTGCTTTTTTGTTTTGTCTTTGTTTTTTCAGGTGCTGTCCAGCAAACTTTTCGTCGATGGATATTAAGTTTGTGTATTTTTTTTGCTGGGGAGGTGACTAGCACTTGCCTCAGTCAGCGAGGCTCCCAGGGATCTCACAGAGGTGATCCTCACCAGGACTTTGTGAAGCTGCTTTGAAAGCAACCGCTAAAAAAGCACTATATAAAAACTTGATTGATTGATTGATTTCTCTCATTTGACACTAATCCATACTCTAACTCTCCATTTTGGGTTCTCATGTGAGGAGAAGGGCTGTCCCAATTCTCTTTTGAACAAAGGGGAGGGACCATAGCAAAGGGGTGTAAACACTTCGTTAGAAGTCTCGTTAAATCCAAACTTTAGACTTTAGAAGGATTTCCCTGCATGCAATGCAGGAACACTGTCATTTACTGCCAAGAAAGAGAGCTACAAATGTATGTAATTTCTTGTAATTTACAAAATGTATAAAATTATACATATTATAATTTTATGTAGTTTCCATGTAATAATTCTATATATTTTTTATATATAAACCTTTTGTCAGAGCTGACAACTTTTATAAAATGTAATCTTCAAGCGGGACAGTATAGTAACCCATGTTTGTCAATTTGCTCCCTTTACTTTTCAATGTACTTCATCGCTAAATTAGGTATTTAATTCAAAATGTTCAAATAAATGTATACAACTTCATAATGTACCCCTAACCTTTTAAAAAAGTTTTTATATAAATCTTACATATTTTACTATTAGAATGAAATTTCAATGGTAAACACTGCTTTTTTGTGTAATTATTTTATATTTTTTACCAAAATATTACTTTCTGTGAAATATTAAAATGACAGTGGTTCTTGGACAGTCTCCTTGGTTCAATTTGACATTACACAAATCCATCTAATGTTGACAATGCTATGAGATTTTAAGTATTAAAAAAAAAAATCAAAAAGATCTTTTAAACAGTAAATAATTGAATCACTGATAGAAACTCCATGAGCATGAAAGGGCAGTCAGGAAAATATGTATTCTCTTCTCATCCTGCATAACGTACCATATCAAACACATCCGTACCTTCTGCTTTACATGGATCACAGAGACCAAAATGCATTGTCCTAAATCTAAAGCCTATTTGACTTGCAAATGCCTTCTCATCTATCGGTCACTGTGACAAAACCAGCAGGTTTAAAAACTTTTGTAGAGAGGTAAAGGTTGTCTTCTTTCTCTTTTGTGCGTCTTTGATGACCATCAGATAAGTGCTTGGAAAATATTTAAATCCCACACGCCAATGTCTGCCTTTGTCTCCAGCTGACTAAAGATCTTTTAATATTGCATGTCACAAAGCTTGTGGCGAGTGTAAGATGACAAATGACACTCTCAAAGTGACTTAAACTTTAAGTGTAAAGAAAAGTAACCCTTCTTGTTTTACTTTAATGTAAAGGGCATACCCCTTTACATTTACTTTGCTAAGACAAAATCCCTCTTTTTCAAGCTTTATATGTAATATTCTGATTTTAATTGGTTTAAAAGTTATTTTACTTCAAATTGATTTGTTCCAAGAAAACACAATCCATCATTCTTTCCCTAATACTCAAGTGTTGTTGGGAACATTTCTGTCCACTTTGGGGCAATGTTACATAATTTGGCTATAACGTTATCTAGTTAATCAAATTTAAAACTATTTTTTTGTGAGCAGTTTTTTTAAAAATGAGTTTCCCCCCAAATCAGTGATATAATATATTAATTCGGTGAAAGAGTCAAGAAACACATATTTTTATAAACCTTATATAGATTTTGTCTGTGTTGAGGTTGATTAACAAAATTATTAAAATACAATGAAATAATATTCAATTTGATTTTGCGAAAGGGTTCAAGTATAATTTAAACTAATATTGTGAAATAGTAATCATTTTTTAAAATGTACCATTTTCCTTTGATGATAAGGATGAGTATCAAAGTCAATAAGTTATGATTCTTCTATCTATTGATTTTAGCATTATTAATAAATGGTCCCGTTTCTATTTTATTCATATTTGGAATAGAGAAATTTAAGGAATAGGCAAATAACAACTGGAGGAATAGAAAAATAATAGTTATGAGCTGAAAAAATTTGGATGCCTTCTAAAATAACACATTACTTTCAAAATGCCATCATTGTCTGCATATGTACAAAAACTGCATGCACATATACTCAGCAGGACTTAACGAGATGGCAGACAGACAGTGAAGCTTCCTCGTTAGCTTGTAAAAAAGCCAGACAGCCATAAGACAGCAGTAAATATATGCTGGACTGGGCTCTAACGCTGTCTCATTGGTGAGCAAGAGTTTCTGTTTACAGCAGTCACAAGCATCATTAGTGCTTACTGTACAGTAGGTCATTTTGGAAAACCAATTGGTATGTTTACTTATCAACCTTACCCCTGGTCATTCACTGTCATCTATAAATAATCTGTAAATTTTTCTGAGACACGGTAGCCTTGTTTGCATGGTCAGGTAAAGTAACCCTACTCTACATCATCTTATATTGTAGATAACGAAGTGTGCAGTGGAAGTGGAAGAAATGCAGGGGTGGGACGAGTACTAAAGTAAAAGTACTACAACTGCAGTAAAAACATACTAAAGGACAAATAACAGTACTCAAAAAATGTGTATAGTATAATATTTTTTCTCAATCAACTTTGAGTCACTGCTGTTGCTCCAGTGATACTTATTAAACAGTTTATTCCCAATTATTACAGAAATGTCCTAATCTCATTGACTAGTATATAAATGCCTTTGTACATCAAAAAGTATGCTGTTTACAGTTAGGACAAAAATAAATATGCAATTTACAAATTAGTGCAGCAGCAATTGTTATGCAAATATATTTAATATTGTTTGTGAAAAAATATATAGATCAATAATGAGTTGCTTGCCAGTTTTGCTGCTAAAAAAAGAAAACAATATGTTTTTTTTAAATACTAAATGTTACACAAAAAGATAAACAAACATTTTTGTGCATAGTCACATTCTTGGGCAACTTGGGCACCTTTGAAAATTTGAATTTGAAAAATAATAACCGTGAGATTTTTTTTCACCAATCTTTACAGGTAAACAGGAAGTGACAACCCTATTGGATGCACTTAATCGAAGTTCCAACTGCCAATTATGCCACAAAGGATGAAACAGGCACCAGTATACCCTCAATAGTATTCATAAGTGGGTAGAGGGGATGGATGATTTCATTTGGAAAGCTTCTATAATAAAAGGCACACTAGAAAAATAATATTCAATAATCAAGGTTACTGCACTTATTTTAGAAATAAATGAATAAAAACAACATATATTAAAGCTTTTTTCTGTGTCTATAATAAACACACCCAATGTGTAAAGTCTCAGCTAGTTAGTCAGAATAACACAGAAGGTTTTGCAGGGTGTTGTGTGGTTAATGCAATGGGAGTCTTGGGAATGAGCAAGTAAACCACATCTCCAGCAGTTACTCGAGATTCCAAGATGAAGCTTTTACTTCACAAGACCTTTCCCATTCTGCCCACCAGTTTATTTGGGTACAACTGCAATAATCCAACCCCTTACTGGAAACAAAGTTCCAGCAAAATAATCACTGAAAGCCAAACCGAAGAGAAATCTGTCACACCCACAAATGAAGTCCATTAATGCAAATCCACCATAGCAGTTCAGAATTACAGCAGGGGAAGAGACATTTCTTCTTACAGAGCCCGAGACTTCAAAAACTTCTTCACAACATGTTTTTAACAGCATGAGCGATGCCCTCATCATTTCAACACTGTGTCCTTTTTCAAACAAGCATCTGTAGCTCCGAGTAATGACTGGATAAAAGCAAGCAGGAAGCAGTCAGCTCTCAGGGATTAATTATGCTATGCCAATGTGGAAAAAAAGAGCTGTATGTGTGTTCGAGGCTGGTTTTAAAGCTCGTCATGGTTTTGGGTCCTGTAGATAGATGGGGAATCAAAGGGGATATTAGACTCTTCGGCATAATGAGATGAGCATGAGGCAGGAGGAGGACCTGGAGATTTAAAGTCTAGAAAAGAGTGCTCTTAAAAAGTTACGGACATTCTCTGAAGATGAAATGTAGTAGTCATTAAGGTCATAAAAGTCCACCAATGAGATGGTATTCGCTTAATGCCAGTCACTGTATAATTACAACAAATCTATGTATGATTTTTGAATGAGTCAAAGAATCTGTTTCAGATTGATCAAATTATTGACTTGGATCAAGCTGATGAAATTTAAGGAAACGGATTCTAATATACACATTTTGTTAAATATGATTATGGTTAGAAAATGTGTTAAGTAGAGTAAAAGACAAGGCTAGAGTCTTGAACTAATGAGCTGTGTAGAACAAATTAAACTCTTAAACTATGGTCAAGGGTCATGTTACCTGGTGATATGCACATCAAGACATGTTTTATGGTATAAATCTATTAAATATGCACAACCAAAAAATTCCACTTCCCATTCTTAGTCTACTATTTCCAATTGCAATTCAAAGTGCATGTTGATTGGACTCAAACCTATAATTCTGAAGAATGTGGGCTTAATTTGAATGGACACCTATTATGAAATCTCAACCATAAGAATGTGTTGCATGAATGGGATGAACACACACATTTTAGATTTGTTTGAAATTCTTCAAGGTGTTTTTGAAAAAACTTGCTAATTTATAACATCACAAAGCTCCTTTCCCCAAAGTCTGGGACATCCAAAAACATGCTTTCTTTTTATTATTTTTCTGATGTGGTTCTGCTACGGTCACACTTCTGAATCAGTCAGCGCATACATTCGTCATTGAGATGAGTTGCATTAGCGGTTCATCTGATTGGTTAGTAGACAGTGCTACAGCCATCGAGCCATTTTGAGCTCCTAGAAAAAGAAAATTACACAGACATACACCAATCTTAATATGTCTTGATGTTTGTTTTTAGATCTATGATAACTGTCCAACCTAATGATTTTTATGTGCCATTCTGTTGATATTTGCAATACATCCCAGCTTGTTGACCTGTTTTTTTCTTTCTGTTTTATTTGCAGTTTGTAGTGACCATGTTCTGGGCTCTCTACCTGTATGACAGAGATTTAATTTATCCCAGACTCCTGGACAACTTTGTACCTCAGTGGCTCAACCATGGCATGGTGAGTGAGAGCTGCAGATATAATGGAGAGACTGCAAGACTGCAATATCTGTTTGTCACTTTCAAATCATTGACATTATAAATGTCATTCTCTACCATGTTCATGCAGAGATTGACATTCTCGTCAAAAAAGAAATGGCACATTTTGTTCTTTTCAAAGTCTTGAGCCACATTGACGTCAGATGTAAAAATGACAGCTGTTGTGCAACGGCTCACTTCAATCAGACGGAACAAAAGCTTCAAGTGGGTCAAATAGTGGCAGGTCTTGTTTCTGTGACAGATGATTGTTCTGAAGATAAAACGTGACTGCATTGTTGGCAGGGGTGTAATTACAGTTCCGAATATGTTTTTTGTTGCATCTACATATTGAATCATCCGTGGCGAAACAGAACTCAATGCATCTTGTTACCGCAAGAGAAATGTGAAGCCTGAAAGTGTCCTCGTAGAATCCTTTTAAATCTTTTGAACAGGTTTGGGGACCTTGAGGCTTCTGATAGTTTGATAGAAAATAAAGCATAGAATTAAGCTATTATTGCATGTACGTCTCAGGCTTCGCTAATCACAGGATGTGCTCAGTTGACATGGGTGTAGCCTAGGGCCAATGACAACACACGTAGCGTTGCTAGGGTAACATGTCTCAGTTATTAATCTACATGAATGTAACCTTTGAGCCTAATCAAAAACTGTCTCTATCTTTTATGTGCAATGGCTTTATGAGATCATAAGCAATTATATTTTCAGGAATTTAAAAATAAAAAAATTCAGCATGTTATTTTTTCTATTTAGTTTAATACCATGTGTTTTAGATGGGATTTTTTTTTGTAAAGGTTCAAAACATGTGGATTATAGACTAAATCTTTTCGGTTTACAGACTGCAGGGATGATAATGCAAATAAAGCTACGTTCAGACTGCAGGTGTTAATTCTCAATGTAGATTTTTTTTTAATGAAATAAAATTTTTTGCTCAGTCTCAGTACAAACAACAAGCGGCTTGTATCTGTCCTGTTTATGAACACAATCCTGCTTGTTGTGAGGTGCGCATGCTCAGGAAATGGCTTTTATCGAAACGAAAATAAACATGGGCGAGAAAGCGATTTGAGTTGATTTTTGGGTTTGGCTTTCAGTTCATTTTCAATCGGAGCAGCCATCATTTCAACCAAATCTAGTTAATAAGTAGATAAAGAAGAAATATTTATTAGTTCTATTACTTCACTTTCCTTCCACTGATTGCTTTCAGCTCAGTCTTCAGCCATGATTGTTAAAATTTCCCGCTTTCGCTCAGAATATCAAGGTCTGTCGCCATAAAAAGACTTAAAAGTCGGATAAAATTCCACCTAACTGTTCAGACTGAGGTCAAATTGCAAAAAATCTGATATATATCACATTCAGAACCACATATGAAAACTACCTGGGTTGGACTTGAAAAAAATCGGAATTGAGCTGTTCAGACTGTCGTGAAAATATTTGTTACAGAACTCATATGGCCAAAAAAAAGTCAGATTTGGGTCACTTTGACTCTTCCATTAATATCTTTATTTGTTGCTTACTAAACATTGGGGTTCTAAATAGTCACTAGCTTTTACAAATTTGAAGTACTTAAAGGAGTCTAAAGCTTTCTCTTTCAGGAAATAAAAAATAACTGACATTTTTTAACTGACATTAACTTTTCTAAGATCATCTAGTCTATGTTCAGACTTGTCGTAATGCTCAGTTCAGCATAAATATCTGATCAGAGCCAACTTTATTAGTACTAAATAGTGTTTAGAAAGCAACCAAGATGCAAAAGACCACACATTATGGTATAGTAGTGGAAGTGGAGTTAGAAGTGCTTAAATAACTTCAAATGAAATCAACATTAAGGATCATCTTCTCCAGTGACTTGTTTCTTTGAGAAACATTATTTAAAATGTGCACAACAAGTAATATCAGATCATAAAAATATCAGATTCAGGTCACAAGTATCCTGTCTAATAATCTCAATGTAATTTGTACAAGTTCAACTCAATGTCTGTGTAAGGTAGCAAATTTGAATGGTGCGTCAAGGCTTGTACAAACTGGGATTTTTAATTAAAATATCTATTTTATTTTGCATGTAGCACAGATGTTTTATGCATGGTGACTAAACACACATTGCCAATGAGGGTGGCCAAACATGCAAAATGCCTAGAAGAAGGCAGACATTTTTACTAGCATCTAGCTTGATTTTTGTCTGATACACTGGATAAAAACTAGCCCACTTATGAGATGTTCACATGCCTAGAGCTGCTGGAGAACATGACTGTGTAGCATCTTAGGCTTTATAAAAAAAGGTACAAAACAGTGGTTTTATTGACTCCCAACTGTCAAAGTTTAAAAAAAGATTGAGAATGAGATGCTTGACTCTCATTTAAGTGGTTAATATTGCTATCAATCTAGAAGATATAGCAATATAAAAAAGTTAAGATCGAGCTAAAAAGTCTGAACAAATTTATTGGAGCTAATACAGACGTGCCAGTAGTATACATTTTAGGTTTAAAAAGCAGTACATTCAAAAGTTCAAAATTCACCAGTAAGTACTTCATGAAAGCAATTAAATTCACACATACTGCTGATATCATGGTTAATACTAGTTTTGTGAAGAATAGCATGGAGAGTTTATTGGATGAATACTCTTAAGGTCCTAGCCTCACATGATGATGTTCAGACATCGTTTTTCAGAGGAAAAGCTTGACAAAAAAAAGTTTAAGCAAGGAATGGCACAAGACTGAGGGAATGACACAAGACGAAGGGAACCTTGTTTGGTTGGTGTCTGTCAGTTCAGCTTGAGTTTGGATTCACCTGAATATCTGCATTCTCATCAGGGGGGGTTTTCTCAGCTTTCTCTTCTCTGCAGCCTGAGCTGCTGTTGTGCAATGCTCTGCTGCTCCTAGACGGACTTTAAACACACTTTGACGAACTTTGCGCTTGATATCCTGTTCGTGACGCTATGAATATGAAACCGAGATGCAGATTTAAATATAGGCATTATATATTTAAAGAGATAATATGACAAATAGGCTTCAACAGACTTGTTGTTCGGAAAGTTGTCAAGTCATGTTGAAATATTTCATTATCATCACATAATTAAAATGAGTTAAATAAAACATGTTAGATCATCTAATTGCCTTGCATTACAGTTTGCTAATTCAGCACAGACATTATTTTGACAGAAACATTTATTATAATGCAGAATAGCAAGCTTCAACTTCTCCAACAACAAAGAAGAAGCTCCAGCTGGGAGGGTTTCAGGAAAACTACTTCTATCCTGTAAATTTACAGAATTTAGTTTCAGTAAAACCTTGAAAATGTTATCACATATTAAGCTTTTGTATTAGAGCATTATCTCATGCAGCGCCATTATGTGTACCACTAGGTTTCTGTTTTCCATGAGCTTATCTAACATTTAACGACGGGACAAAAATGCAATAATAAGGATGTGTAAAAATATTGACTCTTTGGGATACAAGAGTTTTTCAACATGGACTGATCACTGATGACACAGTGTTGACTTCAAATCCTAAATGATTCATAGGAAGGAGTTGTTTATACGAATAAAGTTTCTTAGTGTGTCTTAGTCCGTTTTTCCTGGAGGCAGTGAAGCTGTAGATGTCCTGTGATCTAAATACAGTACTGCAGCTGAGGCTTCACCCACGGGAGAGAAGCTAAGAACTATTTGTACTATGCTAAAACTTCCAGACTCTCCTGCCTGGGACTAAAACAGGGTTACTCCATTCTAAATATTATGAAACATTCCATGGTACCACATTTGTTTGTTGATCTATGTTGTCAAGACAACGGTCTTCTGTTCACTCCCTCTTCAGGCGAAGAAACAAGGACTAACCCTTAATAAGAATGACAGATTAGTACATACTGTAAATTATGTCATAACAAAGATAAAATTCTCACAGTACACTATAGGGAAAAATGCACAATGAAGGTTCACTATTTGATATTTTATACCAGTTTGAGGTTTTAGTTTGTCTCATGCACCTGCGATAATTTCCATGCACATATGCTTAGAAATAGACAATTTTCTCCTAGTTTTAGTTAGTTTTTTTCATTTGTCCTTTTAACTTCAAAACTTTTCAACAATGTACATTCTATATATATTTTTTTTTCATTTTTTATTATTCATTCCCAAAATAATCTTCTATAAAATAAAATCTCACCACTGGGACATGTTACATTCTCTGAATTAGCATGAAAATTGACATTACCTTAAAAAACAGCTTCCCCAGAGAGACGAGGGGAATGTTTTTTCATCTGTGCTAAAGCTGTCAACCCATTGGTGTGTCGATCAGAACTCAAAACATGGCAGTAGCAATAAAAAGAGAACCTGTACAATTGGACTTACAAAGCCTGTTACTAAACTCTTGTGGCACCATCGGGAGGCAGTTTTACCTCCATCAAAGGACCTTTGACAATAATCTGTCTCCGGTTTATAATTACTCGGCTGCAGAAAGAGTGCTGTCAGGAGTGCTCTAATTTTAATGCTACTCCCACTGCAAACCTTACATGTTCAAGGCAGCACTCAACACATATAAACATCTTAAACCGCTCAAGAAGAACAAAGAAGGCAGAGATGACTTCACATCTAAAGGTGTTTTCTAGAGCAGTCTACGTACTGTATGAGCGTTTAACGCTGCTCATGTTTTATTCAGCGCGTAGCTTTTAACCGATACAGTTCATTGTGCACAAGGCTTTTATGACTGATTACCTGTGCTAAACAACCCAGAGTTCTCCGTTGCCCCTTCATTCATGGTGCTAATTGTTCAGGGGAATCAAACACGATACATTGCCATTCCTTTTCCACAGCCTGACCTTGAACTCAGTTGGTTGCGCTGTTGTATCCTGCAGTGAGTTCGATGGGAGTAACATCAATATTTATGGTGACCAAGATGAGCATTAAAAGATGGGTCTTGGAACATATAGCTCTTTAAAAAAAAGCATCATTATTGTACACTGAGTGTCAGCAACAATAGAAATTATAATAAAAAAGAACATTTAGTAGAAAAGAAAGAACTAGGTTGATCTTTCATGTTCAAAGAGTTACAATTTAAAGATTTATAAATTTAAATTCGGACTGTGTGTTCACACTAAGACTAAAAAGTTCCATCTTTTTCAATTGATTTCAATGGGAAGTTTTCAATCTTGAATCCATGCCAAAAATGGACTTAAATAAAGCGACACAATAACCTCAAATGTCATTCTTGTCAATGTTTACTTTCGTTTTCAGGTCCGCCCCACAGCGAGGAGCACTGCATTCATACACAGGACAGATACAAGACGCATATTGGGAGTAATGTGAACGAGTACTCAAAATACTCTGATTTCATGTATTTTTTTTATCGTAATTGAGCATTAAGACCTGTAGTATAAACATAGTTCTAGAGCAGTTATGTGAGGGGAAACCTGTTAATTAATAATGGATGGTAAATTTTGTCTACAGGAAACCTTCCATTCATTGAGGAATGTTCTGCACATTTTCTTTCTGAACACGGCTCCTCAATAGAAACATTTGAAATACAATCAAAAGAGCGCAGGTAGACGTACATCGCAAGCAATCAGAAAACGTGCATCTTAAGGTGTTTCCTAAGTTACTTATATGCGCCAGCCAACAAGCCACAGCTGGCTGATTACAGAATGTGATAAACTGCTTAATAGACCTGCATTAGTTTGTGACAAATGTAAAAAAAAGTTCTGACAGGAAAGCAACAAGATATGTTAATCTAACACTTCTAATATACAATGAAACTGAATAGTTCATTTCCCATGTATGATTTTTTTCGCAAGCACAGACAATACAGATCTGCAATTAACTTCCATGTTTTTTTATTTTTTTAATGACAACTGAAATGTAACACTATAGTACCTTCTTTTATTATCTGTATCAAGTTAAATTATTTGTAAAATCGTACCATGTTTTCAATATGGTAACATCTTGTTCTTGACAGGGTTGTGCTGTTTTAAGTAGTTTTAGAATAAAAACGGTTTTTTTACTGTTAGATTTACATGTTAAAACAGGTATGTGCAGGAAACTTTTTATCCTTTTCTTAAAAAATATTTTAAAAGTTTACATAAATGACCAGATAGATGTATATAAAATAAATATGTAACCACACATTTTATTTTATTTATAAACTTCTCAACTTTAATTCTTTGTGTATTCTATATCTCACCTTAAACAGATAAATTAATATAGATATTTATTTGATTCACACCATGAAAATATACCTATGAATACACATCATAAAAGAAATAAAATATTGTAAAATAATATCAAATTGTTGTTAATTAAATGTTATTAAAGAAAGAAAAGCAGTTTCAGCAACAACATCAGACCCTGGATGAGGTATATAAATCAAAAACAGTGTTTTCCAATAAAATCACAAAACTGGTTTCTCTCTGCATGTGTATTTATCAGTTTTGTATGTAGTCGGGGTGTTTCTCCATACTGTGTTTGAAGTAGTATGAATTAGTATGACAGCTCATTTATTTTTTTTATGATATAATAAAATAAAAAAATAAAGATATAATAATATACGAAAGTAACCATTACAGCTTATGTCGGTGCCGCCTTTTGGAACACCGTTTAAATGCTACAACCTGGGTCCTTTCACATCAGACACCGGCCAGGCAAGCTGGGCTCATCAGTAGTCCGGCACCTAGTGGGCTTTCCTCTACCCTGGCCTTAAGTATAGACTTAATTTTTAATAGGCAATCGGGCAAAAATTCTCTAGTACCGACTCAAACTAGAGGAGGCAGCATCAATCCCAGAGCTGAAGGGAGACGTACTTGCCACTTCGAAGGCTGGACTTAGAACTTCCGGCGGTTTAATACACATATGGTTTCATTGAGGGGCCTACGGAAAAATGTGCCTTGAACCACTAGCGAAAGGTCTTTTTAGAGGGAAGATAGCATAAATGGAACTAGGTCGAGCAAAGACAGTTAGCCTTTCGGGGAACTGCTTGGCCCTCCTGTGCCCGGGGTCATAAAAGATTCAGCCGGTAGTCCCTCATAGAGGGCACACACGTGGACAGTATGTAGGAATACTCCACTCACTCTACTACGACTGTTGGGGTGAGAGGAGCCAAAAAGCTGAAGATGATTTACAGAGGCAAAAAATAGCGCACGTGTCACTAAGAATGGCGCAACCCAGGCTAGACACCCCTTCATACAGTTCAGACCATGCTAACACCACCTAGTATGGCTGAAGAGACGTATTCAACGCTCAGGTTATCGAACCTGACGAAGGTGGTGGGTGTCGACCAACCCGCAGCCTTGCAGATCTCTGCCAGCAGAATACCTCTTGCCAGTACCCAGGAGGATGCAACACCCGTGATAGAGTGGGCTCTCAACTGCAGGGAGCAAGGGACATCGGATGCTGTGTAGGCGGTAGAGATGGCCTCAACTAGCCAGTGGGCTAACCTCTGTTTTGGAGACAGCCTTCTCTTCCGTCTGCTGTCCTCCAAAGCATACACAGAACTTCTAAGGTTCCGGTTCCTTTCTACATAGATCCTCAGTGCTCAAACTGGGCAATTGGGACCAGGGGCTGGTGCTGCCTCCACTCTGGGCAGAGCTTGGAGGTTCACTACCGGAAGACACTACATCAAGACACAGTGTTTGAACCACAGAGCGTGGCATTAACGGGGGTATACTCATGTGAAAATATGCGTCCTTTAGATCTATTGTAGCGAACTAATCCCCTGGACAGACTGAATGGACCATGCATCTGAGAGATATCATCCTGAATGGAAGTCTCAGAAGATGAGCGTTCAGACGTTCAGAGGATTGGATGCAATTCGCCTGTGTATTTGGAAACATAGAAAGTATGGTCTGTATGAGCTGATCTCCCCGAGCGGCCTGTCCTAGAGCCATTTGCGATAGGACCTCTAACCCTGATGATGTTGGGGGGGGGGGGACCTGGACAGGACTGCTTTTCCATCGACTCCTCTTAGCGGCTCTTGGTCGATGTCTCTAACATGGGGGCTGACAATCAGGGGAGGACTGAGTAGGTTTTCTCTGGGCATAGAGCAGGCGGTGTGGGTGGCGACTTAAAAGGGGAACTGCCACATCTCTTCCTACGCAGTGTCATGAATTCTCCCAGACCCTCCGCCTGCTTCCTGATCGTAGAGACCCGCGACGTGAGGTCATCTATCGCGACGCCAAAGAGGCTATCTGGGACCACAGGTGCACTGAGGAAATGCTTCCAATCGTGTGGGAGCATCTCAGCCTGGGTCAACCAAAGATGGCGGCTGTGGACTACTAACGTAGACATCGTGTGGCCAAGCGAGCTAGCTGCAACCTTCGCCACCTTGAGCCGCTCTAAGTGCACTGGCAGTGCCTGCTCTACCTGGGGAAGGGCTTTGTACCCTCTAGCTACCGCACAGTCAAGGACAACGAGAGAGGGGAGACTGACCAACCTCGCTTTAAGAGGTGCCTTCCAAGTTTGGGTCAGTTCCCGATGCACCGATTCCCGATGTTCCCGACTGGCAAACAAGCGCTATACTAAAAAAAGGAGTCTTACTTGTTGGTGGAAGGTAGTGAAAGACTTGAAGTCTTGGGCGTGCAGCAGTTCCAGCCTCTGGCCCCTCGCTGGTTGCCGTCGGCTCACCAGATCTCCAACTATTCCACACAGAATAATTAAATCCAACTGTTCTCTGTGGTTGTCTCTTACTGAGTCGCTCACGTGTCAAGAGTAGGCTCTAGCGAAAAACAGGAAGAGCGTCTTGCTTGTGTCTGCTTTATGCATGACGATATGATCACGTGACCATCAGCGCAATCGCTGATTGGCATTTTGAAAAAGTATTGAGAGAATAGAGCGCTCCTAGTGGAGCTTGCTATAGTCGTAGTGACCGACTGATGGGGAACACCATGACATACCACAAAACTAGTTTTCTGTGTTTTCATTGCACATTGCAGTTAGCATAATGTTTGGCATTCTATAAATCTCTAGATTGACAGGACGGGTCTACTTGTTTCATCTGGCTGGCTTCCAGTCACTTTCTAAGGACATAATGTGCTAAGAGCGTACGGTTTGCAGTTTGCAGCATTTGTAGCCAAAGAAAGAAGGTGCTTTATCAAATATCTGCTTCATTGTGTTTTAAATCCAAGACATGTAACATCTAAGAGCTCTAAATTGATAAGCTGGATTTTCACAATTGCAATTTGATTATAGCTGGTTACAATGGTCAAGCTTTGAGTGTGATAAGACGAGCAGTGATGGAGAGAAAATTAAAGCAGGATTGGTATGTTGAGGGACAAATTAAGCCTGGATCAGCTTCATGTCATGTGATGAACAAAAGAGCAGCAAACATATGAGCACACTTCTTGGCAGACCCCAGCAGTGTGTGCACGCTTGCCAGAGAACATCCCTGCAGCTGTGCCAGATGAACCCAGCCAAATTAGAATGTCGTAACAAGAGATCATCTGCCGTGGAGATTGCCAGCACCTGCCAGAGCTCCATGCGAAACATAGACATTATAACTGCCCCAGACACTGATGTTGTGACACTGACGGTTGTGATAGGTCTGTTGATCCTCTGCAAAAACAACCAAAAAATAAGATTTCACAATGTTGTGTCAAAGAACTGCCATCATTTTTAGATTGTTATCAACATGATTAGATGCACATCAAAGTATGTTGCAAGTTCATGGAGCTGGGATTGTTCCTTGTCAGTGAGTTTGCAAAGAAATTTCATTGCAGGTGTTCTGTCAAGCATAACACTCTGCATTTTTATTTGTTAAGTTACAGGAATGATTCAGGGGGGTTCATTAAAGCCTTGCAAATTGCTGAATTTAAATGCCGATTTTAAAAAGGGCTTCAAATTTTAAGAAAGGGGTTGAAATTATTTTCATAATAATTTGCTGTGAAAAATGCCTGAAAAAAAGAGTTCAGAAAGCAGAATTATTAGAACTCAAGAGCTGCACTATTATCAAATGTTCTAAAAGAGTTTAAGTATTCTGCTCAATGCAATATGCTGCCATGTTAATTTCAATGTAAATGCTATCTGAATACACTTCGATATTGACAGTTCAGATGATTGCAGAAAATTGTTCAGATGATGGTATTTGCTACGTAGATTTTAGGTACGTATGGTGAATTGTCATTGTCATGTTGAAGAAACCAGTCTGAGATGATTCATGCTTTATAACATGGTGTGTTATCCTGCTGGAAGTATCATCAAACGCTACTCGGGTAGCTATTTGTTGACATGGGGGTCTCAATTGCCAAATTGAAATTGACATGGTTTTCCAATCTTCTTTTGCCTGATTTTGATGAGACTGTGTGAGTTATAGCCTCAGCTTTTATCTGGCAGGAGTGACACTTCTGCTGCTGTAGCCCACCCTCCTCGAGTTTCAACATGTTGTTTGTCCAGAAACACTCTATCTTCTCCATGCCTTATTCTCTGACATCTGGCATCAAATAAGCATTTGCAGAAGCGGAAGTACTACGTCGACCAATCACAGAGCTTGCCATCTGCAAGAGGCATGTGTCAGAGTTTTTAAAGGGTTCAGCACGGGGTATGTAAATGAGCAGCCTTCACAAAGGGCAATTCATAGGCTTAATGCTCAATTATAAATTGAAAAAATTATTAACTTACTGAAACTGATCATTTGAAGTACAACTTAACTGCCTTCTGAAAATAAAAAAAATCTAAGCATTCTGCAAGATTTCAAAAGAAAAATATGTATGCTCATGTCGCACAAACTATTCATAACATTGACTCTTTTACTGAAATTGCAAGACACCAGTTGCTTCAGGTTCTTGTGAATGAGCATCTCTTTTACAACAGGTGTCTAGCTGACAGCTCATGAGGGGGCCCCCATTGACTGACACTCGGACAACAAGCTGATGTGGATGCTGACACGGCTGACAATGAGCAATGACTCTTTCACCCACGCAAGAGGTCCCATCAGCTTCCCATCTGAGAAACCATACGGCTACTTGCAAATAACCTCTGGTGGCAACTACTGCAACAAAAAACTCAAGATGGCAATGACATCTGATACTTTGCAAGGTTTCAAAAGCGAATTGTAAATGCGACAACGTTATACATTTTTCTATTCATATTCATATTCATAATTTTCAAGCAAGTGTTGAAATGACAGCTTAAATCTTTCATTACGATTTTTGAGATGAGAAGCCAAGTGGAAGATTTTCAGCATATTAACTAAATTAACTGAACAAAAGATATTTTCTTCCAAAACCTTCACAAAGTACAGAAATTAACTTTTTATCTCAGCAAAGTCCACTATGACTAACTTGTGCGCCATTGTTGTGTTTTTTCTTCTGGACTATACACAAGAACTCTCCAGGAAATTGAAGCCTCATTGGTCGGCGCAGCTGTGAATTACCGCCAAATTCAAGCATTGTAATTAATGATCTCACAGTAGTGTATCTTATATATTTGGATCAAACATAGTCTTTACTTTTGCATTACTTTATTTAGAGTTCTGTCTCATCGTCCAGGTAAGCAAGTGGCAAAAATGTTTTGTTATAGTATAATAATGACCTTGATCAATAAGGCCACATTGGGGCGAATTTCGACAGTGTGCTCAATGATTCGTTCATAATTTCCAAATAATGACAGTTAACGAGAAAGCACAGATCTGGGGGAAAAAAGTTAATCTCTGCCATATCGTGCTGATCTGACACCAGACAAAACTCCATGCTCCACCAATGGAATTGGATGTTGTGTTGACACATGAGGGAGTGCAATTTTACATGAATGCACGACTTGACGGCACTCTTTACTCTCTCTTACTTTCTCGACGATCAAAACTGTTTACTTGGTTAACAATTTTCTCCCATGCTTTTTCATAAGATTATTCAAATATTCTTAAGTCAACATCCATATCACAATCTCTGCTTCTGTAAGAAGCAGATAAGCCAAGGGTTCACATGAGAAATTGTTAATTACGCCATTCATTTGTTAATGTCTTTTCATGTGCTCCATTTGCACGCATTAATGCACAGTGAACAAGCAGAAGTAGAATAAAGTAACTCTTCTTGTGTGTTTTGGAACTTGCATATTTGGGCATAACTTCAGACTTTAATTAGACTTCACTAGAGGACAATAGGACAAAACTTATACCCTCAGGTTTCCATATAATAGTATTAAACAATCCTGTTAATCTAACATCCATAATAGATTTATAAAATTTTTCTTTTTTGGTCTAAAATTACTGTGGTAACCATTGAACGTATAATTGGAACAAATACCAATAATCCGTATCCCTCATTAATGTATTCATCTTATTCATTCTCACACTCAGCAAAGGAATTGTGTTTTTCTGCAAAGATCAAGAACCAAATGTTTTTTCCCAGACCAAATACTAAGTCTTCAATATTTTGATACAACCGTAAAAATACAAGAAAAAATATGAAAAAACGTTTTTTTTTCTGCTGCTTCCTCTGGTTTTATACCATAATTGCAGGCCCAGTTTTCTAGACCCTAATATGTCAAGACACAGCGGTGTACTGTGTCCCTTCACTCATGATCGAGTTGCCATGTCGAGCCTGGAAAAGTGACTTGTGATTTTCATCCAAAACCTGTCATTAGAAGAAGTACATAGCAGCCTCACCAGCTCATCCTTAACAACTGAAATAATATTTACCCATTTCAACCCGGAGAAAGACTGCAATTTTGTAGTTTGCTTCCCTGCTCAATATTGATATATTTTGCAGTCACATCATAAAGGTTAATTTCCACATCATAATGGCTGGAAAGTGTTCATTTAACATAGCATCAGCGCTACAGCAGTAAGTCTGCTTTTCATTTTCGTGTGGAAACATCTGTGTTCACACCAGTAACGAGACAGCAGGCTACTGAGGAAGTGTGATTAGCGGTGCATAATGAGCTCATGAAATCTTTTCACACAAAACTGAAATCACTCTGCGGAAGACCCAACGACTAGATTCTTCATATTGTTTACGGTGTTCTATTGTAATGTTGTGTAGCTCTTAATTTTTAGGTGAAAATGTTCTGCCATGCTTGATGATTAAGGCAGCTGGGAGTTTGAGGCATGTCCAGTTTGAGTTTTAATAGTGAAAGTTCATCATGTTGTTATATTCATCATATTGTTCGTCAACCAAAACATTTGCCTTGTTTCTGATTGCATACATGTGTCCGCCCTCTCATCACCAGTTGCTAGCACACATCGTAAACAGTTACAACTTTGTAGATTGTAAGTACATCATGTTCTGAAGACGAGTGTGTTCAAGTCAGCTAAGCTCCTTATCATCTGGCATATGTTTTTAGCGATTTTGAGATTTTTAAATGATGAAAACCTTAGTTTTCTGTTGGGCTGGTGATTGTTGAGGATCTCTCGATTTGATTTGATAGCAATAGTTATTGTCAAGATATTGTCTTTAATCGATGCTTCACTAGGCAGTTTGTAATAACAGTAGCACTTGCATTGATACGAATGTAAGATTGTGGTGAGAAATAAACACTGCCTATAGTGAAATAGGCATGATGGTTGTTTAGAAGAAATATGGTGCACATCATCATTGCTTTATTATTGCTTTATTAAAAAAGATGCAGCAAAACAGAACGTCTTGTAATATATCAGTCAGCTGATTGCACTATTTTCAATGGAAATGGCTGATCAATATACACTTTAGTTTGTTTGATATGTTACTGACTGTTAAATTAACACCTGCTTTTATATATATGTACAGTCTGAAAGTTCAACATATCCTACAACATACAACTACTGCGATTGTAGCTGATAAATGCTATATTTATGTATATTTATTGTTTAATCACAGGATTTCATAGTGTTTATGTGTTCTAGACATTTTGTGTAATGTTATAATCATTATAACTCATCAAAATATTGCAATGATTTCATACTTGTCATTTTTGGAAACCTATAAAACAGAAAAAGCTGTTGAGAAAAAAAATAATTGCATTGTAAATAATCATCACAATATTGGTTAAAAATGTAATCGCAATACAATTATTTTCAAAATCATTCTGCCCTAATGGACATACTGTCATTGTTGTATAGAAGATCCTGGATGAATAATTACACCAAATCAGATTCTGAATTACTCCCAAAATAGCTATTACATTTTATATCCTCATAAAGCAGGCTTTTTAAGAAATACTACTGCTGCTGCTACGTTTCGGGTGAAGAATACACCCTGTTGAAACGGAGTAGATCAAAACCACCCCCCTAATGAGACTTTTTGAAACATTTTAGTGAAAGATCTGATGTCTTTTGAATTGAAAAGTAATTTTAAATGTTCAGGGGACCCATAAGATGAGTATTACATCAAATAAAAAGAGCAGAATTAGAACCCCTTATCAGAAAACGAAACGTGTTAAAGCATTAAACAGTTGATGGCATGGGCCAGAATGAAGTACTCTTTGATGATACATAATGGTAGCCTTTAATGTCTTATAGACATAGTTAGTCAGACCTCTTCCTTACCCCTCCATTTGAAGTGACGAGCATTATTTGCCATGACAGATCCAGAGAAGAAATAGAATTTGGCTTTGATTCTGCAATGACCTGTTAGACAGAAAGACCTCTTCTATGTTGTTGGAGAAGATCTTACCCAGACATAATCCAGACTCAAGACTCCAAAACCACCCTGCATGCAGAAATAGCCACTATGTTAAATTAAAACAGTGTCCCACAAATACATGCTAAAATAAAAACAAGTCTGGATTGCTTTCAAATTTGCCTCTGTGGTGAAAAATGCACCATCAGGCCACATTGAGCAGACAACCGTCCAGCTGAGCGAGGTCTGAACAGGCTCTCCTTGTGGTAAAGATTGTTTGTGGTGTAGCTTAGTGTGGTATTTAGTTGGGAATCACGGCTGCCAAGGGAAGAAGGGCGAAGAGGTCATGTGAGACCCTGCTGACTAACAATCAGTTTGAACCAGGGCTGCATTTACCAGGGCCAATGTTAGCTAACGTATCTTGCTTTGATAGAACTGTTAACCGCACCATTAACCAACATTCCAAATGCACAGAGGAAGAAAACTTCAGAACAATTTTCAGAAAAATTTGTTGAATCACTAAGGCTGTTACAGGAACAAAGGCTACATTCAGAATGCAAACCAAAGTGACCCAAATCAGATTATTTAGCCCATATTCGACCTGTATCTGATATTTTCATGAACAGCTCAATTCCGTTTTATTTCAAATCCGACCCAGATAACATTCATATGTGGTCCTGAATCCGATACATATCTGTTTTTTTGTAATGCAACCTCTGTTTGAAAAGCCAGGTCACATTTATTTTCAGGTCACCTTTACGTCATTTTATGGGGACAAACGTTGCATTTCTGGTCGTGGATAAAATTTTGGCTGACGACGGAACTGAAAGCTCTTGATATGATTTGGTAGAAATGACTGCAACTCCGATTGGAAATGAATTCTCTATTTTTATTTGGTCAAAGCCAATTTATGTGCCCGCGTGCCACAGCGAGCTTGATTGCATTCATACACAGGATGGATACAAGTCGCATGTTGTGTGTAATGTGGACAAAAAAATGGATTTCATAAAAAAATGTGTGAACGTAGCCAGATTGTGCTGTGTGGTTAAGTGTCCCAGAATTTATAGTGATTAGTTAAAAAAATATTGTAAAAAATATTATGTTAAGGAGAGAATAATACAAGTACAACCTTCAAAATTGTATTAAACTTTGAACATTTTAACACGAGGTATGTTATTCAAAGTAAATGAACACCATAAATAAAATAAAATCTTTGAATTTGTTAATTGTCTGTATTGCTTCAGAGTAGTTTATGCAGTCACAACATCCTTCAGGTTTTCTCCAAGGGTTTCAGGAGCATGGTTGTCTGGCACATATCTGGTCTCTAAATACTTGGAGTGCAGGGTCCAGTCAGCTGTTATGTAGTGTATGGTCAGGCTCTTATGTAGGGGTCATGTGTGGACTTCAACACATATCTGTGCAGTTGCTAGAAAACTTGGATGTTTAAAATATATCCTAATAAATTAGGATTTGTCTCTTGTGACATGTATATTTTGCCAGTGATTAGTTCTTGGTTTCAAATATGTGCAAGAACTATAAAATTAAAGCATTTCTTTAGCTTTCTATAGAGCTATAGAGATGATGTGATGAGTGATTTCATCACTCGTTATTAATCAGCCAATCATCTATGAAAGGTGTCATATCCCATAAACTTGACTTTTCAGACATTTCTTGCATGTTTTAGTGATGTTCCCTAATTAAAAACACATGCCTCAATTCATATTCAGATTAGTTCATGAATGTTTGTGTAATCCTATTTTCTTTTTCTGGGAGCTCAAAACGTTTGATGGCTGTAGCCACACCCATTGGCCAGAGCACCCCCCCACTAACCAATCAAAAAAACTAATGCACCTGATCTCAACATAGAACTTACATTCTGACTGACCCTGAATTAAATCTGTAGCAGAACCGCGTCGAATAATCAACGGAGAAAAAAAAGTTTGTTTTTGGATGTCCCGGGCCAAAACCTTTTTTGGCTTACCAAAAGATGAACATTGATGTTTCATCAAAGAAAGACTAATAAGGTAATCGTTGGTCATGGCGCTGGCATGGTGGAAGAGTGAACAGGAGGTACACAGCAGGTTTGTCAGGGAACATCCATTTGAGGTGATTCAAAGACATTGTTTGCTTGTCAATACTGCTTGTAAATACTGCTTGTCAAGATTATTACAGGTGGAGTGAGAGTCTAGAGGGGTCAAATGTTTGATATAAATGATTTAAAAGGGGCATAATATGGCTAGTTTACCTATTGAATCTTTATTTATCTCTTAGCCATATTTTTGAGGTGGCAAATATGCTTTGTAAGTTTTTAAATGTTTTGCTTTTTCATAAACTCTTAGGTTGCTTAATGAGCCATTTTAGTCATCTAGTCAGAAACAGACCAGGTCATTTGCGAAATGCAAAGAATTTTTGAAATATTAAATCAGACTGAATCCGTTATTATATATTTTCTTCCATACTTTAACATCTGAGTGTTTTAACTGGCATATTATCTACCCAAGCCTGGGTGGCTTAGCAGAGAAACCCAACACTCGACCTTGGGAGTGCTTTCTCAGTCACCCTATACCCTCCATGAGCCTGGTATCAGGCGGTAGAAAATCTCTCCTTCGAATTCCACAGGCTTTTCTACTTTGACAGGTCAGAGCAAGCTGGACTGCGATAACACTGAATGATGGGCTCTAAACAAGCTTCTCATCTCTCAGACGTACTTCTATATGTAACCCGTATGACATCCCATTAATCATGCTTGGGTTTTCAAACAGAGCACTCTGATCTCTTTTATTATAAATAATGATGAGTATTGATTTAAAAAAACTTGTTGTTCAACGTCGACCATGCTAAACAATAGCAATGTGGTGTAAAAAGTTCACCAAACAAATCCATCAATCACCTGATCCAGCATTTTAAAAAACAACTGCGCAAGACCTTCTGGATAAATTTTGCAAAACTCTTAAAAAAAAAATAAAAAAATTTGAATCCTTTTAGAAACATCTGAAATTATTTATTCTTGTTTTGACAATGAAAAAAAATGTTGATGGAAAAATGAAAAAACAGTCTAAGCTTGTTTTACTACCACAATTTTTAACTACCAATCTGTGTTTGGAGGTCTTTTTTAAACACAATTTTCCATTAACTCTCTGGTGTTTACTGCTATCTTGCATATAACAAGAAGTCAAAAGTCAAGTCAAAAAGAAATGTGTCCACTGTTTTTGTTTGTATGTACAAGTGGAGAGATGGAATGCAGAACAAAATTACTCCATAACTAGCACTAACAATCACTTTCGCACACAAGTACTAGTATTATGAAGTGTATGCTGGTTTCCATTTGACCTAAAAATAGTTTTTATTTCAGTTTTCTCCTCATTTACATTATAAGCTAAATGTAAATGGGATGTTATTAAATCATTTGTTTTTACATTTTTGCACATAATCTCAGGCCAAAAAAGCTACTAACTCTGACCTACTATTTGCTTTATTGGCTAAAGTCAGTTCCAGTCTATATGGTTTGTTAGCTGACTAAAATGTAACTAAAACTAATTATCATTTTTAACCAAAAGACTAAATGCTAAGACTAAATATTAGGCGACTGCCAAAAACAACACTTCTCCAAATAACCTATATCACGTTTTTTTTGTCTCTCTCACAGTAAATGCCATAAGCTTATGCTAAAAACACTAACATACTGCAACATTTTTTACAATAATTATAATGGCTGGAGACTGCCATTTTTCTGGTTTTCAAAAAAATAATCAAAAAGCACCAAATAACTTCTGGAGACTGAACAAATAACGCAAATATATATTTTTGGTAAAACTAAAAACATGAACTGAAACAATAAATGAAGCTTTAATCCCCGACAACATACAAATACACACACTCTGGTAAAGCTTTTTCCCTGATATAACGTAGTTAAATCATTGCACACATCTTCAGAGCCCACACAGCCTCAGCAAAGAGCTCAAGTAGAGCCACACGTCTCTCAGGATCAGCCAGGAGAGCCTGAAAGTCATTTACCAGATTGACTCAGGAGGGTTTGATCAAACCCCTCACTGGGATTTGCTCTTAGGAATGTGTGTGTGGGTGAATGAGCTCCTCCGAGAATCCTTCAGTGTAACTGTGCATGCATGCTGGAACACATCTCCACACCTCCACAAACTGACTTGATCTATTTTTTTTTTATATTACTGCGGCTTGACTTTATAGCAATTAAAATATAATTACTAACAAAATGGCTGTGATCCATTTGTCAACTCAGACGGACAGATTGGCTTCTGCGAAGAGATTAAAAGATTTTCAATCTTACAAAAATATTTGATGAAATATTGAGGAAACTGAACAATTTGGAAAGAGAAATCCCTGTTGTTTAAGAAAGACATGTACAGATTTAAAACATTTCGTCTTTCTCGTTACATATTTTGTTTAATAAATGTTTATTTTGTGTATGTTGGAAGGGATTCTCTTGGACCTAGCTGGATTCATGGCACAAGAAATAAAGTTGGATTCATTTTGAAATATAATTAAACCTTAATTTGAATAAGAAACATGAATTACATTACAACACATTGTTCTCATTTGTGCCACTTCACAAAATAATGGTGCTTAATAAAACCTTTTTATTGAAACAGATACAATTTTATCCAAAACCAAAAAAGCTTTCTGTAATGTGCCAACTGCCTCACCTCTCACAGAGCCGCCAGCCAGCACTGAATGAGTCAACAACACGCATTTCTTTTCTAGGGAAGTGCTCCTCTTGTCACAAATAGACAGATGGGAAAAGGAGTGAAACAAGTTGTGAAATAATTGTATTAAAACTTCACATAAGACTAAATATTTTTAAAAGTCCACAGACGGTAGTGAGAAAATATAAATTTGAAGTTTTTGAATTTGTCCTCACAGATATGCTAATAAGGTAGGATGAGGGAAGAGCTGAAACCAAAGTTGAAGAGTTTAAAACCAAAACCTTAGTGCATTTTGTTCAGTGCTGCTGGGTGACAGCTGTCTATGAAGCAAAATTATTGCATAATTCCTCTATGACGGGATGATTCACAGGAGCCAACAGCCCCTGTTAAATTGTTTTTATAATTAATTTAGATTTTTGCATATAAACTGTTTTTTGCAAGTACAATTTTTTTGTTACATTTGTAAACCATTCATGCATTAAATTCGCCTTATAGCTGTTCTTGAAAAGGATTGGTCATTGACACTTACCCCATGCCATTTCAGACCTCTTACAGCTTCAATCCTTCTGGGGGCCACCCCATTAACATAGACACAGGGATTTTACAGCACAAGGAGATGCAGCATACATACCTTGGTGCTGGCTGCTGTTAAAAGATTTTTCCAGGATTTTTCCACTTTCAGCATTTTGCACCTAGTTCTTATACTTTGTTTCGGAACAATTTGAGGTTCAGACTGCATGTCTTAATACCCCATTCTGATTTTTTTGGTGAGTTTTTTGGAATTAACATGCTCCTGCTATCCATCTTCTGTGTGAATGAAATGCGGTTCCAATGCAACACGCATGTGCAGAAGAGTTAGTGGTCGAATAACAACCACAACTCAAATGCTTCTTTGAGCTCTTCCTGTAACTATTTCAGTACAAGAACGTCTTCTATGGTGACTCATATCCGTGAGAAACTGTGTTTAAGTTGGGCTTGATGATTCAAGAAAATGTGACCTGGCTGTTAAGACTGAGGCTGCATTTCAAAAAAAAATTATTGTATTCAGGACCTCATATGAAAGAGATTTGAATCGGATTTAAAAAAAATGTTAATTGAGCTGTTCAGACTGTGCTGAAAATATTAGATACAAGTCGCATATGGGCAAAAAAAAAGTTTTTTAATCACTTTAGGCTACAGTACGAACATAACCTCAGTGATTTTTCTGATTGGAAAAAAAGTGTAACTTTATATCCTGTTGTGCAAAATTGTTAGCCAGAAGGAAATATAGTGAACTTGAGCGCTTTTCAGCAAACAACAAACAAAGCTTTTTGAATGAGAGTTAAAAGTCACTTTTGTTCTGAGCAAAAAGAGCACCATGGGCCTCCATGTTCCATATTCTGTGAGATCAGCTTTTTGCAAATTTGTCACAGGTTCAATATTCACAAAGTAGTGGAGGAATGTGTCTAGAAGAAGCCCAGTCAAACCGTTAATGAAGTTGATGGAAAAACAAAGACAAACTGTGTCAAGTCATGCTATACAAATAAGAGTCATACTGTTACTAAAATTTAATAGAAAAGTGCTGTTCCTTTACAAACAATTAGAAAACTAAGAACATATCAATTATATTTTGCAACTTTCCAAAGAAGAGCCCAACACCTGTGCATCAGTGGTGAACAGGAACAAAAGCAATCTAGGCCAGAATGGATCAGAGTTGAAGCTGTGGATGCTCCTATGAAAAGTGGCTGTGTCCCCCATTGTTACTGCATCAGTTTGATTAGAGGTAATCTGACTCATAGCCGGTAACCAGCATACCATCGCTTTAGTGACAGAGTAGAAGCACTTAAAGAAGCTTCTTTCTCACTGACTAGTCACACGCAAGCTCGGACCTGCCAATCTGATGAAACGCCAGCATGTTTGACAACCAGCATCCGAATTTGAAGCAGGGTTTGCGTTCATATCAAGGGAAAGCCCAGTTAATGTGCTCTGTTTCTGATTTAGTCAGGAAATGGAATTATCTGATTCAAATTAGAGCTGCGGTAGCATGTTAAAAGCAGACGTATCAATGTGTCAGAGCGTTAGTGAGTCTTGTTCCCTGAGATGATGTCTAACCGCAGATCCAAGGGAAGAATCTCTATGTAAGAATGTTGCCCTCTGGTGACTGTCAGTGGGAGTAAGCAAGGAAGGAAAGCCATTGAATGGGAGTAAACAATTTGAAAATCCAATTCTGAACTGGGATTCCTATTTGTGTCTTTTTTTTACTTTTTCTGACTGCTAAAATGCAGTGATTTTCACCCTCCAGATGAAACGTTGTCTTATCTTACTTTTTAAATATTTTTTGGTCAATATAGGCTAAAAAACCCGCAGAGTTTTTCTTACAGTATGAGAGCTACATAGGAAAGAACATATATGGTCAGAATTTTCTGTCATTTTTAGTTTTTATCAGTGGTTTATTTTACATATTCTCCTGGCAATTAAACTTTTTTAAATAACAAAAATATTGTATTTTAGTCTTTTTGTTTGTTTACATAATTTATCCACATCAAGTTTTTTGTTAGGTTAGATCAAAACTAAAGCAGATATGTAGATGTAACATATTAGATGTTACATAATAAAAGTATATTTATTTTTTGGGAAATTTTATTTTTTACTATTTTTTAGCTTTTTCTAATGTGTTTGTTTGTTTGATTTATTCTAAGGTTTTTGGTTGGAAATGTCTCTAATTTAGCCACATTAGTATTCCTCGTCTGTTTTGTTCTGTTCAGTGATGACAATGCTCTGTAAATCTCGACGGTTGACCTTTCTGTGTGTTTGGTGGTATTCCAAAATAATAATGATGAGTAATTAGTAAGCAATAAATTGGAGCATTACTTTCTCTAAAGTTGGTGAATAAAATCAGAGCAAGGAGGGACAGTTGTATTTCAGAATGTTTTCTGTTTAGTTTTCTTTTCTTCCACGTAGTGTTAATTTTTTTTGGTTATTTTTTCTATTTACATGTAAGTCTTAGTCTAAGCTCAGTTTCTGTCATTTGTAGTTTTTGTCAGTGGTTTATTTTACATGTTTTCAAAAAAGAAAGAAAATTCTATTTGTATTTTTGTCTTTTTTTATATTGTAAAATTTCGGCAATTTTGATTTTACTTTAGATCAAAACTAACCCGGAGATGTAGATGTAGGTTTTAAAACTGTATTTTGTTTGGAAATGTTACTTTTGACAATTTATTACAATTTATTTATTTATATAGTGTGTTTTTGTTTTGCTTTGTTTGTTCCATGCTCGATGGTTGACATTCCTTTGTGTTGGGTGGTATTCCAAAATATTAATGGTGATAAAATTATTAAAGCAATAATTTGCAGCTTTCATTTTTGTAAACTCTGGAAAGTGAATAAGTTCAGAGAAAGTAGGAGCAGGTGTATTTCCTGATGGCCATTAAGGTAACTAATAGTTCTAATTTAACCATGAAAGCGGCTAATTGGTTGTTTGATTGATTGATTTTGAACATCTTTTGCATTAAGTGTTTTATATTTAAATTTCATATTTAAAAATTAAAAACGCTAACCCTGAATATTTTCTCAAGCACATGTTAGTGCTCATAAAACGAAACAGATGTTTAGCTCCACATTCGAATCCAACGCTGTGTTACCGTACAAAGCTGGAAGTGTTTGTATTGGCATGTTTGATGCTTGTAATGCTCATAAAGTTAAATTCTCACTGGTTAAAGAAAATAAGAAGCCTCCACCCTCATTTCTCCATCATTTAAGCTCTATGAAACCATGTCAAACACCCAGCCTCAATCCACACCCAGCTTTCTTTGCAGCTCTTCAACAGTAAATGAAAAAATTTCATTCCAGTTTCAGTCCTTGCCAGTCAGAGGAGTGGAGTTGGAAGTTATGAAGCTAAACCTGCTCTCTTTGTCTGTTTCAGCACACAACAGTTCTGCCTTTCATCATCATTGAGATGAGAACTACGCATCATCGATATCCCAGCCGGACCTGTGGACTATTAGCGGTGTGCATGTTTGCTGTGGGATATGTAATATGGTACATTTTAACCTCTCAATGGGTTTATTTATGGCTTCAATTTAACTATTTTAATAATAATTTAAATTTTTAATTAATTTAAAAATTATTTTGTTGATTATATTTTTGATTACTACTGCCACAAGTAGAATGGAGGGAGTTGCATTGTATCTACGTATATAGGCATGCCCTTATTTGTTATGTGACAAATTTTCAAAAAGTTTATAAATTTTTTCAACCCATTTTCAAAAAGTCATGTCACTTAGTAAGGTTCAGTGAATGCAATTTCGGGAGCAGCGATCAGACAATCTGCGAACAATCAAAAGATGTTTTTAACCCTTCTGCCCATTCCAAGACATAAAACCGTAACCACTCCACTTCCAATTCTATGATGAAATGCAAAATTATCTCCGCCACCCCTGTCGTCACATCACATCGCCCCGAAGCCCTCCTGCGGACCGCTCGCCCAGTACCCTTATCTTAATCTTAAGTGAACGCATGAAACTGTAAACTCTACAGAAACAGTCTATCAATCAATCAATCCAATTTTTTTGGCTCCAATATAAGCCAGGCATAAACACACAATTATATACCAATTGCAAGTAAGTAACTGATTTTTATTGATATTCCACGTTTTTACAGCAAGCTGCCTAAGGTGCTTAACAGATGAAAGCTTAAATTTAAAACATAAGGATTAAGAACATTAAATGATACAAGTACAATGAGTAGAAGAGCCAAGGAGCTGTTCTATCCCCCTTTGTTTTCAGCCTTGACTGAGGTACAAACAGCAAGTCTTTGTCATTGCCATTCAATGCTTTAAAAATAAACAGCACAATTTAAAATTGTATTTTTAAAATAAACAGGGGAGCAAGAACTGGATTTATGTGCTTCCTTTTTCTGGTATTAGTCAAGAACCTGGCTGCTGCATTCTGGAACTGCTATAGAAGCTTGAGAGAGGGAGATAGAGAGCATTACAATATCACAAAAGTCTATTCTAGATGTAATGAAGGGGTGAAAATGGTAACAAAATGTCATTAAAAACTTTATGCAATTCTGTGTAGTGCTTGAGAATCCTGATTGATGTTCCATCAAGTTAGCACCTTTAAAAATTACATAAGTTGAAAATTGACTTTTTCTAAATCCTTTGATAAAAATAACCATTTAGGCACAAATCTATAATTATTCAAACAAGTTTATTTAAAACCTGGCTTCTTTAGAAGAGGATGAAAACTGCATGTTTAAAGCCTTTCGGCACTATGCCACTAGTAAGAGAAGAAAAACCCAATATAGAAAGTACTATTTCCAACACAATCACCACAATATTTGCAAAACAACCAGCTTAGTATGTATTGCACGATAAACCGATGAAGAAATAAAGAAAGCCCCTTGATCCAAATGATTCTGACAAGGTTTCTGTCAAAATCACCTCCAGCGGGGGATTATCATCACACACCTCTGTCTGATTTCACTTCACTTAAATTAAGCATATTAAACACCTCGTTTTATGTAGTCAACTAGCCCTGCAGTTGTTAAATCCATAGGCAGCTTTAAATGAGGATTAGCGTCCACAGACAGCTTTCACATACCATTTGTGGAGTCTGAGAGCAACAAGCCATTTGAACAGGAGGCACCCTAGCCTTCTTCAATATCCATCAAACATTAAAGCTAAGGTTATGAGTGCAGGGCTAGATTAAACACTCCAAAGCCATTACATAAACAGACTGTAGATCATAACCATGTGACTGATTAAATTGCTCTGGAGAAGGAAACTATTGAGCCAGCGAGAAATAGTAACAAAAAGAACAGTGTCTAAAATTTCAGACATGAATGGTAGACGCATTGTCAATGTGGTGACTGCTTCAGCAGGCTTTAAAGCTGGATTTACCAGACAGCAGGACAAACAGATTGGATTTTGTGTCTGTACTTCTGGTAGGATGTGCTGGGTGCACAGTGTGACTGGGGTGTGGGTTTACCCTCTGCTGGAGCACATCAGCCCCATGGCCAGAACGCTCTTCTTCAGCGCTCTCATGATTCTCATCAACCTCTACTACATTCTGGGAGAAACTCTCAACAGCTACATCTGGGACTCCTCAAAGAGTAAGCTCAATCATTCCTCCAACCAGCTCGTTTTAATTCATGTGTGACGTCACCAAACCGGAAACATGGTTCCTGTTTGTCACTATTCTTAATTAGAGTGGTAGATATACAGAATGGTGTCACTATTTATTCTTGCCGCCATGTCTTGTCGTCATGTGGTTCATGGAGGTCCTGTTTTGTTCCAAACAAATTGGTGCCGCTGCTCTTCAGAGGTTTTGAGTGGGAGAGATCTGTTCCAATTGTGGTGAATATTAAAATAATTACAGGAAAAGGCTGGGTGTTTTTACACTTTAACTTTCAATCTTCATTCATAGTTTGCATTAAGAGACAAATGTTTATAAAAATTAAACAAACTAAAAAATGTATAATGTCTTTACTGCACTGTCGATATCTAAAATCATGCCACTCATCAAAACTTACCAAAAAATGTACTTTAGTAAAGCTGTTTCCCACTCATAGGTTATATATTATAGGGTTTAAATACTTTATTATGCATATCAAATATGTCATATTTAATGTTAAAATATATATATAAGGTCTTTATAGTGTATATATTCACCATCATCCCCTCTTACCCTGTGTGGCTAGCATTAGCTAACAATACACAGAGCTGAGTTCCTTGAGCACACAGCCATCTTCCTCTAAAAAAAATGAAGTTAAATGTTATTACTATGCTCAGCAAGCTCATATAGAACTCTAACAGTATCTCCTGCGTGAGTGATATTCTGTATGGCTCGCTCAGGTGATAAATCAAAGTGCTAAATGATTTAAACAGCTTTAAATTGAGATAGTCACTCAATCTCCATAAAAATGAATGGGATTCAGTGCCTCACCTGAGCAATGTTTGGAACTAATCGTGCCTCCATTACCCGGAGGAAGGCTTCTGACATCAATCTGGTATATCTCCCGCTCTGGTCTGAATTAAATGTTTTGTTCATGAACTCTGTGTTAGGTTCGTTTTGTTTTAATTGTAACTTTTGTTGTGTGTTTGCAATTATGCCACACATACAATGCAATTCCCATTAATTTTGTACCTTCTGAGGGTTAAAGCATAAACCCAGTGTTCTACATGAGAGAGCTCTAAAAACACCCTCCCTATCATGGTCCAATTTAGGGACAAAAGTCGAGGAATCCTGTCTAGTGTCTGCCCTCTGCCTTTGAGAGCCTTTTCAGATCAATCTACTCTCAGAGAGGTGCGACTTAATTAGGCATGTGAACCAGAGCATCAGAGATGTTGCTAGGGATTTCAAATGAGAGCAGACAGGAACCAGTTATATGATCAACTGTTTTGGATTATTCGAGGTGATTGAAACAGTAAGATTCATTGTTATGATGGTTCAGTCTTGGAACTCCAGATTCATGAGGAGGCCTACAATTCTCAACTATTGCAGTAGTGTTCATAACATTTTAAAATGCTTTAAAATGTTCGGTTTAAACTTCACGAAAATTAGTTTTTTTTTTCATATTTTCTGTTAATTTGTTTGTTTGTTTAGAAATTGTAGGTTATAGTTTCTTGGTTATTGGAACTGGATTGGAGATGCAGTGCCTTGTGTTGAATATCTGGCGGCGCCGTATTACTCTGTACTCGAGGCTTGTGAGGCAAGCTGCGATTTCTCATGCTGCAGTTGTGTAAATGCTTGGAGGAAATAAAACATGTATCTGGAAAGTAATTTTGTGCTCACTCCAATCTTTGCCGAACGAACATTTTAAACATTATTGTGGGTTTGTCTTGTCTGATGAGCTGCACAACCATACTTAAAGCAGCAAATTAATTTAGAACGTACTTCATCTGCCATGATGAACTTGTCAAGTTCCCCCTATGCTTTGCCAGATAGCGATATCACAGTACATCCTGGGATTTCACATACTCAAGATTCTAATTGAGTCTAGAAATCCAGGACTTTTTTGCATCCTGCTTTCACATACTATAAATTCAAGCATACTGAACAGTTCACATACTACATATCACATACTGATCAGCATTATAGGCCTCAAATTCGAATGCCCTCCAGGAATGAAAAGGATTATTAAGGACTATTGATTGGTGTAGAACAAATGTGAAGGGCGTGTTTCAGAGTCTCTGCTCCTCTCACTTCACACCTTTTGATTGAAAATGTAATGTGCTATTATCAGATAATGATGCTCTGATTGGATGGTGTCAACTACTGTATGTGTGATCACTTTCAGCTTATGAATTCCTCTTCAGAAACCTACAGCTGAATGAAACGATGATCATAGTTTCACAAGATTCCATCGCATCTCATTACACTAATATTTCTTGCCCACTGAATGAAGTGCACACATTCTTTATAGATATGCTCCATATTCATAGCGATATTGCCCCGAACCCACACCTGGAGAATAGCTGGCGCCATTAGGCACTTCCCCTCAGGTACATATAGATCCAGCTTGGCTTCCTGAAGCACCCACACACCTGTCTCCACCTGTTAGCGTCACAGACTTGAGTTAGAGCAGTGCATCGTGGGTGTCAAGCCACCAGTGGCAGATGGTAAAAGAGCCGAGAGCTGTCTGAGAGTAGCAGACGGAGAAAGCTTCTCTTCCTCCCACATGTTTGACACCAGCCTGCATTATCTGACTCTCTCTCTCTCACTCACTCTCTCACTAATATAGAGCTGAGCTATGTCCACTCGTCTAAACAGTCTTTCTCTTGTTCAGAAAGCCACAGGAAATCTTCAGCATGGGCTCTTCCATCACGAATGATTCATTATTGTCTCAATGGCTTCTACTGTATGCACCATAAGGCCTTATTGATTCACAGACCTTCATTTTCCTGCTGTTAATGGCTTATATTTTAAGGATGAAATCATATAGAATCATTTATTCACAGTTGTTATTTTTTCATACAATTATACTAAGTTTGAGTAGTTACATATATAGACAACCTATTGAACTATATTGATTCCCATAGGTTTCAGAAGAGCAGTGTTGTTTTCATCAACAATGACGATAATGAAATTAATTAATTGGCAAATGTTGGATTCTTAGATTCACGTGATGATAACGAGATGATGACGAGCTAAATATGTCTTTCTTTTGATGAAAACTTGACGAGACACTCACAGATTTCCGTTAACGAAAACGAAAGTGGACGCAAATGTTAATAAATGGACGGTTACATGTTCAAAATGCTGATATTTCTGCTTTTCATGATTTGTGGTTGTAATCTGTTCTTCAAAATTTAAAGTGTCCATCAGCGTTTGTTATCCTTATCTGGTCACACCCTCCACCTGATGCGCACATGCGAAGCAGAGCACGAGGATTTTGTGCTCCTTGTGACAATGACATGGCTGAGAATTTTCATTCTTCTTAAACAATTAGCCAGATGAATTCAAAGCAAGGTTAACAAATTCCACAAAACTCCAGGCCAAAATAGCTAACGCCATGTGAGTTATTACCATTGACTGCCTGCAACACAGATGCAAACGCAGTTTTTTATTTAGATCAGTCAAAAAGTTCATCTGAAGACTGCACTCCTTAGCTCTGGTAAATAGCTGTCAACTCAAGTAGTCCAGCTCTTAATTAAAAAATAAGGGTTTCATGAAGGTCAAATGTATCAAAATTAATCTAAACCATAGTTTGCACCAGGCTGTAAACATGTTTTTCCTCTGTACAGTTGGACAGTTTTAACATGGCTGTCATTGGAATTTTCTTCTCTACTGACATCAGTGTCAAGTGGTCATTTAAGGATCTACAGTTTATTAACTTTCATATGAGTCTCTAGAGGAGGGATTTTATTTATTTATTTTATTATATATTATTTATTTTATTATATTTTTTATAATTTAAAGCATAAGTCTGTGAAAATGGTACATTTTTACTGGTGTTACCTTTGATGTTTGGATAAATAATTGAAGATAACGCCTGTAAAAATGTACATGTCTCACATTTTCAGAAGTAAAAATTGATCACATATGGATTTAAGGACAATTTGGAGACTTTATAATGTATGTATATAACAGAATATATGCACACAGAATTAAATAAAGCTGTTAACTGATATAATAAAAGGCATCGGATTAAACACAGGCATCCGTATAACGTGTTTATTATATAACTGAGTTCACCTGAGTTTTGACAGGATTGTTTGTAATATTTACTTAAGAATGCTCACACCTTGCATCATTTATGAACCAAAGAGAGCAATCATTAGTACTAGCCTAATGTTTAATTTGTTTTATCATTAAACAAGAATTTTCATTAAATGTTCTTATTTTCTAGGTCTTCTGAGTTCAGACAAGACCAAAGCTGACTGAAGATCATCACAAACACCTCCTAGCTCTTTTCTCCCCTGAAATGGAATCTGACTGACTTTTAAATTTGAAATAAAACATTTAGCGAGGTCTTTAACCACCTCACTAGCTTGTATTTCTTGTATTTCCACATGAATGTGTGAGAGTTTCAAACAAACCCCTCAAATACGATCTGATCCCAGAATTGTCTGGATTTCTTCATCCTTCCAAAAAACTGAGTTCAGATGTTTTTTTCTTTCTTTCACTAATTGCTTTGGTTACATGGTAACCAGAAATGAACACAACATAACAGAGTGTTTTCTTTCTGAAGACTTATAGATGATGTGAAGATGTGGGCAGGAATGAGATTGAGGTACTGTCAGTAAGCCAGGTTTTATCACAAGGAATAATAAAATGGTCCAGACTTCAATCATGTTCATTTCAACCTTTAGCATCACTGAAAGTAATCATCCAACCAGAATATTCACATTTGAATCACATTTGTAGTTACAGCCCTGGGGCCTGTACCATGAATGTGTGTTAACAAACTCTGTATTACCGAATAGGTTTTGACAAAACCTAACCGTTGCAATCAGGCTTAATCGGTAGCATGAAGCAGCTCATCAGCTTTCTTTGTCGAGTCAGACTTTGATTCTGAAGCTATGATTAGTTCACGGGAGCGTGCACGTAAAAGACTGACGTTGGCATTGAATAACCAATCAAGATTAACTTGATTAGAACTGATTAGAACCAATTAGTTTTTTTCTCTGCATAGGAGAAGCAAGAGATTAAAGTTAGAAAATATGATGCATTATTTTATATTTTACATATATTATTGTTGGCAGAAGATTGCTGATTTCGTGACAACCATGTCAAAAAAACACGTTGTCTTTAATGTAAAAATTATTATCATGTGTGATATGTGTTTGATAACGATAGCATAACCCTAACCCTAACTCATGTTAACTCATGTATAAATGCTTATATAAATGTATGTTTAAGTTTAAAAGGTCTATATAATTGTTTTTCTTTTTTGGAAGATGTAACACCAATGCAAAATGATCATGGTAGCAGATCAAAATGATTTTGTCATCCCTAAGTACTCGTCTCCAATTTGAGCACAAATATGCACAGGATTGGGTAGAAAATGCGGAGTTAATGTTACAGACGGTAGTATTACGTCACAAAAGTTCCTTTAATAACCACTGATTGGACGAATGTAAGCTTCCGATCTCTAATCCTGACATAGCCTGCTCTGGAGCAGGTTAGCTGTGTGGCATAAGTAACCATGGTAACAAAGATTGATTCAATCCTAGATCACTTCATAGTACCCAAAATCCAGGATTGGCGAAAACTAATCCTAAACTTAGCTGGGTACCTCGTTAATTTTGTGGTATTCAGTTAGCTTCATGGTACAGGCCCCTGGAATCATGTTTATGTTTACATTTGGCCTTATGTGTTTTGGCCTGATGTTCTACTTCTCACCTTTAAGTCAAACAAGTACTTGTTTTGCCTTTTCACATAGTTTAGAAACCCTATAGCTGGGAACTTTTAGTCTGGAAGTGATAGGAGTAAATCCATTCTCCAATGTATTTAAGATGTTATTGTAGTACCAGTTTTGGCCACAAACCTGCTCTCAAATCTAATAATAAAATCAAAATGTTACCTCATTTCAGTCAATCGTTTATAGAAACTTGGGAGATTGGGTTCAATTTACCCTAATAAATGTTTCTCCTTTTCCCCCTAATTATTAAAGGGTAAACACCAGACTAATGTGATAAAAAAACAAGTGCCACATTTTCGCTATACAATTTGGATTTTGAAAGGTTCATAATATTATTCCAAATCAGTTACTGACAATTAGCTGTTATTTATTAATTGCAGCTCAATTCCAAAATGCACAACTTTAATCCTAAAAACACAGCTAAGTAACTATTTCATTCAAGTCATAGATATTTCCTTCCGATCACTAAAAACTTCTTTTCAACACAGATTACAAAACCAATTGGTTTGATTCAAGCCGTCTGAATGTGTCAAATCACTGTATAGAAATCATATTTAATTTGGACATTTATTCACATTAAATCGTAGATCTGAGAACATTGTTCACGACTGTCCACTTCAATCACAGCTGAATAAACATGGCAGACAAGAAACAACCAATGAAAATGTTGTAGTGATTCAACATCCAATGAGAGATCTGGAATGGATGAGCTATGGTTGTATTTGTATGTTCATACATTAAAAGCTAAAGTGAATCTAAAGAGATGGATTTTTGTTTAAAATCACTCTCAATTTAAAACAACATAATATTTTTTTAAGCGTTGCACAATTTTGCAAATTGTAGTGATTTCATTTATATCTTACAGATAAGTTTAGGTGTTTTTTTTTTTGTTTCTTGTACATTTATCAATAAAAATCATGAAAATGACACTAATCTGTGAGGAGAGGAAGGGTGAACTGAACCGTAAACGGACTTCTCTCTTTCTGTTTATTTTCTCTCTCCTTCCCTAATGTTCTAACTCTCAAACAGTGACGCACCGCAGCGCTGTGGCAAAAGCCAAGTCAATCGTTTAAACTATGCAGGGGAAAATGGTTGTACTTGTGATTAATGCTCGTCTTGTATTTTCCCTGGCCCTTTTGCCTTTTAAGACACGGATGTTAACTGAACATAATTCATTTGTCCAGAGCTTCTAGAGAAACCATAATCGTGTGATAGTCTACAACTTTACTGTATATGCAGGGTTTCTTAAAAAGTCTTAAATATACTGTTTGAGGTCCTAAATCGTTTTTCACTGCTCTTTTTTTTCCGAATGTCGTGTATTTTGTCCAAATGTCCTAGATTTGTCCAAATAACTTGTTCTTTGTTGTTGCTTTGGATTGCTAGAGATTAAGAAAATAATCCAAAATGCTAACAATGTATATAAAAATGATCATTATGTTTGCGATAGTTTGATTAAAGGATCATATATACTCAAACTTGAAAAGTGATGGTTAGGGTTGCCAGAAATTGAGAAAACGCGTATGAACCCTGATGAATGTTAAAATGTAAATGTGGTTGTGAGGGTTCCCAGACCTTAAGAAAATGCTCATAAATGCTTAACTATGTAAAATGCATGGTTAGGCTTGCCAGAGTTTGAGAAAACCTTTGTAGATGCTAAAAAGGTAAAAGTGATGGATAGGGATTTTGTTATGCAAAAAAAGTGAAAGTTATGCTTTCTGTATATAGTGTATTTACTATTGTATTTTTGATGTTATAAGTCTTAAATTCTATTCTTATCGGTCTTTAAAAAAGTCTTAAGTTTGACCTTACTATGAACTTATAGTGACAAAGTTCTGATGTCAAGAACTTTTTATTTGAGGCAAATCTCAAAACCTTGTGAGAAACCTTGCATTATCACATCTAAATTTTCATACAAACCTGTCAACACAGAGCGCGCACACACAATCAGCTTTGATTTTGTCTGTGGAAGTCAAATAAGGATGTTTTCGACTCTGAGTGCTAATTAAAACTCAGTTGGGATTTTTCCCTAAAAATAATAAGTTTAAAATTAAGTGCTCTTGCCTGACAACAAACTTGTTGACAACTTTCTGCCTGCTGTGTGTTTAGTGGATTGTGATAATGGTGAAAGTGTGCACGCAAGTGTTAATTTCAGAAGCACACTTGATATTCTTCTCATTAACACTGCCTTTCGTGCACGATGACGAACCAAACTGAACAGCTCACAAACGTGCATCGACATACTCCGTGAAGAATTTGTAAATGAGGTGCGTACAGCTGAATTTTGCTGTGCAAATGGTATGTTAAACAGATATTGAACAGTTTTGATTTGGAAGAAATGCATTCGCTTTATTGTGATAAGGTATGTTCTCTCTCTCTCTTTCTTTATATATATTATCCTGATATGTACATGGTCATTCTTAGAAAGCCTGATTTAAATACATAAAATTAATAATCAATAAAACACACACACATCTAATATATAAATTTCGTTTTTCTATATGAATTGCCAAAAAGTTTTTAAAATTTTTGTTACCAAATCTGATCTTTGTCTCATAATTCCATTCTCATCATCTTTTTCAGCATGGGCCCAAGCAAATTATATCCTTCCTTTTTTGTGCATGGGCTTCAGTAGAGGATTCCTTCTTCCTTCATGGATGGGACCCAGGCATTGGCATTTCTCTGCGGTGTGCACCGTATGGTGTCAAGGGAATTCTAGTTTAGCTTTCTACTGCTTAAGCTAACTGCAGTTAACTTGCACAGAGATTTTCTTCAACCCTTCGAATCAGATGTTCCTGTCGAAATGCTAACTTCCATGGATGTCTCTGTAAGATGGTTGCACCTTCATATTTCCTTTTGATATTGCTGATCATCTTGTAGCCTCACCTTTTTGTGTAAAGAAGTTATTTTGATTTTCTCAGATATTGTGACATTTCTCTTCCCGGGGAGCATTGACAACTCTTAAATGAATCATGAGACTCACCTGTGATTGAATGCCTGATCATTTAGGAATTAAATTATTGTAGGAAATCTCAACGCTGTGTTTTTGCAACATGGGCTTGATTGAATTTGTCAGGAAAATCACTTTATTATGTGCAAATGAACCAATATTGTTTGCAATCAATGGCCCACATTTGTGAAAATATTTTATAGTATTGTTATCTCATTAAAAAAAGCCCTATGCAATGTGTCACACATTCACAGAAAACAATAGAAAAGGCACAATCATGTCTTTACCGCACCTAAAATGTAATACTCATAACTGCACAGAAACTTAAAAACTGACAAATCAGAATTGCGTGTTACATGCTACCACATAATAAACCTTAAGAAGTGAAAAACTTAAGAAGTGTTTGTTTCCTAGGGGTCTGGGGTTATATTTACCAGCAATTTTCCCCTCAGACTAAACAATAGTACTTGAAAACCTATTGTGAAATATACTAGGATTGTATATTATATAATAAACTTATATATACTTAGGATTTATGAGCCAATGTCGAACTAAATGTAGAGCTCAAACAACAAATCCAAATTCAATTTGGAGTTGGTATAGCAAACATTCTTTTCAAAAAGCAAGTGAGTTTTGGACGATTAATTACAGAACAAAAAACTCATGAGTTTTTGAGTTAAGAGGATGATGCATTAACTGAGGATTTTTCTCAAGTATTTGATATGAGCAACAAACTATTACACATGTAGAAAGAACGACAGACCTACTGTAAATATCTGACACCTCACATCTTTTCCAAATCCGTTTGATTTCTCTTTCATATGAACCAGCAGAAAACCCACTTCCAGCCACTAACAACATATCGCAGAGCAACTTATTGATTTAAAGAGTTGGTGTAAGAGAACGTCTGAGAAATGGTTTCAGCTACCAAAAATAGCAAAACTAAAGACCTTTTGAGATATCCAACAAATTAATATCCGTCTTGTTTTTTTATTGTGGTTACAATAAAAATCTAAACCAAAAAGAATAAAACCAATTCCTTATAGGTTTACAACACATAATATGATCCATGAATATAACTATTTTCTCATGTTATACAACTTTGAACCTTGAGTGTTTTCATCCACTTAAAGAATATTGAAGAACATAATTTGTTCAAAAGAGAGAATGAAAGAAAAATAGAAATGAGAGGGAAATTGAAATAAAGAAAGGATAGAAAGAAACAAAGAGAACAAAAGGAATAGAAAGGAAAAAGATAAAAAAAGAGAGAATAAAAGAAGGAAAGAAAGAAACAAAGATAGAAAGAAGTACCCAGTGACAAAGGTCTCAAAAGTGACAAAAGCAGTTGTGGTCTGGTGGATAAGAAGATCGACTTGTGAGGTCCCAGGTTCGATCCCCAGATCCATCAGTTGAAGGTGGTGTGAGTGATGAAACACTTGCTCTCCCATTTTCAAAAATCCCAACTGTGGTGCCCTTGAGCAAGGCACCAGTTTCCTGACTGCTCCCTGAGTGCCGTAGATATGGCTGCCCACTGCTCCGGGTGTATGTTCACGATGTATTTGATCACTGTTGTGTATGTACATGGAATGGGTTAAATGCAGAGCACAAATTCCAGGTGTGGGTCACTCCATATCTGGCTAAAGAGCCTAAAATAAATAGCAGAAGGTATTTCTTACAGTTTATTGCTTTGAAGTAACACCTGCGCCCTCCCTGAATCTGAAATCAAGTGCGAGATTGACATCACAGAGTTCAGAACTAGAAAAGAACAAAGAAAGTACAGACAGGAGAAGAACCTGTGCTTTAATGCAGAACAGACCCATTCTTTTTCGGAACGTATAAACCCACGAATCAGGTTTGGGAGAATTGAGGTCTCGCTAACGCAGCACTATGGATCGTCAAGCAGTAATGCATCTTTAAAAGATGGTAAAATCATATCAGCAAAATCCATGCAGTGATGAGTTAAGGGTGATAAAAGGGTGATAATTAAATATCGTTTCTCCATCTTTGGGAGTTATTTGAAAAGCTACAGCGTCCTCTGCTGGAAAAGAAGAATATCTCCTCAGTTTAGGTTTGGGAGCTGTAAATGCCAGTGAAAGAAACATCTTCAAAAACGGATTCAACAGAAACGGGGCACTGTGTATCCTCAAGCAGTGATGCACCGTAAAAAAGGGCAAATAAAATCAGTGACATCCATGCAGTGTTACATTTTCCTTCAATTTTTCCAACTTCATCTCATTTCTCCATCTTCCTCTGGTGCTCCGTGTGTTACTTTACAGGCTGCAGCGCCCTCTGCTGGAACAGAAGAATCTTTCCTCGCTTTAGGTTTGGGAGCTGTAAATGAAAGTGAAAGAAACATCTTAAAAAAAACGTTGGTTGCCAAGTGTAACAAGATGGCTTAATTTAAAAACACAAATTGTACCGTTTGGGTTTTCTTGTTTGTAAAATGTTTTTAGCATTTCAACAGCTTCTTCTGCTCGGTACCCTGCAATACACTGCAAAAACCAGAAAAGAGGTTATTCAATCCACAAAATGATTGGCGCATAATCCAAATGGTAGATGTACATCAAGATACTTGACCTTAAATGAACAGCCAGTTTGAGGTAAATCATCCAATGAGATGTCAAGGACAGACCCACATCCTCCAAATCGCTCATTTTTACACCCATATACAACAAAAGGGATACCTGTTAATGTGTGAAGGTTTTTTTAAAGATATTTACAAAAAAAAATACTTTAAAAACTTTAACCAGGCAGAGGCAGCCTTGTATAATTTAGCTACAGCATTCATGAGCCACACCTGGACTCATCTTGGCATATTTAAAGCTATTGAAGTAGATTTCAGATTTTATTTGTTGCATAAATATACATAAAGACCTCGACAAGAAGGGCAATGTGTTGTAAGACTAACCAACCTATAAATACTGAGTTACGATTTTAAATAAACATATTAGGAACATAGGAGATAAAAGGAAAAATAAACTAAAAAGATTAAGAAAAAACATTAAATACAAGTAAAATATAGATACAACTATAAATATAAATATTTAAAATTTGGGATTCATTTAGCTAGATCATGTAGCAGATGCTGGTTTGAAGGATACAAATCAGACGCAGGGCAGCAGCACACATGATGCATGGCTCCACAGTCACATAAAGCGTTGTCTGCTCACACACCTGCTTCCAGTCCTTCTGTCTGAAGCGACACCAGTCCAGCACTTGATCCAGAGCTACCATTTCAGCGTGTCGAGTAGCCTTGGGCAAGCATAAACAAATAATGTTTTACTGATGTTGCTTGAGGTTCATTATTTATTACATATATGTACTCAGAGTAGTTCATTGGTTGTCCCAATATCTTGATTATTGGAATTGGAATATTTACCAATCCCAATATTACCTGATTTGATCTCTTTTTAGCTCCTAATACAACTCGATTAAACTGATGCAATTTAGTATCCCATTAAGAATAAAAAAGGACCAGTAAAGCAAAAAAAAAAAAAAACTCAGTAAAGTCATCCCAGGTTTTTTTTTATCCTTTCCTCGCCATGGGCAAACATTTTTTCTTTTCTTTTTTTAAAGAAAGATTTTCATTGATGCAAAACAAAACATATTAGCATTGATGTAGCACATAAGTGCTGAATAGTGTCCTTCCTTTTTTCAGTAAATAGCAAATGTCTATGTTAGCGTTATGGTCGTCTGCAAATGAATAAAATAAATCAACAAGGAGAAAACATTCAATATATTCAATATTAACAATATTAACATTCAAAAATCTATTTGTAATTAAAAACAAAAACAAAGTTCTCAGGATGATGTAAAAACAATCTTTGACTTTCAGTTCAACCATCTGACCTAGATGGAATAGTTTTGTCTACCAAGAATTTAAACCCTTGCTGACAATTCTGCATTTAAAAACTGATTCCGTTCGGCCCTAGTTGTAAGTAAAAATTCACGTTATGCACCAGAGGCAGATACTTGGGAACTGGCTTGAAATTCAAGAAAAACTACACAATTGTCAAATCAACTTGTTTGAACTTGGAACATATTGGTTAAACTACTTACATTTTTAGTTTCATTCACCTCATTTCTTCCTTTTCCAATGATCTCTTTGTTGTACACCATCAGACAGCCAACTGGAACCTCACCGTTTTCTAGAGCTTCGACTCCCTGAAAGTAAGTAAATTATTTGATTTTTTATTTTTTTTTACACAAACAGTAAACAGTTTTATATTTAAATATGGAACTAAGTTAATATGTCACAATATATACAAAACTATTAAAAAGTAGAAGTTAAAAAATACATAAATAAAGAGTGGGGGTTGACATTTCACAGTAAATGTAATTTTATGACTCTCTCCCGTTCTTTTATAACCCCTCAAAACAAAAATAAAATACTGATGAAATTAACACTTGGTGAGGCTTTTAATTACCATGTCAAATGCCTTTCCCATCCATGTTTGTATCTCACTTTCTGATGGCTGCAGAAAAGCACTTTTCTTGGCTTCATTACTGACGTCTTGCATTTTAACATCTGTCACCCACAAATATAAATTCACCAACAACGTAATACAAACAATTAAAATAGTACTCGTTAAGCTCGTTGCATGTCACGATTGCCGATGGTGTTTCTAGCGGAGTGTAGTAACGGACGGACCAGTCTTTCCAGTGGATAATCGAGTTGCCGATTCAGTGGACCGACTTCATGGACTCCATCTGTTATCAACAGTTCTCCTGTATCCAGCTAACACATGACAAGTTACTGCGATGTAGCATTCTGCTAGCACACGAGTAAACCCAATAACACATCGATTATAGAATATTTTATGCGGTGTCAAGTCTGTTTTAAATATGTTTAGTTCCACTTGGAATTTCATCAAACGGCACAAGAGAAAATTCCTCTTCACGGGAGTGTTTGTTGGAGGTAAAGTGAACCAACGTTAAACCACCTGCAAGTTTGAAAACTGTTTCTTATTTTTGTTCATGCCGGAACTAACGTTGCCTCTTGTGTATATTATGTGAATAAGTAGCTATAGACGTGTAACATTATGCATTGTGTAACTTTCCCTTGCCGTGTTGCTTAGCATTAACAATAACGTTATGTATACACAATCTTAGTTCACCTGTCACCTACATTTTCCACTGGAGTGATCAAATCCAATGCTAAATGAACTTTAACCCCGTAATTTTTGCCTTCTGACATTTAATATCTCACTAAGCAGATAAGATCATTGTGCTTGTTTTAACGTCTATGAAATATCCTACATTTTAACCAGGTGTCTATATACTTGGAAAGTATGCTCAAAGAAAACTTCAGGAGATGCAGGAGCGAGAAGCTGCTGAGTACATCTCTCAAGCTCGGAGACAGTTTCACTTCGAAAGCAACCAGAGGACATGTAACATGACAGGTAAAAATCTTTGTCATATAATACAAATACATTTCTTTATTAAAAGTAACCTTGTTATCACATCTGTTATTTCATTTTTAATTGTTCTTTTTTTTTTTTCATTTTCTTCCAGTGTTGTCGATGCTCCCCACTCTGCGAGAGGCAATCATTCATCACCTAAACTCAGAGAGCCTCACTGCTCTGTTAAAGACAAAGTGAGTTATTTGTTTAAATTATACAGAATTCTGTAGCATGTAAGTTCATGCATAACTGCCAAGTTTTTTTTAATTCTAGGCCAGCAAACAAACTGGAAATATGGGAGGATCTTAAAATTATTAGTGAGTAAAGAAAATCACACTCACAACTGGCTATTTTAGTTATAGATGAATTAATTTAAAAATAAATTCATCATAATAGTGTAGTGATTGTTTTCTTCAGCATTCATTCATTTTGTGTCAATAACATTGTAATTATTTCTCATGTACACAAAAGGACTCTTCACTCTTTTAAGTAAAGCTAAGATATGTTCTGAAAAGCTGTATTTTATATTTAATCATTTATTAATAAATAAAAAAAGTGGCTGTTTAAAACACATTTGAGACTATACAAACAATACATCATCTCAATTTACAATTAAACCACAATCTTTTTGCCGTTAGATGTATTTTAAAAATGAAATTTAGGGTAACAACGGCATAGTTGTACTACATGAAAAGTAGACAAACTAGAAAAATGAAGATCTGAGTGGATTTTAAAATATTATCCCTCACATAAAAAGTGCTTCCTGATCTGGAATAAATAGAACTACCATATGCTGCTATAGAGTTTCTTTTGAAACCAGGAAAGTTATTATTCTTCAGTCAAGATTAATAGTATTATGAAGAGCTCTAATCACTAACGTCTATTGCAATATAAATGATCCAATTCACAACAAGCTACATTTGGCTGGAAAAAAAACTGATAAACTGTAATAAAAAAAAAGAGTGAATCGTTCTAGCATTGGTGCATGCAGCATTTTTTCTTTAAGTTCATTATAAAGTTTATATATCACTGCATGGTTATGGCGAGTACATTGTAGGTGTCAATGAGAGACATTACTTCATGCTGATGTTTTGGAAACAAAACAACAGCTCTATAGTTTGTTTTGACAATCAGAAAGCACAGTTAAGCGAGTTTACCCAGATTCATTAAAATGCTCTTTTCTTTGTAATAACAGTTTGCAAGTAGATTGGGAAATCTATATTTTTTCAGGTGAACATTTGATTTGTTCTTTTAAGTGAACAATAGTCAAAAGAACAAATCTCCTAAATGAACTTTCCTTCTCTACTGTTTTGAATGTTTATATTTCCAAGTCAAGTTATTTGGTGAGAATGGAACTTGCAATAAATTAAATTTCCTCTCTAAAAAAGCTGTTTCTCTGGGCTCCAGGTTTTACTCGCAGCATCGTAGCTGTTTATAGCACTTGCATGCTTGTGGTGTTACTCAGAGTACAGCTCAACATCATCGGGGGCTACCTGTACCTGGACAATTCTGTGTCCAAAAATGGAACGGTAGGTCAAGTTTTTTTGAACAGTTGTCTAAGTTTTTACAGTGTAGTTGTATATAAATATTCTAGTCTGTTCCATCTGTTTTTAGACGCCTTTAGCACCGCCTGATGTTCAACAACAGTATCTGTCCAGCATTCAACATCTCCTGGGAGAAGGTAAGGAAGCTGTCTGAGGACGATTAGTGAGCACTCGTAATAATAATTAGTTTTATTTGTTGGTGCCTCTTTTGACACTCAAGGTCATCATACACTAGAAAAGCCTTAGGAAGTTTTTTTTTTAAGCAATATACAACAATGTAAAACAATATTCAATGAGTATAAGAACAGATTGAGCATTCAGGAAATGCCGGTCAGAACAGGAAGGTTTGGTTTAGATTTGAATATCTACATTTTGGCTGGTTGGAATCTCCATGGGGAGTTTGTTCCACAGAAATGGAGCTGTGTTTGGTGAGCCATGCTCTAACTGTTTTGACTTTTTTTAAGGGGTGGATGAGAGTTTGAGAAAAGTGTTGAGTTAGTTGTTGAGTTAGTTTGAGGAAAACATTTGTAAATGCTCAGAAACATAAGTTATGGTTAGGGTTTAAACAATGTATTTGAAGCATACTGCTTATTTTGCAAAAAAGTTTTCTATTTGTTTTGGATGTTATGATGTAGATCTTAAATTTGATTCTAAAAGGTCTTTAAAAGGTCTTACATTTGACCTCTTGAAACTTGCAGCTAAAATAGAGATAGTTGTGAAAATTTATTCTGTTCAAGTTTTGCTTTTCTATACTTTCCTTTGCAAATGTATTTTGATGAAAATGTTTTAAAATTGCAATGTTATTGAGCACCTTGTAAGCTAGCAGGAGAAATTCTCTACAGCTCAACATGATCTTTGCTTCCAGGCCTCATTGAACTGATAACTGCGGTGAAAAAAGCTGTCCAGGAAGTTCTGGGACCGTATGTTTTTATTATCTCACATTTATGGATGCTTTTCTCGGTTGAGAAAAGTTTGCCTCTGTTTATTTAAAGACGGTGTTTTAGTGATCATTATCTGTGTTGTGTTAGGGTCTCTCTCAAGCAGAGTTTGTCTCTAAACGAGCTGGAGCATGAGTTATCTCTTATCAGACAGCTTGTAGAGGAGGAGTCCATGTCCTCCAGACACAAAACTCTTTCCTGGTACATGATGCCTGATGAAGAGAACACACTTGCCTCACAGGTAGTTTTTTTTTATTTATGCTATTTATTAATTATAAGTTTCATTAATTTGTTATTCTTTTGGCATCATTACTTTTTAAAGGTGTTCTCCTCTGAAATGATGTTTTATGAGGTTTCTGTAACTTTAAGAGTCTGTTCTATGTATTAGTGGTAGATGTCAGAGCCACTCTGTTTACTAGCAGTGTTTTTTATAAAATCTACATCCAAACAAGACGACTCACAAATAAGGGAGTGTCCTACCTGTGAGCGTAGCAACTGATCTGGGAACAGCACTGCTACTTAAATGCTAACATTAGCAGCTGCTGTACGTTCATTAGCACGTTCATTAATTACACCTGTTTGCACTGGTTTTGATTGTAAATCCTTACTTGGAAGATCTTTCCATGAGACACTGAAAGTTCCAAACCTCTATGAGATATGGGTTGACTTGATTCGCACATATAAGGATGAATCTTAACAATAATAATTCTGCTAGTCATAGATGTGTGCTGGACTTCCATGAGCGAAGTGTTCTTAATGAGAGACAATGTCTTTTTTTTTGTTTTTAATTATATTTCAAGGTTTTAGGTGAAACAAATAGACAGCGTTTCATGTCAATAATTACTCCATTTGCCTTTATTTTGTCTTTTGGGATATTTACTTTTTAAATACTATTAATGTTTTATATTCATATTTATAAGCATTTCTGTAGGGTAAAAAAAGCACTTGAAGAGAATACATTACAAATTATCAAATTAATTCATACTGAAAAGCTCACAGTTGGATGAAAACTTTGAACTGATGTACGCTTTAAAGTGTGCGATGATGTCAAAAATAAAGCTATTAAAGGAAACCTGAGATTCCTGAGAGGTCAATAACACAAGTATCAGCCATTTCATCAGCCAAACTAACATCAAAATGGCAATAATGAAGGTTCTAAGTTGTCAAGTTGAGGCAATTTACAGACAAGGTATTCTAGCATACTTGGTTTAGAAGGTAATTCATGTTTTAAAAGAATTGTGGTTGCAATAGATAAAGGGGGAAAAATGTTTAGCTTTATGTTTCTTGTGTTTGGTCTGTTTTGTTTGCTTAGGCCTGTGGACTTACTGAAAATGATGTCACAACAATAAAGCTACTTAACGAAACCAGAGATATGCTTGAAAGGTAAAGTAATAGCTAGTGACATTTATTTCTCTAGCATTGAAAGTTGTTTTTCAAATTTTCTTCAGAAAGTTATTTTGTGTTTTTGAATTGTTTTGATATGTTCATGTGTTCTTTGCTACGGGCTGATTTTAGGGGACGAAGAGTTTTTATTGGTGCAATATTGAATTTACTGTACATTGTTGAGGTTGACCTTTCTTTCAACGCCATGCATAGTTACATAGTCATCATAGCAGACTGTGTGGCAGTAAAAGTAATGTCTGATAGTCAACCTTAAAAGATCTCACAGATCCTCCCTAATCATCAATAATTAGAGTATTAAGTTTAAATAATAAGAAATCAGTTTGCAACCAATTTATCTTCCCATAAATGTAAAGGTTTAGCAATAATAAAGTTACTAAAATAAAGTTAAACATTTGTTTTAGGGCAGCTGGATTTGATTAAATGAAGTTTACCCAACTCAATAAGTCATAGTACATGGATGTATTTTATTGTAGGTTGAGCTAAATATATATTTTTGATTGAAATTATACCCTCAATTTAATTGATTTCATTGAATTAGGTGTTTTTTCAGTGCAGTGATTACAAATATGAAAATGCATTCATAATTTTCCACAAGCTCTAATTAATCTGCTTTGTTTTTGTTTTGTTTTTTCAGTCCGGACTTCCACACTGTTCTCCACACTTGCTTAAACCGAGGATTTGTTCGATTCCTAGACAACATGGCAGAGTTTTTCAGACCCCCTCAAGGAGACCCCTCGCCATCCAGCACACCTGACGGGTCAGTCTGCATCCATCACTCTTCATCGAGAGAACAAGAAACGTGAACATGTTTAATAAAACACACTGTTGGTCTTTTTGATCAACAGATTTTTTTTGCTCTCCTTTAAATGTTACATAATGTTAATAGTTCAGCAGAAATATTTTGCAGTTAAATTAGTTTCCTCTAAAATCATTTTTACATGATATACCCAAAGTATGTTAGTTTGGATTTAAATTTTGAGTTTACTTTTAATGAATATAACTTTGCACTCTTAAAGATTATCGCACATGAGCCTCCCGCTAGCCAAAATCATCCCCATCATCAACGGACAGATACATTCAGTATGCAGCGAAATACCAAGCCACTTTGTCCAGGTGAGAACCAAACGAGCATCAGCTATCGTAATGCCTGTCACTACACTCACAGTTTGTTTTCTTTGCTCTCTTTAGGACCTTTTATTGATAGACCAAGTAAAAGAGTTTGCTGCCAACGTATATGAAACCTTCAGCACCCCTCATGAGCTTCAGAAGTGACCACAAAGGAGAATAAAAACATGGACAAATCAAGCTAAACAACATTTCCACAATCACACACATGCACAATAACACAATAAGAGAGAGAGAGAGAGAGATAAAAAGAGAGAGAGATTAAAATAAGCAAAGAGAACGAGATAAAAACAGACAGACAGACAGACAGACAGACAGAGAGAGCGAGTGAGATAAAAACAGACAGAGAGAGCGAGATAAAAACAGACAGACAGACAGAGAGAGCGAGATAAAAACAGACAGACAGACAGAGAGAGCGAGATAAAAACAGACAGACAGACAGAGAGAGCGAGATAAAAACAGACAGACAGACAGACAGAGAGAGCGAGATAAAAACAGACACAGACAGAGAGAGCGAGATAAAGACAGACAGACAGAGAGAGCGAGATAAAAACAGACAGACAGAGAGAGAGAGAGAGCAAAAGACAGAGAGAGAGCGGGATAAAAACAGACAGACAGACAGAGAGAGAGAGCGAGATAAAAACAGACAGACAGACAGAGAGAGCGAGATAAAAACAGACAGACAGACAGACAGACAGACAGAGAGAGAGAGAGCAAAAAACAGACAGACAGAGAGAGAGAGCAAAAAACAGACAGACAGAGAGAGAGAGCAAAAAACAGACAGAGAGAGAGAGCAAAAAACAGACAGACAGTGATAAAAACAGGCCGAGAGCTAGAGAGATAAAAACAGACAAAGATTGTATGATAGAGAGATAGATAGACAGACAGAGAGAGAGAAAGTTTCTCCTAAAAGAACTGTTAGGAGCTTTAATTCATCATCCTTGGCATGACATGGATTTTATGACGAACAAAAAAATGTACCATTTATATTTATTTTAATATCCATAGCACAGCATTCTCAATAAAACGGTCATGTCTTGATATTTGTGGATTTTATGCATAATTTTCTATTTAAAAAAATAATGCTGGACCATAAACCAACTAGTAAAAAATTCTATTCACACTGATTTAATGTTTAGAAAACCATCTTGATTAATGTAAAGATTTTTTTAAGGCTTACTATTTGTAGAATGAGTATTTTTCCTTTTTTGTAAAAAACAAATATGAAAATGAATAAATAATAAACTCCATATTAAAATAAACCTTATTTGATTGCATTACATTTTTGCCACTAAGCATAAGAAACCTTTTTTCCCTTTTCCATGGATTTCCTCTAGAGAGCAGCACATACTAATTACATATCTTTCTGCTTTCCAATCATAAACATCAAGTAAAGTCAACAACAATATCTACTAAATAATAAAAAAAAATGTTGAATGAAAGAGATGGACAAACATCACGTGGCACTCTAATGACTGCTCTTGCACAAAACCACCATTTGAAGAAACTTCCTTCGGTCCTAAAACTTTAGCAGCTCTGAATGGAACTATGACACTATTTACGCAATGTCTAGGAAATGATATCGAAACAAGTACTAACTGATGGCAGCATGTCTCAGCATATATATTTTTTATAAATGTATCAATGTATCAAAATGTATTTTATAAATGTATTAGTATTTTAAGAAAACGTTTTGTTTTTTTAATTCATCACATCTGGTTAATTTGCTTCAGTCAGAACAAAGATATTTTTTTTCTAAGGAAGCTTTTTTGTTTGTTTGTTTCTGAAGGTCACTGTAATAAAATAATTTTATTCATTCATTCATCTTCATGTCGGCTTTATTCCCTTTCGGGGTCGCCACAGCGGAATGAACCGCCAACTCACTGGCATATGTTTTACGCAGCGGATGCCCTTCCCTGCCGCAACCCATTGCTGGGAAACATTCACACACACATTCACACTTTAACACTATGGGCAATCGTTCTTATTCAATTCACTTATTCCGCATGTCTTTGGACTTGTGGGGAAACCGGAGCACCCGGAGAAAACCCACGCGATCACGGGGAGAACATGCAAACTCCACACAGAAATGCCACCTGCCCCAGCCGAGCCTAGAACCAGCGACCTTCTTGCTGTGAGACGACCGTTCTACCCACTGCGCCACCGTGACGCCATAAAATAATTTTATTCACTGTTATACTAACTGGATATGTAAACATTTTTTTAATTAATTTTCATTGTGTCGAGTTTTGACTTAGCTCCATTTTGATCAGTGTCAATTTTTTGTCAGTGTCATGTGAGCTTCAATGTCTGAGGCAGGAATTCTGAAAAGCAACTCAAAATCAAGAACAAAATTCAGCTTTTGAGAAGATTTCAAGAAATGAGATTGTTGACATTTTTAGTTTTTAGCCTAAAGCACTTACCAAAAGAAGCATGTGACTTCTCTTAAATTAACTTTAACGTGAACTTTCAACTTTGCAAACGTTATCTAAATAGTTTCTTTACTGAACTATAATTAATTTATTTATGTGCAAAATAATTTTTTTTATTGAAAAAGACTAAATTGTAAGCAAAATTATCATCTTTATCAGAAACTACAAACTACCACACAGTAAATTATTTAGCTGTAACTGATAAGCAATTTTGTTACAGTTCATATAATTGTTGATTTCCTTCCCATCATATTTTTTTTTATGTTTTTTTCATTGTGTCGAGTCGTGACTAAGCTCCATTTTTAGCTGTCAATTCTTGTCAGTGTCATGTGAGCTGAGAAAGGAATTCTGAAAACCAACTCACAAATTGAGAACAAAATTTCAAGAAATGAGATTGTTGACATTTTTTGTTTATAACCTAAAGCACTTACCAAAAGAATCATGTGACTTCCCTTAAATCAGTGTTAACATAATCTTTTTTTTCCTTTACTAAACTATAATCAACCTGTATTTTTTCCATCCAATATTTTGGCAAATTCATGACTTTTATATTTATAAAGTGCTTTTTATATTGTACTTCTATAGAAAGTCAGATGCTTTTTAGTCAATTAAAGGGAAATTCATGAGCACCAAAATATGTTGTAATTAATGTGCTCCTTAATAACATGACAAATTTGCAATTTAACACCTTTACGCTATTAGCTTTCCAAAAGAAAAAATATGAATTTCCTAGATCTAAGATAGTGTCTGTTAAATGTTTGTATGTGTTTTTGGGCGAACTAATTAATAAACCTTTGATGTAATAAAATGAGTAGTTTCCTGCTTAACCAGCCATTGTTTTGCTTGGTTATATATTGCAGCTTTTATCGAAAAGGAAGCAGCTTCAGCTTTTGTGATTGCGGTTAGTGTGGTCCTAGCAGTCAAATAAAAGATGCTTAGTTTATTAAAACCAACATCTATGAAGATGCAGGAAAAAGAGGCTATTCACAGCTTAAAGAATACTGAATGACGTCAATTAGCTTATGATTACATCTTCTGTTGGCCGAAACCACAACGGTCATGTTTATGACTTTGTTTGACAAGGGTTGAGCTATAAATAGAGGTGATTGCAGGAATGCTCTGCTTGTTGCATAAGCTTTTCGAAAGTGCTGAATAACTGCTCTGCACATGTAGCACCTCTGATCACGTGACTCCAGCTCTGTGTTGGTTAGCAACAGCAAGGAACAGGAAATTCCCCCTCATCACATGACCTGCTGCCCCTGACCTTTTCACTGAAATAGTTTCCTGAAGTAAAAGAGGAGACCTTTGAGGATCATTAGCGGTTGATAACATTTTCTCTCAACAGAAACCTAGGTAACTTCTTATGAGGCATAAATATATAATGGAAAAACTACTGGAAGCATTTATTGCTGATGCATATGGTCACACTTAACCGAAGCAGTCAAGTTTATATCACTAATTAACTCGTATTTTACATGGAAACTGGCTATAGTGTAGGTTTTAACCCTTTCAGCCCTGAATTATTTCCTTGACTTTTAGTAAAAATGTTATTATCTTCTTAAGACTTGCAGATTGTTGTTCATTTTTGATGATGCCAATGAAATTAAAACTGGGTTTTGTTGTAATTTATTTTTTTTAATCCTTAAAAATATTTATGTGAATTATCTCATTTTGTGTTATGAGGATAGTGCAGCATCTTTTTTATTTCAAAATACAGCCATTTTCTAAAAAAAAAACGAATAAAGGAAATTTTAGAAAAAACAGGCAGTAAATGATATTGTAAAGGATATAAATGAAGTGCTGGATTGTGATGTCCGTTTTAATGGTCTGGATGGGTTAAGAAAACTGTAGTACAGTAAAGATGTCTAGTTTTTTTTAACAATATATTTTTGCACAATTTGAGGTCAATTTTACATATTCCTTCTATGTTTATATAAGTTTTAATAAAGTAGTAATTAATGTTTAACTTAAAACATTGCAATATTGAAACGTATATGTATATTTAAAATATTTAGGCTAATCTTAAAGCAGATCCTGAGGTCCCTGTGTAATAAATTTGGAGAGAATGTATTGTTTCCTGTTGCAAATGTTTCCACCATAATCTGTATGCAGTGTGTGTATATATATATATATATATATATATATATATATATATATATATATATATATATATATATATATATATATATATATATATATATATATATATATATATATATATAATTTTGGTAACTATTTGGATGAGGACCTAAAAGCAACCAGTCGAGCCAAAGTGAACCTTTTCTCTGGTTGGGAAGAAAACTTTGACAAGAACTGTGATCTGTGATTGGTCAATCGCTAAGCTCACTGATTGGCTAGAAGGAAACATAGCAAATTCAAGAGCATGACTACAATTTTTTAAGCATTTTTGTTTGAGCATGAGAAGTTATGTCATGTACAGCATAAAGAGAACCACTCCTTCCTCAATCTCCATTGTTTCATAATCAGCTTTTTGCATTTCTGTCTCAGACTCTCTAAATTCACCAAGCAGAACTAGATTGATGCAAGTGGTCCTGCTGCAGAGCAAAATGGGCGTAGCCTTGAGTTCCTGACCTCCCCACCACCAATATAAGAACAATCTTTAGAAGATAAAATATAAGTTGAACCAGACATAACACATAAAAAAAGAAAATCTCTATAATAACAGTACATTATAAGTTAAAGTACTCATAAATAATGTGCCAAAACTATTAGAAACTCTACAATAAATAGTTCTTAAAAGCAATCAAATTCAAAACAATGTATTTTTCTTTTTAAAATGTTTATAAAATGAACAAACATGACTCATCATAAATTGCTTAAAAATCAACTAGAGAATATGTATTAATAGAAAGATGAAGAAAAGCTAGATCAAGATTTTTGTACACAAAAAGAGATTAAAGGACAATAGAGAGTGAGTCTGCATTTTCTTTGATAGATGGATGAGAAAAGGCAAGGACAGAGTGTTTTTGTTTTGCTCTTGATCCTTGAGATTATGACTCATCCGCATCTACCTGAATTACCAGAGTCCTGTTACTCTCTGAGTCAGCCTGATGATGTCACACTGCATGTACAACTGCAACTGTACAACTCATCATCACATGATCCGGTTCATATTAATATTCGACCAGAGGGAGCTAAATAGATTCAATCAAAGCAACTAGGGGAATTTATGAGAGATTTCATCCTTCTTGCCGAAGCTTCTTAAAAGGTAAATGTCTCACATATATGCAACAAAGCTTTGTTATTTATAGATATTTCTGTCCGGGTTCCAGATATGAGTGAGATTAAAACCTGGCCAGTAAAAAAAAAAAAAAAAAAACACCTCCATAAAACACTTCTATTTAACTTAAAGAAATAGACATGGCATGTTAAAGAGCATGACTTTATAAACATTTGTGTAAAATAAACACATGCACAAACAAGCTTTCTTCATATAGAAGAAACATAAAATGAAAGATATGAGTGCCAATGTATATTTCATGTTTTTAAATATACTCGACTAAATACTATTCAGAACAGAAATATATCCACATATGTGAAACATTGGTATATACAATAAGAAGTATATATAAGGGCCAAAATCAAATATTTACATTTTTTGTCAATTATGTATTTTTTATATATATACATATACAATGTAAGTATATTTTATACTATATATTTTAAACTAGTTGAATACACACACATACATTTTTATGTTACGTAAAAACAGTAATATTACTTTTTTTATATGTGATTTTTGCTCCTGTAAATTTTTTTTTTTACAAAATCTATTGCACATACATTATGTGAATATATTTCTATTTTGAATACTGTTTAATTGAAAATAATTAAATAAACGGAAATATATTTTTCACAATATATACACTTATATGTTAATAAAAATGTACTTTTTGGGCCTATTTTTAATATAGTTCTATACTATGCATTAAATGCATTTTGAAATGTATATATTTTAAATATGTTTAACATGTTTCTCATAAAGTCAAGTTAAAAAAAGGCATCTAAACATATTTTACATATTTTTTTAAATGATAATACTAATAACAGTAAAAACCACTAAATATTGTAAAAAGTGTATACAGCCACCCAACACCAATTTTGCCAGTCCAACATAAAAAAGTAGACTATTTGGAAGAAAAACCATCCAATCTGGCAACTCAGTTCCCTGGTTGTGGACATGCCCTAACACTGTCCCTCTCCTGCACTCTGATTGGCCAATCTCTAGGGATTATCATTAACTATTAATCCTATGCAGCAATGATGCAGTCTGTAGTCACACCACTAGAGCTCAGATGATGTCATCTCACCTAAACTGGCTGATTGGCTAAAGCCTCTCTGAGCCCACTGTATCAATTTTATATCAGCCAGCAAAAAATCCTTTACAAGCAGTCACATGACTTCTGAAATCTGACGTAATCCTGAAAGGCTACTGTAAGTGCAGTGGTTTTCACATGAAGCCAGTGATGCTTCAGTTCCCTGCTTGAAATCAAATACAAGAAATTACAAGCTGAACTCTATGCCAGGAAACGTTTTGCACAATTCTTATAAATGATGACGATGCCAAGAAGGGATTTAATGGATAGAAGGGATTTACATTTAAGGAAAAAGTGCTTTGTCACATGAAAATCTACTTTTTAGATTTAATTAGTAGTTTACTAATCTACTGAAAGAAAAATTACCATACATAGAAGTTAAATGACCTGGAATCCTGAAAATAAAAAGCTTTCAACTAAAGCAAGTCTTTCTAAATGTGTTCGGTCACAAGCACCACCTCCTAAGAGTGATTAAGATGGGTTTCCTTTCGAATTACACAAAGTATTTATGGAGCGAAGGGGAATGACCTTTAGGTATTTGCCCCCACCCTTCATGCTGTTTGCACATAAGGCCTGCCGGAGAGAGAAATGAGGTCAGACTCTGTGACGGCGATGGGAATCCTGGCTTTCCCTGCTTCGCCCATCTGTGAAGAAAGCCCGTCACTATGGAAGCAGCCACTGTAAACATGTACACATTGCCCTGTGCCTGAGCGCGGTGTGAAGGTAGTGCAGAGTTAACTGGGACTATAAATAAACGATGAGTCCTGCAGCCTTTCACGTCTCATATGTAAGAGAGAAACTATTATTTAGAGAAAGGAGTGTCAACTTTATTCTGAAGAAGTGATGCCATGCCCATTAATGCCATTTGTGCCAACTGCTGATGAGTCATTTCAGACATTTTACAAGTTGAATGGCATGTTTATCAAAAATTAAAAATAGTATTGTATTTCATATTTTCCTTTTGCTATGATACAATGATTATCTGTCCTAACTGTGCCCTGCCATACACATAGGCTAGAATGTACAGAATACAGACAGATGGATGGATCTTTTGTAAAGCTCCCACTGTGTCAGGGGCTTATTTTCCATGCTTGTTAAGAGGGTCATGACCCCCAAAAATCCGATTCAGTAAAAAAAAAAAAAAAACAATAATTTCACTTAATTCTAGTATATAGAATTTATAATGTAAACATGCATTCTTGATTTCTTTTAATTGTTTCATTGCTGTATCGTTTCTTGTTAAATCATCTAATAATGTAACTTCCTCGTCAAATACTTGGCATTACCCAAGCTGCGCTTGTCCTACCAACTTGATTGAGTGTAGTCATGCTTTAGCATCAGGCATGAAATGAAACGGAAAACACAATTATTGGAGTCATCAGCTCAATAACAGAAAAGGTATCTTGATCAATTTCTCAAATAGGAAACCAAATTAGCTTTATTTTTACTTAAGTCAACTCTTAAATAGATAAATTAATTAGTATGTTACCATGTCGCCATTAAACTATTTTTTTAATGACAGGTGGTTACAATAAAACTTGATATCCCTTTTGTCTGTGTTTTTGTAGTATTTATTGGACTTATGGAACAACTCCATTCTATTCAACTCTCCAAAGCTATTCATTCTCTTCTTCCATTATTCACCGCCTTCTCGTTGGCGAATAAAAAAAATCATGACTGTTTAGACGATTAGGTCTGGTTGAAAAAAATTTGAAATTAGCTTTTCAAACTGTAATGAAAACATCTGCTACAGGACACATATGGGCAAAAAATGGGATATTTGGGTCACTTTTGGCTGCAGTCTGAATGTAGCTTAAGGGAAGAGTACTTTTTTGATGGTTTTCATGTTTTATTTTCATGAAAGGAAACGTACAAATAAACTGTCCTCTTTGTTTTGCTTTTACTTCATACAAAAGTCGATCATCTTATCTGAACCCTCAGGTGTATTAATAAACATGTAACAAATGTATTAGTCTGCTATTAAAAAAAATAACCAAGTGACATGCTTCTTTCTAATACTTAAAATATTTTAGCCTTTAATAACGAGACACTTTTAAGCGACGCATAACACAAACAGATAAAGGCTATCTGTAACGACACACCATCAGCTGTTTTTCGATGACGTCATGACGTTTTGCTGGAATGCGATGTGTCAGACCGAGAGTGGAAATCAAACTATCGACCCGAGTCTTTCGTTGTTCCAGCATTAAACATTTTGTTTCGTGTGCGACGGGGGTTTTGGGAAAAGGCTGGACTAACTTCTCTCCTCCGAGCCTCGAAACAAGCGACAATGTCAGCGTTACTGTTGCCTCAGCTAGCTTCCCGGAAGCATGACGTGTTCTCTCTCTCGGCGAGGGAAAGCTGAGCTCTCGAGAAGACTTCGAGGGTTCCTTAAAGGAGAAGCTAAAAACTAAATGGTCCCTGTAAAGAATAGTTTGTCCAAATGCGAACAAACGTTCTGTTAAATCTGTACTACGGTTAATTGTGAGGTTCGTGGTGTTAAAAAATAGGTTTAATATATAAAGAGTTTAATTAAGTTAACCCATTCAGACCACGTGTCCATTAAAATCACTTTCCAGAAGCATGAATTATCATTTCTAGCTTCCTCAGATCCTTTGCTACAAATCATGTATTGAGTCTAGAATATTACATTTTAAAGAAAAACAAACACTTTTAAAATTCTTAGAATACAATTAAAAGCTTTATTCTGCATTCTACAAAACGTCTAAGGGACTAAAAAGATCTAAATATATTTGTTCAGGCCAACTTCGCTTAGGTCAGCAGAATGACTGTGCTGAATAAAAATGAAACCAAAGGTCAAAAAATACAACCATAAATAATTATTTACCTCATAACGAAACTGAGGAAGAAGGAAACTTACAGAGCTTTACCTTTGGCAAAAGAAAAGTAGTTTAGTTGCTGGAGAATCACAAAGTGAACGTGAAGTCATTTATCCTGTTTGAAACCATTACTAACAGGTCAATATTGACATCATAACAGCTGTATCCATCTCCCAGACTCAGAATTGGCAACAGGCCTTTAAACGCCTGTCTGTCTGTTAAGACAGACTGAACTCTGGATGTGACTCGGCCCTGCCAGATGAGAGTAAAGAGTGAGATTATGATTAATTTAGCAGTGTGTATAATGTCCATATTGCTGTCGGTAGATTTTCTTGCCAGGAATTCATAAAACAAAAACTATACTGAACAATTCAAATAAAAAATAGCTCTCTCAATACCTGTCATTATCAAAACAGTTATCATTTGTAATGTTACATTCTTACAATCAAAAATGTTGAGTTCAAAATCGTTCAAAAGCTGAAAAAACTCCCTTTTCAGATAAATCGTTTAGGATTTATGACAACTTCATGTACATGTCCAAGATTTGTCCAGTTCTGCTTTAAATCCTCATGTTTTGGAGGTCAAACTTCCGACTTCCAACTTTGGAAGTCCAACTCCCTAAACAATGGGGTTAATAGTAAAAAACAAAATTGGGGGGCAAAATGACTTTAATTACAATTAGTGAATTAATAAATGAGATCCACTTCTTATTTCACTTTGAATCAAATACTGTTTAAACTGATAAACATTGATAGGAAAGTGTCATATGTTGATTCACTTGGCAAAGGCTTTATTTGGAACTATTTATTAATTATCAGTATGTTTTTATTTGACATAATTTTTATATTTTATATTTTCACATTGTTTTAGCTTTGTGTGGAAGACCAAGATCCAAAAGAAAAAAAAATCAGCTAATGATTTAAAATGAGTACGTTCAGAAAATTATATGTTTTGTAAAAATTGGAAAGACTTCAGTTTTCTTTTCAATTTTCAAATAAATGTTGCTCTTTTATAAATTCATTATGTTGTGCAAATACTAATTTAACAATCATCTGCTTCTTTAGAATAACAGAATACTGTAATCTAAGGATAACGTTTGAAAACACTTCAAATTTTTTGTGAAACTAGTTAGTTACATTTTCTAACTGGAAATAAACACGCCTTGGTGATGGATTTAGACAAATCCATGGCAACGTTATTCATGGTTCGGGGTTTTTGAGCTCTGACTGTGTGAGATATCTGGAAGTTTCCAGAACACAGTGCTACGTGTGTTTAGTACTTTTTCTAACCAAAGGAAATAGAGCTTCTCGAACATGAGAGGAATGTAAACTCTGCTGTCTTCCTCCAATCACTGTCACCAGGGACCACAGAGCTGAGTTACACAACAAGCATTTTTTAACTTTTGCTTCTTCCATTCAGTGTTTATAAACATTTGACAAATTGTTCTCTAACTTTACTCAGCAGTCTGTCAAGTTTAGCTCAGTATTGGAGAACAAAATGAGTAAAGTATAAGTTTTTAAACTGAACACGATTAATTGAAAAACTACTTAAAAACATTATTCTCAGAATCACTATATGCTTAATAAAAGTATTTTATGTTGTTTTAACTTGACTAAATTGTTTTTAAAAATGTGAGACTTGTTTACATTTGTAAACAATAATTTTAATTAACTTTAATGTTTTATTAAAGCTGTTTTACAAGTTATAAAAAAATTTAACATAACTATTAAACATTGTTGTGGTGTTAGCATAAACTCTTGAAGTAATAATATAATTCATAGTTTAAAATGTAACACGTTAGCAGTGTTTATATAGGTTCAACATTTGACGCCTCTCTGAAATCTGTTAAGTTTACCTCAGTACTGGAAAATTACATAGAAAAATAATTTCTGAAAAGCTTGTTAAAAATATAAAATTTAGAGTCCATTTATGTTTAATAAAAGAATGTTTATATTATATTATATTATTCATCAATAAATTGTTTTTTAAAACATATTAAAAGATAAAGATATTGTCCGCATTCATTAACAATTATTTATATTAAAATGTAATGTTTTACTCTATTTCTTAATTCAATTTCATGAAACATATTTAATAGTATCACTGTTATGATTATTATATTATCTTATGTGACAATATACTATTTATTTCATAATCTCAATTATCAATTTTTTCAATTATAGTTGTGATTTTGGTAGATATTACCAGTGTTTATACAGGTCCACCATTTGACACCAAGAGTGTTGTTTTAACACTTTAGACTCCAAGAGTATTAATTTAATACTGTAGATTTTTCTGTGTCTACTAACTTTATCTATTTTTCCCAATCCTCATATAGCACTCCAATAAAACACTAAATATCCCTTCAACAAAGTGAGAGTGGGGCTCCTCTGGTGCCTGTCTGACCAGCAAGCCACCTGACCCCCCTCTCCCCTACATCATCTATATTTTTTATTAACTGTTTACTACACAGAGCATTCCAGAGATCCCCTGTCATCGCTCGCCTATCTCTTTATTAGCTCATTAGCCAGATTTCTCCGGGGTCCCGGCGGGAGGGGTAATAAGGGGGCTGAGCCTGCCCTCTTATGGAGCGCAGAGGGTTGCCTGATTGCATCATCGAAAAGGGTATAAATAGGGTGACGTCACTCGCCCCGCCCCCTGTAGTAGGCTTCGTCCTGAGGCGTATATAAAGGGTGATGCAACGAGCCGGCGTCAAAGCGTAACTTTAACAGCTGAGCGCGAGGAGTCTCCGGCAGCCGACGAGCATCGCAGCACACGGTGAGGACAAAATAGCGCAGCTTTTGTGTTTTAGGGCATGTTTGTGTCCGGAGATTTAAAGGAGCTCATTCGAGGGACTATTATTAGGAATGATGTGTTCGGCTGAGCGATTCCTTCCTTGAGTGATGATAAGGCTGTGTAACACACCTGTTATATGTGTGGCATCCTGATTTTTACTTTTATGTTGCCTTGCGTTTTCGAATCAAACAAAAAACATTGACAATTTTATAATATAATTTTTATTTATATCAGATAACTTACTGTCGATATACACTGGACTTTAAATCGTTTAGTCCTTATGTGTTGCATTTTAACACTTGCTTAACTAATAGTTATTCAATTATAAATAGTTTAGTCAAATGAAACTAATAGAGAATTTTTAAGTTCAAGTTCAGCTTTATTGACATGACACAAAGGTACATTGTGTTGCCAAAGCTTTAGATTAAACAATAAACAAAAATGTTTAAACATTTTAGTTACTGACGATAAACCTAAAAAATATATAACTTAAATATTTATACATTTATATAAAAAAGCTACTCTTAAATGTTAGATTTATAGGATGCTTACAAAAATTTACAAACATTACGTGTTACAAACAGCCAAAGCTTTACATTAAACAATAATAAAAAATTTGTTGATCATGATAAACTGAAATAATCAATAACTTAAATATATGTGAATTTATATATAAAACCCACACATACACACACAAACCTACAAATTTGTTTCAATGAATGATGATGGATAAACGACCAAAAACTCACACCAAACAGACAAATAAAGTGATAGTTTAAACATATACTTTTAACTATTACCTTTGAGCAATACATTCAGTTTATAAAATATTTTTGAGCTTTATTTAAATGTAATTGTAGTGTTATTATGCTGTATGAATTCTATAGTTTTAATCCAAGCAATTAAATTCTTATTGATCATTGAGAGAATTAAAAAAAAAAACTTTCACTCAGCATTTAAAGAAAGAAAATATCCCACAAAAAACTTTAAATCTAAGAAATAAAGTTGAAAAACAAATAAATGGGACCTTGTGAATCATAAACACTGCATTGGACCGCGCTGTTTAATTAAAATATTTTATAATGCACTGGAATGCCACTGCGTGAAAGCATTCAAATATAACAAAAACCTTATAACGCAATATCACATGAAGCAATAGAAGAACACAAAACAATAAACCACCATGAAGGGAACACACTGTGACCCAAGACCATAAAACAATGCAATAAACTGAAAAACAGCCTTTACACAATTGGGGAACACTCCATTCTCACTTCATACACCAATCAATAAACAGTGAAATGCTTGCGTTGTTAAATTTGACCTTTTCTTCATGTGCTATTTATAAAGTTTAAACACTCAGACACATCTGTATAAAGTTTTAGCATTGTGATCTTATATTTTATGTTAAAGTTTTCTATTAGAATTTGGGAAACTGTTTTCCCGCTATCTTAAATCCTCATTCATCATTTGTATGCTTTTCATCAGATTTCGGCATGATGCTTCAGCACCCTGCTCTGGGTCCATCTGAGATCAGTGCATCCGCCATGGTGCCATGTCTCTCTCCCCCTGGCTCGCTCACGCTGGATGACTTCACTAACTTCACCCCTTTAGTGAAAGAGGAGCTGCGCTTTGCTATCCAGAACAAGCGTCTCTCCGGCAGGACGCTGAGCAGCACACCGAGCTCCGAGAGGGTCTGCGAGAGCAGCCAGAGTCCCTGCGAGCTCCCTCTGATGAAGCGAGAGGTCAGATTTACTCCTGTTTCTCAGATTTCACACTCTTTATGTTGAGTAAGACAGAAAGGCCATGCTTGCACAATTGCCTTGTTCATTCTCATCTAGATTTTGGGTTGCTTAAAAGGATCTATTTTGTTATTTCAGGTGGCACCAGAGGAGACCGACAGGAAAAAGAGGAGGAGGGAGAGAAACAAAATTGCAGCGGCTAAATGCCGGAACAAGAAAAAGGAGAAGACGGATCATTTACAAAAGGTATTGTAGGAAAAACCATGAGTGTGTTTGGTTTGAAGGCACTTTTCATGTCTCGTGAAGATTAAAATGGCAATGACAATACATCGATAATACAGATAGGAATTAAAAAACAAAAGGAGGATGCATTTAAAAACAGTTAGAACGTCTCTTGAGTTTATTCGTAAGGGTGTGGCGTTACCATAATCAGCCATATTCACAGTGTTAAACTAAAACTACATGTGTGGATATATAAACCCAGTGTTAAATATGAGATTAAAGCATTTGATTTGACACACAAGTGTTCATGTAGCTTTAGTGAAAATGACCACAGTGTATATAACAGTATTATTAATTATTAAAATTAAATATATAAGCAAACACTTATTTCATCACCAAACAAAAAGTGCAACATAACTATCAAGTCTTAAATTAAGATAGCTAACATTGATCGGTGTTTCAATTCAACTCCCAATGTTACGTTTATATTTAATAGTTCAACACCAGCACTGTTCATTTACCACTGTGATCTTTCCTGTGAAGGCAGCACCAATTTTTCAGTGCTCAGGGTTTTCTTTTTTTTGGTCAGGTTTGTTTCTGACTCAACCACTCGTCTCTCCCCGTTAATTTCCTATCCAAAGTCAGCACAGTTTTTTGTCTAATTAAGGCATTAAAGCATAAGAATTGATTCATTTACTGATAACTTGCACAACAATGCTTTTTTTTTTTTTCAACTCTAGACCAGAAGTCAAGTTTTGATCAGTTATTAGATACATAGTTGTGGATAAAAGCATGTCAGGTACTTGACTTACTTAAGAAAAGTTTCAGGTTGTTATTTTTTTAACGTGGGTGAAATTTAAATTTTGATTTAATGCAATTACAGGCTCTGATCGTCGTTGTGTCCATGTTATGTGATGGTTGGAAATCAAAAGGTCCAGTCATTAGTTGACAACAAATGCATACAGTTTACTTTTAACATTTATTTGTTTAGGTTGATAGCTAATGATTCAGTATATGTTTTAAATAATGAAAATATATAAATATAGATGCGGCTGGAAGGGCATCCGCCACATAAAACATATGCCAGAGAGTTGGCGGTTCATTCCGCTGTGGCGACCCTGAAAGGGAAGAAAGCCGACATGAATATGAATGAATGAATAAATATAGAAAAACAAGCAATTAAATTATTTTAAGAATTAAAAAAGCTATTTTTTTCTCAAAACTTAACTTTCTCAAATTACTTAATCAAATATCAGCAGACACGTGTCTGTAGTGAAGAAGTATTGTTTAGTTTTAACTAGTTTTATATGAAACCTTGTCAATTAAGTTGAAAGATTTGTCTTTAAAATAATTGTAAAACTTAGATATAGTTTTATTATATTTTAGAATAATAAATATGTAGGAAAAAATTATTTTAAGAATTTTAAGAAAAAATATAAGTTTATGTTGTTCAAAAGCCTTTAACATAAAATACTTCATATAAGTATAGTAAATGGTTATCTTCAATAAATGTAAATTTATTTATTTTTTATTTAAACATAAGTTATAACTAATATAAATATAAAACTTCAAATGATTTTATATTAAAACAAAGTAGAAAACCTCCTTAAATCCTTAACACTCTAAATGTCTTCTTTCTGTGTACTCCAGGAGTCTGAGAAGTTAGAGTCCATCAACGCTGAGCTGAAGGCTCAGATAGAGGAGCTGAAGAACCAGAAGCAGCAGTTGGTTTACATGCTGAACCTCCATCGGCCCACATGCATCGTCCGTGCCCAGAACGGCCACACACCCGAAGATGAAAAGAGACTCTTCCTCCAGCAGATCACAGAGACTTTCACCAGTGCCGGTAACCTCTGCCTCTCAGATCTTTAGACCCAGGTGTTGAAGCCTCGCTATGAACTCTGGGAGGTTAAACAGGACTGAACACGGGTTCTTGTCCCATGCTGCCTGCGAAGGTTGGTCTGATGACTGAGAGACTTAAAGCACTAAAGTGATGGAAGATTCACTCGGACATTAAAATCTGTTCATCAGCATGTGTTTAAAGAGATTGTCCAGACAAAAAGACCTAATTCCATCTCCCTCGGCTCTCAATCTAGCAAGCTTGAAGCCTCCACTGTAGCACTTTTTCAGCAGAAGAAAGAAACCACTCGAATATAAATTAATCTTCGTTTTGGTTGCACAATCTCTCAGTCTGAAATGCTTTTGTATGCACCAAAGCTGTATGTCATGTTCAACACCCTGGTGGTGTATGTGATGGAAAAATCTGTGTTCACACGAGGAGAGTCCGAGAATATCTGTCGAAATCATTTAAGTCAACAGGGTGATGAATGAAGTTGTTTAAAATGCATATTTCTGTGGCCTCGGCCCAGAGAGAGAGAGAGAGAGAAAGAGAAAGAGAGTACATGCCTCAACAAGTATTTCACGCTGCTATCAATCTCTCAGGACAAGCTCTGTAGATATTGCAGGAAACACAGATGAAATATAAACGAACAGGGAAGTTTGACGTGGAGTGGACTTTTAGACTATAAGGTGTCCCGCACTCATCTAACAAGGAAGTTCTTTGGCTCTCCTGTCACTCAAAGATTTCCTTGAGCTGTTGTTACAAAACTACGTGCTGGAGGCGTAGAAGTAGGAGTTTGAGAACATACCTATGTCTAATGTCACATCTTTCACATATACAAGTTGAAAAACAACAGAACCATTATAGCTTGGGAGCTTTGTACAAGTTTGAACAAACAACCTCCAGTGACGTTTCAGTCTGTTTATTAACAATAGCAAATTGTTATTTATGGAGTCTTTGTTCAGGTTTATAAATGCTTTTCTCCTTGAGCAATTCGAGCCATAGATAGGTGGATCCAGAACCCTGAGGCCCTATGTGTATCTAATGTTCATATAACCAACGAAAGAAAGCATTACTGTTTTTGTTTTGAGGTTTCTACCATGAGAACTGGGACTGTAAAGCTGTTAAATCGCACCTGCCTTTGAGCTTAGACTCTAAAAAACGTTCTTCACTCAATGTACAATTTTTAAGCTAATAGTTAGAGCGAAATTTTACATTCAGTCAATTTGTTTTAGTTTTTTTTAATTGACAACAAACTTTTCTTAATTGGTTTATCAAATCACTCTGACGCAGACTGAGACAATTGAGTGAACATAGTTTTTAAAAATAGTCAACAGCCACTAAAATAAAAACGTAACCAACTAAACATATTGACTTGACTGAATTATACTTTCGAAAGTCGACAAACGTTTAGTAGTTGGTTTTTCTAAAGTGTAGATCATAAAACCAACCCTGACTGAACAGCGCAAAAAAGTGTGATAACCAAACCAAAACCATAATTTTTAAGCATTGTTATGTTATGTTATGTACTATAAGCGACGCAGGCGTCAGGTTTTTGTGTGTCCGTGTGTATTTAATTTCCTTTGGTATGTACAAAAAAAGCCATATGATACTACTGATATTACATGTGTTTTCAAATAAAGCTCCATGTTGTGGATAAACCAGATTTCATCCAGCGCTTTAAAATTAAAACTCATGACTGTGCAAATAATGCCTGTTATAACCTATTTATACGCCAATACTGAGCTTTGTTCTGTTTTTGTTTTTATACATTATCAAAAAATAAAACTATGTACAAATGAACCTGAAACTGGTTTTTATTACGCTGAAATAACTACACTGCATCAGAAAGCCCACACCTTCAAATCTTTTTTTTTTCAGCAAGAACTTGGCGTGCTCGAGATGCATTTATAGACGTGTTGTGGATTCTGGACGGCTGGCGTACGTGCTGGTGCAAACACTGAGTGCACTCGAGTTCACCTTGACACCGAGCGATGATTAAGCACTTTTTCCACAGTATTTCTGTTTAGGAAGCCAGTAGATTTTCAGTACAATAACTCCTAGAATAAAGGGTGAAAGGTTTAAAAAAAAATCTATGGTTCCTTGGAATCTCATGCAAGACTGTGAACAGGGATTTATCAAGCTGCATTTTCCTCAGAACTCTAGAACAATTTATTGAAAACAACTCGACTTCTAGAAAACATTCTTCAAACTTGTACTTCGAATGGTTATTCGAATAAAAAATTACTCAATAAAGTTAGCATTTGGAGAAAGGAAAGTTAGAACTTAACAGAGAAATCTAAATTATGATATTATAGACTTGTTTAGACTTGTGTTTTTACTAATTGATTTTGTTACCATAATGGTCTACATCCTAGTTTCCTCTCAATATGTAATTTTTTTACATTTAAGTTCTAAGAGCCCCTTTTAACATCAAAGTGGATTTGTTTTAGACATTGACAGAACTCAAAGTATTAGTTTTATAAGAACAAACAGATATTAATAGGACTTTGATTTAAAGTTACTGCTTGTTTCTTGCTGTTACGTGTAAAATGTGATGACAAACTCCAGGAAATTACAGCAACTTCCAGCGGTCAGAAATATCTCGGGACTGGATTTGAACAAAGTTTCTCAAATTCTTTATTTTGCTTATTTTGGTGCATTAAAAAACTGATTTATTAAGCTTAAAAGGTGCAATTCTAGGCAAGAAAGACAGAATAGTTTTGTTTCTGCCATTTGGTGTTCTATCAAATTTTGCTACCCTGAGACAATTACCTACCACGTATGCTAGGAACTAAAATTTTGTTTTAAACGCTTTCCAAATTTTATTTTGTTTATTAAACAATTTTTAGGTTCATAACAAAACATTAATATAGCCATGTTAAATTATGTATTGGAACATTTTAATTATATATTTATAAAAGCATGTCAAATTGAGATTAGTTCGCATTTTCATGGTAAAAATGCACTATTGTTCTCAGTTTAAAGAGAATAGGCTAATTTACTCTATTATAAAATATTTACTTTGTAAATACTTTTTTATGTTAATGATTTATTGTTTCGTTGTATTAACCCTTTCAGACCATATGCCCATGTTGTTAGTTTTTTTTTTTGCTTCTGGAAAATTTCACTCTGCTTAAAGCTTGTTTCTGTAATTTTAATAACCCAGTAAAAAGCTCGTCACACTTTTAACTTGTAAAATCTACCCCACTGATGAGCAACACATTGATTTGTATTCGGCACTCTTTAGATCAATTTATTTGTTCCCGGATGTACTCTGTTCTTTAAAGCATTTGTTTAATAATAAGTTCGTTTAACACCTTACTTTGGTTTCTTTGTACTGGAGCACTCCCCTGTACTCAAAAACGTATGTTTTCACACACACATGGCAATAAAGTTGATTGGTTTAAACATAAGCAAACATTAGTAAAGATTGTATTGATGCTGCAGGGATTTGAGGGACTTAATTTGAGCAGCTCATCTGTTTTGAACTATTTTGGACTAAAGTGTACATAAAGACAAGAAACTAATTTTGTTTCTTAAGCCTTAAAAATGGGAAAAAGGGGGAAATCAGGTTTGAAACGTTATTCTAAAGTGTGAGGACTGAAGATTTCAGACTACAACACAATCTGCATCTGACAGTGAGCTGGAAGTGACCCTGACTCCTTCCATTATGACCTGATTATCACAGTAACGCTGCTGCCCTTTACCCTGACAGAGTGTGAACCGGCACGCTGCCGCCCTTGCCAATCACATATGCAATCAGTGGAAATTTCACATCCTGATGCAACCATATAAAGCTCTTGCAATGGAATCTACAGCTGTCTCAGAGGCTGTTGTAATTCTCTCTAAAAACATCACACTCATTGACTTTAAACAGGATCATGCTGATTCACAACAGGGAACATTTAGCGAACAATTTTTGCAAGATTCCTTACATCACAATGAGTAGTTTTCAATATGTCATCATTTCACCTTAAATAAAAAAACATACATTGAAACAGGTGGTGATTTAAAGAGAAGTGTAGACAACTTCCTTCCCACATTCGAATGAAATGTCCCATGTTTTTTTTGCTTGGAGCTCAAGGAAGTCAAGCTTCAGTGGGAAGTTTAAGGTTCGTATATCTGCTAAAGTTCCTGTTTATTTCTAGAGTTAGACAAGAGAAGGCAAGCACCTAGTTTTGCTACAAGGAACTTCTAGAGAAGGAAGGAATGGTTAGCATAAGAGAAGCTGTTAATTCCCTATACTGATAAGCATTTGCATGTGGTACTGATGTGGCAACTATATCAGTTATGCCGTCTATCTTCCTGATAGGCTTCTGGTGAGTTTGAGAACTTGAGATTTCTGCTGAACAACATAAATATGCAAAGTGTGGCAGTACATTTGTGAGCATCTGAAAGCCACATTACACTGCATAAAAGGAAGGGTGAAAAACTTTTAGGAAGTAACCGTTGTATTCACTTAACCGAGCCTCATTAGTAACAATTTCAGACTTTTTATTACCATTGTAGAGAATCCACATAAATGTCAGCTACATTTTCAGCAAACGTAATGAAAACATAAATTATATTTATATGCTTATGCGTTGTTGGGGAAATTTTTGTTCACTCTTGGATGATTTTAATATGTCATTAATATGTCATATTTTTATCATTTTTTATTTAAACAAATCTTTTAATTAAACTCAATACTGGCTAAAAATACAACATGTTTTTAAAATGCAGGACAAAAGCACTAAATTACATGTTTGAAATGTAAAAATGGAATCTGAAACTTGACTTTTTTTAAAATCATGGTTTAGAATGTGAAATATTAGTAGCAACATTGACTTTCATCCATTTTAGTTTTAATCAGAAATTTTTCCTCCCTCATTTACTATGAGTGGACATTATTTTAATATTGACTTCACATTTTTAACGCAATCCTCTATTCATTCAAAATAATGTTAATATTTTCCCTGGTTGGCAAGAGGTAAACTATCAAGGTATAATAAAAAACCCTTTTATGGTTGTAAGCAAACAGCTCAGTTTCTGTATTTTACATAGAGTGATATAGTACAACAGCATAAGATAGTGAGGTGTGTGCGAGACTTATTTGTACTTACCTTGACAAAAACAAGGTAAGTGGGGAACAAACAGAACCTCATTAGTAAACTTTTCAGACTACTTATCATCAATGTAGATAATCCACAACAACATTAGGTTACACTTTCAGCAAGCCTCCATGTGTTTTTTTATGCATTATTTTTATAACACTTGTGTTGTTGAGGACACTTCTGTCCTCTGTGGGATGGTTTAAAGTCTTAATTTGGCCATATCTTTCAGCAATGGTAATGATTTTTGGTGAAAACGTATTTTTACACTTATTTTGAGAAAGTCAAAATGCTTTTCTCATTTTAACAAATCTTTTAATAAACCTCAGTACTTGCTAAATATACAAAATGTTTTTAAAATTGAGGATTTTTACTCTTTAATTGCTATATTCATAAATGATGTCACTGATTTTGGGGGTAATAACAGAAAATTACATGTTTTAAATTTAATTTTGAAAAAAAACCTTTATCATGGTATAGGCTCTAGGGCTTGTTAAAAATTAGTGGTTTCGCTGATTCAGATCAAAATTTTCTTCCCTCACTTGCTATAAGTGGACATTATTTACCTGATTATTTCACATTTTTTTGAACACCATCATCTAATCATGCAACATATTGTTGGTATTTTCCCTGGTTGTAAAACTTGGTACCATCAACAACCCTTTTAGGTCTGTAAGAAAAAAGCTCAGTTTCTGTAATTTACATGGAGTTATATGGAGTATAACAGCACAAGATAGTGAGGTGTGTGAGAGTGTGACACCTTTTTTAATCATATTAAACATCTCAGAACTAAACGAAGTTAATAAAAAATAAAGTAAGTGTATTCATGTACTTGCTGCCTTTTGATGCAGAAAAGTACAGGCTGAACAAAAATAAGGTAAAGAGGAAAAAACTTTCACACCATCCATTTTGTATCAATAGTTCATTTTAACCTCAAATTGTATTCTATTTATTCTTAATTATTACATAATATTACTAATTCTTTTTGTTATATGTTGTGTGCTTCTTATCTGTACTGATCAATTAATGAATCAACTATTTATCTATCTATCCATCCATCTATATGTCAGTCCGCCAATCTATCTGTCTATTTATCTGTCTATCCACATGAGGTAAACATACTATACTAAACATTTTATAGCTGTTCCTAAAACCATATAACAAAATCAAAACTCTGAAGTAAAATCTTAATTCTACCTTTTCTCGTGACTGATATTTTGAAAAGATGTAAATTTGAATATATTCAGTAAGAGACAGTTGAACTTTAACCAATTTACAGTAGCTATGGTATATTTAACTTAATTCTAACAGAATATTTTGCTTGTTAGCATCCACCTGGGGGCCAGAACTTTTCTTAGGGAAGAGAAAAGTAGAAGTGTGAATACCACTCTGGTTTGGAAGATAAAAGGAAGTGACAAAAAAAGTAAAAATCAAACCTTAAAATGACCCTCTTCAGTAAGGCCTAACTCTTTGCTTTAAACTCACAATTTTTTTGTTTTGTTTTTAGTGGTGATTGCATCGAAAGTGCATAAAGTAATATTTCACCACAAAAAAGGAACATTTGCTCAAGTGACCAGGAAGCAACAACATGACTGACTGACTGACTGACTGTGTGTGTGTGTGTGTGTGTGTGTGTGTCTGTGTTATCAGCCAATAACTGTGGATGATGTTATGTAGTTCAGGTCGCATGATCACGATGGTGACAATGAAACAATTGGAATCAATTTCAACTCTTATCTGATTTTCCATCATAAGTTTTAAGTTTCAATTACAGGTCAATTTATTGAACAGATTCACAGGAAAAAGAACTATTTGGTTTTGCTCAAATGACACTTAAACTGTGAGCAAAGGTTTATTTTAGGCACTGTAGTTTCATTGAATGACGTTTAAGAATGTGTCAACACACTGAAAAGGTGCTAAACCATTTGAAAACCAGTCCTTGGGCATTTTTGTATAGACAGGAAGCAGATTTGTAGCTTGCTTGCTGGTTATTCTGTGGCTTAGAGGGTTCACTTAGTGGTTATTGAGTCGATTCTCATAAGCACCAAAAGTTGATGTAACAGTAATTTCAGTAAGACATATGACAGCATTTGTTTGTGCATCCTGAGGTTAACCTTATTAGACAACACAATCGTGACTTACTTCTATAAGATATTAATACAATGACAGTATAAGGAACACACATTTTCACTTTTGATTCTGAACATTGTGGGTTAAGTCCGAAACATTTAAAGCATGATATCTTGTAATGTCATTTGATATCAACTTTCATGTTTATTAAAATGAGCGACATTAATTTACTCTAAAACTATGGTTTGTTTTAACATGGGTGAATTACAAAAGAAGCACTTTAAGTACAATTTATTAGCTATGTGTCATGAACATCATCGAGGCCCTACACAGGTTTACATAGATGTGCCAACAGACCTTATTATCGGGCTCATTCCACAGTTGAAAAGAGGGCACAGGGGTTCATGGGCGCTGAGGGCACCTGTCAAGCGTTGCTGTTCCTTTATCAGTAGCTGAACTTCCTTCCTCAGGAAACTGTTCTCCTGTTCTAGACTCTCGTAAGCCTACCGGACCACAGAAAACAAAACACATCAAATGCTACAGATCGTAAAACTGCTGGGCTGGTGACGGGTTAATATCTCACACGAATAAGAAAAGAGCAATGTAATTGACTGCACAAATTACAAATAAAAGTATTTTATAAGTAACTGGGAGACAGTGCAGAGAGTACAGAATAAGTGTAATGTGCTCATGGTTTCTGGTATCAGTTGAAGGCGAGCAGAAGCGTTCTGTACAAGATGTAGACTGACTTGGTGTTTTCCCACATAGAGGGCATTATGGTAGTATAAGTCTGAACTAATACAAACTGTTTGAAAAAACAATGTGGTTCAATGTTCCTCTCTAACCTATCCTCATCATTTATCACTCATCCTGCAGCTGATGCTGATCACTTGTTTGCTGTCTGTGTTACAGTTTTCTAACCATTGTTTCTCCATTTGTTAGTTCCTGTTTTGTCTTTGTTTGTTTAGTTTTTTTCAGGTCCTGTCCGGCGAACCGTATCGATGGATATTAAGTTTGTATATTCTTTATGCTGGGGAGTGGATTAGCGCCTGCCAGATCTCTTCGACTTAAAAAAGGTTTAAACCTAGAAAGAAGGAGAATCAAAAAGTGTCTTAACCAGAGCAAATTTGCTGATATGTTTCAAAGAGCTGTCTAATATATCTCTCCCCAGTTTTTAACAGCAACACTCATTTGAGGGGTCAGAGTAGCACGGCCAGTGGGATTATCTTGTTTAATTGCTTTTAACACAATAGTCTAAGAACTTGCATGATTGTCAACTTCCTTTTCAGCGCTCCAAAAATCAGGTGTTAGCTAGTTGCAGCTTTCTTTGTGATTTAATTTTATTTATCACTCATTTTCTAATATCTGAGCCCTTCCACATTCTGCAAACAATGATGAAGCTGATATGAAAGCAAGGAAAGGCATCTCAGACTGGAGAGGACCTGGTGAGATCAGATGGAGCTTGCTGACCTTATGTAACTCATCAGCTTTGCTGGTTTGTCTTTTGCGGCTCTTCTGTGCAGCAACTCGGTTCTTTTCTCTTCTTTTCAACTTTTTCTCTTCATCTTCAGAGCTCTGCAACATTTTACAACGAAATTCTAGATGTTATACAATCAACAGTTCAAGAGTTAACACATAACTAAACAAAAATTTTTTGTACATTTAAAAGTGAGTACGTTATGACTTATGACTGTAGAATGCAACAAAGGCAAATATAAATAACAAATAATCAAATCTAAAGATCAAGTTAAAAAAAAAGTCTACAAAAGGAAAATACCTCACTCTTTGGGGAAAGCTGTAAAGCGTGAACATCTTTGGTAAAGTTGTTCTCCCCCTCAGAAGAAGACATCTTCGAATTGTTGAGAGCACTTTTAAAGTCTCCTCACTGTAAACTTATCGTATGGTTAGGTAAAATAATTACGCGGAGATAATTATCTCGTCGCGAGCATATTAAAGCCGGCTGTCAGCAGCGGGCTGCCTGAGGTAAACCTTGGTGACTACTGTTACTCACAAACGCCTGCGGCGGATGTTCTCTGAAGTCACGTGACGATGTTGAAGCTTTCCAGAGAGCAGCATCTATATAGTCTCTAACCTCAGAACATCTCTTCTACAGCTGCCAGAGCATTCCACATAGATGGACGTTATTAATGCAATGGTTTATAGGGAAACAAATAGAAGCGAAACACTTTTCATTTAAAGATATTCAAGGGATGTTATAATAACTAATAAAATCTTTCAATTTGTTTTTAATATTTTTATTATAATGACCAAAAGTAGAGTTGAAATTAAATTAATCTATTGAGTACCTGCTATTATTAAAGCCCCCAAGCACAAACGCAAATCTACATTTTATTTCTATGTTTTTTTGTTATAGTTAAATACAGGATAAAAAGTCAGGAGAAGGGGAGGAGGGGGAGGGGGGTTGCGGCCTATCAGCTTAAATATTAAGCGTGTCATCCTCGTTTGTTGTAAATGTTGTCAAAATGCTGTATGAAGATTTGTTTTCATTGTATGTCATTCTCAAATGCATTAATAAAAAATAAATAATCAACTGCGTTTAATGTCTTTAATTTTTTTTTTTACAATTTTTAATGAAAAGTTTTTCAATGATGATATACCAGGCAAGGAATTTAAATCTAACAACCCTCCATAAAAACACAGTTACCTAAGTGCTTACATCTTTTAGTTAACTATAAAAATTATGTTTATGTGTTTGCTTATTGGCGTCACGGTGGCGCAGTGGGTAGCACGGTCGTCTCACAGCAAGAAGGTCGCTGGTTCGAGCCTCGGCTGGGTCAGTTGGCATTTCTGTGTGGAGTTTGCATGTTCTCCCCGTGATCGCATGGGTTTTCTCCGGGTGCTCCGGTTTACCCACAAGTCCAAAGACATGCGGTATAAGTGAATTGAGTAAGAACAATTGCCCATAGTGTTAAAGAGTGCATGTGTGTGTGTGTATGTTTCCCAGCGATGGGTTGCGGCTGGAAGGGTATCTGCCGCGTAAAACATATCCCAGAGAGTTGGTGGTTCATTTCGCTGTGGCGACCCGGAAAGGGAATAAAGCCGACATGAAGATGAATGAATGAATGTTTGCTTATTGTGACCAAATTTCACATTCAAAGATAACTCTAAACTCAACAATTAAGTTAAAAGTCATAAACATACTCTAACCTAATCTTACAGAGACAAACTAAACTTACAAACTCTTAAGCTTTGAAAGCTGGTTCTTTGTTGATCCACCAGATCCAAGTTAGCAATGCGCCAACACAGCAATTTTTTAATCTTGGGAAGGCTTGCATACTAATTATCCTAAAAATGTATAGAATAAATATTAATCTATTCATTTAAATAGAAGAAAACAAATAACATCAGTAAGTTTCCTCTGTAATTATTTTAATATGATACATTTGAAACATCTGCTATAATGCTTGATGAAGCTAGACATGTAGAACACATCAAAAGCAAACCATTTTGGTCTTGTGGTTTGAACTTGGGCCAAATTACAACACTTCCCTAAGATAAGAGAAAGTGGTGGCATTAAATTTCACTACTTGGGTTATACAGACAACACACTCAAATAAGACCCAAAACGCTCTCAGCACTCAGAAGAAAATCAGCAGGTCTTCACACCATCACCCTTTAACTTCCCACGAACAGAAAAGCATAGCCTGGGTCACTGTTTCATTTAACCTTTTTGTTTACAGTTTAAAAATCAAAGCAAAAAAAGGCAAAAGAAAGAAAATCTCTCAAATGAAATCTGTAGTGATCCCTCAATTATGAAGATGTTTAAAATAAAGATGTTCCAATGCACTATGCATGTATTTGTGTATATTTATGCATGGATGTATACATACAAAATATTTTAGCTAATTTTTGGGGGATTTTCATATGTGTAATTTTACCATAGAAAGCTATATTAACCATAGTCATTAATATTTAAAAAATAATGGTATATGGAAACAAATGATTGTAGAGTTTAGTGAAATGAAGAGCTTAGAGATACAAACAAAACATTTTCCTCATAGTTTTTTTTTTCTTGGCGTGGCAGTTAAAGCGTTACTTTCGTGACCTTGGCTAGTGGTACATAGTCTGCCCTGGACTCAGAATCAGACGCAGCTCTTTTGATGTTGGATGGAAGTCTCTGGAGATGCTTTGGACAGACATCAGGTCCTGTGCTTCTAAAGACCTCTCTGTAAGTCTGTACGGACTCCGCTGAAGGCTGCATGTCAAGGACCTGACGCAAACCCTCTGCTGCTTGCGTCAGACTTTTCAGAGACTAAGGAACAAAACGGGCATAAAAAATTGAGTTATAAAGCTGACCATGGAATCAATGTAAAGACTATTACCTTCAAGACAGTGCTGGCTTGTTTGAACACTGTAGGTGCAACAGCGGATATGTTACTAATGACTGCACCTGTGGAAACAAGGTTTGTAAGAGGTTATTGTTGCATGAAGTAAGGGAACAATTTTGATGAATGGAGGGGTCACAACAAACACCTTGATCTGGATCTGGTTTGATCTCTTGTGGCTTCACAGCCTGCTCATAGAGAACCTAAAATAAAAGATTAAAAACAAAACGAATGAATCTCAAACAAGTAGGTGCTTTTCATTTATGACTAAACCAAACTGTTGACTATTTCCAGAAAAAGAGTCAAAGTTGTTTTCGTTTTCTGGCATCATTTAACAAGCACAAGTTTATTTCCAAACAAATTCTGACATCTAGTGGACAGAGGCGGAACCTTTTGTTTTGTTACAAACGTCAAGAACATGTTTTTTGGATGCTTCTTCTGTTTAGCAATTGCTTCTACATTATACAAAATTATAACTATACATACACACATATATACATATTGGATAACAGTACATTACAAAAATACTTTGTCAAATAGTTAATAAAGTTTAGATCTATTAGAAACTAAATTGCAAAATATAGAATATAATACATTAATAATTAGCTAAGTGTTGCAGTCTGAAAAACTTGGTTGTCTAGATTAAAAGGTTTGTGTTCATCAAGGTCCATTTCAGTATTTAATGAAGTTAAGATTGAAGTTACCTCAACACGTACTTATGAAACAAATTTAGTGTATGATATTGACTCCAACACATAAATAAATAGGTTGATTTTGACAGATTAATTAAAAAAAATCAAAACATTTACACATTATTCTCAGTACATAACATAAAATTATGTCAGTATGATGAATGAACACGCTGACTTACCAAAAGTTTTCTCTCTGCTCTTAGTGATCTTATAACCTGGTTGCGTATTTGTTGTGGATACAAGCTGCGTTTGGTGGCTGTCTCCACAATCTTCTCATCCAGAATTTCCTTCACTGTGCTCTCATAGTCTAAACAAGCAAGCAATGCATTTTAGTTCAGTGTGGGAATACTGCAGCTCAGTCAAAACAAAAATTCTGTCATCAATTCAATATTGATAGATAAAAATATCCACAGGAATAATTAGACTTGGAAACTTTTTGGGCTCTTGAAAGTATCATTTATAAAAGATAGTAATATAGTAAATGTAGAATACAATTTTGTGTGATTGAACACATAAGGTATGTAATTAATGATACAATGTAAAGTCACTAGCCTCTTAAAGTTATATAGGACAGTTGCAACAACTAACCTTCACAGATTTCCTCTGACGCCTCTTCCCATGACAAACCACCTATAACTAAATTTTCTTGCACGGTAAACTCGAAATTCTAAAGAACACAAATTGTTTACATTGGTGAAAACAACTACTGGCTCGAGTTTAAATACGGTTTAAACAAATGAAGAATAAAAACAGGAATAATGACCCTAATAAATCACAACTTCAGCAAAGCGTTAACCAACTGTGAATAACGTAAACCAATTATTGAAACATTAACGTTAAGTTAACGCTAACCAGACTTACCACAACCATTTCTCGCAACAGTTTTGCTTTGTCGTCCTCTGACATATGACATTGACCTTCAAATAATTTATTAAATAAGCCTTTGTACTTTTCAATCTGACAACGAACCATATGTTTAGACTTTACTTGCACTCGAAAATCAGCTTCTCTCACAAGTTCTTCCGCCATGTCAGCTGCCGCTAAATTTCAAAATAAACATCGGAAACGGAAGTCATACTCTTACTGCGTTTAGAAAAAAATAATCTCGGGTAGAAACGTCTACACAGAAGAAAGGTTCTTACCACACACTTCTAAAACTGTTGTCAAAACGTTCCGCTTTTGAAAACAGATTGGCAGCACGTATATGTAAACTTATCATGACTAGAGGATTTATTGACTGTCACTGTCACTTGGGAGCCAGTGAATTTACAACGGTAAGAAACAATGCTGTAAAAGTCATGGTAAACACTGACTTATGAGTTGAAATTTAACCTTAACATTCTGTAAAAAAGACATCTCCATAAAGTGGCATTTATTTTACCACATTTAATTTAAAACGCACTTTAACTTTGAAGAAAAGGGTTAAATAGTCGTCAATGTCATGTTTTTTTATAAAAATAATTAGAAAAAGATAAATTGTTACAGAACCTCATTGTAGTTTTTTTGTATGTTTGTGTATGTGTTTTACTCCTACAGGACATAGACAATGTACTCATGAGAGCTGAAAGGGTACGTTTTTTTTTAGATAGCTAGAATAAATTTTAGAAAGCTGAACTGCCTGTATGGAGCCTCTCCTAATTGTGTAATGTGATTTAGGCTGGGGTGAATGCCCTTGTGGCAGTTACAGAAGGAGCCAATGAGTTTGAGAAAGTTATTCAGCTATCAAAACGGTAAGCTGAACTGTACTCACAGCTCTCGTGTAGAAACTTTAGGGTGAAAACTGCCATTGTGAGGTCTCCTGAACCTAAATGATTTCACTTGTGCACACACTCCTTATGCATTCATGGGCTTTAACACATGTGGTTTTAACAATATTGAATGTTTTTAAAAAGATATCCAGGTTTTGTGTTTCCTTGTTTTGGCATCCATCCCCTTCAAGATAATGGGCAAGACTTGCGCTCTGCAAAAGTTCAGGTCAGAGTGTTCACAGATTCCAGAGAAATATCACTTTACTTAGGAGTTTTTTAGTAGACACGTAACAGATTTTCTTTTAAACAGGATCTGGAGCCATTCCTTCATTTGTTTCAGAAATACAGATATGAGATTGTTGGAGTTGGGGAGGTAGGTTTAATTTTTTGTGTAAAAATATATAATTACATAAACTGCAGGGCTCCAACACTCCAGGAATTGAATAAGACAACTACCCTTTTTGTATTGTAAAGCTCCTTTTTTAGCTTTTGATACACCATAAAGAAGAAAAAACTTTTTTTAACAGAAATGTACCACGTCAACAATTACAGACATTTACTGTTCTTTTACTTTGCAGTCATACACAATTACAAAACAGTTAAAATGCAATACAATTTCAATCTTTTAAAAAGATGAAGAAAATATAATAACAGTAACCAAACATATTTTACAAAATATAAAGAGAGAAATGTGAGAATAAACTGAGGGAACCAAAAAAACAAGTTCAAAATAGACTTCTCCATAAAATGCAAGCACTGTTTGGTATAAGTATAAGGGGTCATATTTTAAAATAATTTAATGTAGTTTAAAAAATCGTTTCTATTTTGTTTTGAACATCGTACTATCAGCTTCAAATTCTCGTATTAGTTCCCATATTATTGCACCATGAATGCTTTTCATGAGTAATGACAGTCAAACCTGCTAAAGGCGACTCTATCCTTTGGAATGTAGATTTATTATCATCTTATCAATAGATGTCTATAGATAGCCTTCCAATAGATGGAGCTTCTGAATTGAGACAGTGCTAACGAAAAACCTCGCTGTCAAAAACAAGCAAACAACTGATCTGTGATAATATCCTCTGTTGTTGTGAGCTCACGGAAGCTTAACCTCACATTCCTAAAGCAGATTATAGAGATCAGTTTGGTATCTCATGAAAGTATTGTGTGGTGATCCATTCAAACATATTTTCTATACAGATCGGTCTTGACTTTACTCCCTGGTATGCAAAAACAACTCAAGAGCGCGACGAGCAGATGAAAGTCTTCATAAAACAACTTGAACTTTCCAAAGAACTGGACTTACCAGTGTGAGTTGCTGGAAAATTTCAACAGCAATATGGTTTGCTTCATTTTAGCCATCATATATTGTAAACTCTGTTGTCTTATCTTATAGGAATGTACATTCCCGGTCAGCTGCAAAGGTTGCCATATCAACGATGAAAGAACTGGGTGAGAGCCAACCAATCATTGTGTCTCCGTGACCTTTTCGATCACTGTGATTTATTGTGTAACTCTAGTTTTATGTCCAAAGGGATCAAACAGGCGCTATTGCATAATTTTGCTGGAAAGCCTTCAGTTGCCATGGAAGCAGTTCAGGCTGGATTTTACTTCTCTTTTCCACCTGCTGTCAGCAGAAATTAGCAGGTTTGATAACGTTTCTCATTTAAGTATGCGTCATGCTCCTTTGTCAAAGAGTCGTTTTAAAGTGTGATAAGTAAGCAATAAAGCAATGGGGCCCTACAGGTCTCCTAGAACCCAGTGCCACGTCACTTATTTTTTAAGTTGCACATTTAATTTACATTTTTTTCTCTACTTCTTTAAATGCAGAGGGTAAAACTAATCAGACGGATTCCACTGGAGCACATTTGCCTTGAAACTGACTCTCCAGCATTGGGCCTTGACAAACAAGTACGTTCTGATCTTTTGTTGTCACAGACTGCGATTATTCTGTTTAAACTCTGTTTTTAACTCTTCTTGCTTTTTAGGTTAGAAACGAGCCTGGAAATGTAACAATCTCTTGTGAATACATTGCAAAAGTTAAAGGGGTATCTTCTGATGTTGTTATTGATGTCACAACGCAAAATGCACTTCGATTATTTTCCAAATTAAAATTAAAATCTTAGAGATGTTATTGTTATTTATAGTCACATTCAATTGAGGACAACTGAGTGTTAAAAAATTTTTTTAAAACGTTTTTGGACTGTGAGAGGAAACTCATTCATTCATCTTCATGTCGGCTTTATTCCCTTTCGGGGTCGCCACAGCGGAATGAACCGCCAACTCTCTGGCATTTTTGTTTTACGCAGCGGATGCCCTTCGCAGCCACAACCCATCACTGGGAAACATTCACACACACATTCACTCTTTAACACTATGGGCAATTGTTTTTACTTATATTGCATGTCTTTGGACTTGTGGGGAAACCGGAGCACCCGGAAAAAACCCACGCGATCACGGGGAGAACATGCAAACTTCACACAGAAATCCCCTGCCCCAGCCGAGCCTAGAACCAGCGACCTTCTTGCTGTGAGACGACCGTACTACCCACTGCGCCACCGTGACGCTGAGAGGAAACTGAAGTCAGTAAATAGTAAATTCACTCTTAAAAGATAGAAACTTCTGACTTTCTTACTCAGTGCTGTCGAACTTAAACATTTGTAAACTTTTTTTTATCCTTGTACAGAAAATTAATGGATTATCAAAAACCTCCATTTCTGAACGAGAAACATGTTTTGTTTAATTTGATCCACTGTTTATGAAAAAAAAAAATCGAAAATCACAATTAATCGTTATGTCTTTTTATTGATGTCTGGAACTCAGATGAAAACAGAAGCTGACTGAAGTGTGCATTTCTTCACACAAGATGAACTCTATCTGGAAGCACACAAAACAAATATAATTTTATGATGAAAAGATATCTGTGATTGTGTCCCGCAGTCTGAAATTAGTGTTAAACCATTATACAATAATATCTACCGTGATATTATATTACTATTTCTGAAGTTAGTCAAATTTGTAAAACTGCATTTAACATGCAAATATGGTTGACTGAGTTGACTGAAATTAAATCGTGACAATGGCTTAGCTACAATGAATCTTTTACTTGCCATTAAAGTAACTTTAGGTCAATATAAAGCAGGTTCACGATATACAATTACACAAATATGGAAGGATACAAGTAATATTGCTTCTACAATGCTATACATATAAATGGTTGCTTTCGTTTAAATAGTAATACGCTTTTATGAACTATATACAGTTATATTCAAACAGCTTTTCTCACATTGGTCCTCAAAGTGTCTCCTCTCGGGATGCGCGGTCTCAGCACCGCCGCTCTGCATCCAGGCGCTGCGCTCTTCCGGTCTGGGGGTCTGCAGCGCGCTAAACTCACCGCCGCTCCGCAGGTGGCAGCGGAAGTGCTTTCTTTGAGGCAGATTCCAGAAATTACGAGCCGTCTCCACGCGACACCAGGACTCTCTCTGCATGTTCACCTCGTGTAGTTGTTCTGCCGTCAATTTCGCCATGCGAATTCCCTTCTAGATCGCTTTTTAGGAAGAGATACAAACTAACGTATGGTCGTTTACGCTCGTCACCATGACGACCACTGTGCCGGATGTTGTTAGCGCAGGTGGTACAGTAGTGGTTCAGAATAAAGAAAACGAAGATAAAAATGATTCTATATTTCAAATGGCCAAATAAGAAAGTAAATTTCCAACGCCTTAAAAAGTTTTTCTTAAATATGCCATAAATAGAGCGCAATAGTTTGAGATAATTTATCTTTATTTTATTATATAATCTTATCAAAAAGCTTTTAAGTGCTTTGCAATCTGGAAGCTTTCGTTAAATAGCCTCATAAGGATGGTCTAGAAAAAAAAGTGGGCTAGAGATGCCCAACATTTGATCTAATGAGATTTATGTTTATATATGGAATTAACTAAATAATGAGTTACTGATGTATGGTTTCAATATGTCTTCTAAAAACAACAAACAAGGAGGTTATTATATGAATACGGGGCACACGTAAAAGCAAGGGGACAGATAGATTAAGAGAAAAACACACATTTTAAAAGTTACTGTAGAAGAAGCAGCAGCAAAAATACTTTTCCCATTTGTCTTCCAAAAATAACAAACAGAGTGGTTATATAATATGAACAAGAAACTAACGAAAATTCAAGGGGACAGATAGAATAAGAGAAAAACACGTTTGTTTTAATCAATTAACTAAAGTTTAAATTACTTTTTTTAAACAGGTTTATATAAATATATAATTATATATGAAATTAACTAAATCCTGAATTCTTGCCTAAAAAAAACAATAAACAGGGGTTATAATATCTTTCCGTACAGTAGAGAATGAAAGTTTTGCTCAAATTTAAAGCAGGTATGGGATGTACTCTTCTGAGCTCTTCTCATCTTTGAGGCTGGTCTTTCGCCCCGCCCACGAGCTCACTGGTTGGCCCGTGCCGAGCCTATAAATCCACTTACAGTGGCGCAAGCTAAAGCGGGGTAAGCAAATCCAACGCGTATGTAGACATCACGCCATTATCATCGTCGTCATCACTACTCGCGTGTATCAGAAGCCGGCAGCTATCAGAAACGTGGCTGCTATTTTTAATTACTCGCCGTATCAAGAGCACACTGTTATCTCCTTGTTTCACGCGCTCCGGCAAGCGTTCCGAACATGAAATGAAATAGACTCTCGTGTGTACCACAGAAATTGTTATTCGATTCGGAATGGTGGCAGGTGAGCTTCTACAGGAGCCGCATCTTCTGCCTGACAGCGGTGCGGATGAAGCAAACACGGACGAGGACACCAGCTACAAGGAGCTCTCCAACGGCTCGGTCCAAATAATGCTGGACCCGAAGGTACTGGAGCAGGAGCTTCCGCCGCCGGATGAGAAAGAGGCCATGCTTCCCGCCGAGCGGAACCAAGATGCGCCCGAAACGAGACTCTACTGGCGGCGCTTCGCTGTTCTGGCTGTCTTCAGCCTCTATTCACTGGTCAACGCCTTCCAATGGATTCAGTACAGCATCATTGCGAACATCTTCAAGGACTATTACAGCGTCCCGACCATCATGATTGACTGGCTCTCGGTGGTCTACATGGTCGCGTACGTGCCTTTGATATTCCCCGCGACGTGGCTGCTGGATAAGAAGGGACTGAGGCTCACAGCGCTGTTAGGGGCCGGCTTGAACGCCCTCGGCGCGTGGGTGAAGTGTGCCAGTGTTGGCCCTGGACTCTTCTGGGTCACTATGGCGGGACAGATCATTTGCTCCGTGGCTCAGGTGTTCATCCTGGGCCTGCCTTCCAGATTAGCCTCGGTTTGGTTCGGCCCGAGAGAGGTTTCCACAGCCTGTGCTACAGCTGTGTTGGGCAATCAGGTGTGAACTTTTAATGGTATATTGACTTGGAGCTATAATTAAATGAAATGGTTTACAGATTTTTACTGCTGCTTGCTTTTGAAGGAGAGGAGAGGAGGACAGTGGCAGATGAATCAATGTACTGTAATGTACAGGTAACTTGGTTATAAAATTGGAACTACATTTTCTCATATTTCAGAAGTCTAAACTCAGATACTACTTAGATTTATTGAACAAAGTTATTTTGTGGATTGGAAAACATGTCTCAAACACTGCAGCTTAAAGGTGCTATAGCACATGAACTTGACTTTTCAGACTAGTCCAGCATGTTTTGTTAATTTCCTCATCAAAAACATGCCTCAAGACATATTCAAATTGGCTCATTCATGTTTGTGTAATCCTAAATTATTTTTCTGGGGGCCCAAAACGTCTCAATGGCAGCAACTACCCACTAACCAATCATATGAAGCGCTAATGTGGCTTATCTCAATGAAAAACATCCCATAACTGACCCAGAAGTCTAAGAGCAGAACCACTAAAAACAATGAAATTTGGATGTCTCAGGCCAAAAGTGTTTTTAGCTTACCAAACGTTGAATATTTTAGTTGGAAATAGGTGGATTTTCAGTGTGCCAAAAAGAAAAAACGCAGCAGGAGGCACAGCGAAAGCATGACAGTGGGAGGAAGAGGAGATACACATATTGTTTGGTGGAGTACAACCATTCCAGGTGATTTAAAGACATTGTTTATGATAAAAACTACCTTTTGAAGGTATTAGGGATGCAGTGATAGTCTAAAGAAGTTAAACATTCAAAGGGGTATAATTTGGCACATTTAAGATAAATACCAACAAACATAAAAAAGCACTTTTGTAATTTTGAAAAAGGTGGCGACACATAAGAAAAGAACACAAAAATGTAAATGTGCTGAGTGTACTCATAAATTTTGGAACAGACAGTTCAGCCTGTTCTCACAGTGTTTCCAAAAATGAAAACAAGGAAGCCGTTAGTTCTTGGTGCTCTTCAAAAACAATACTTCTGCCAAAAGCAAAAACAGAAGACAAATAATGCTTCAAGGATCTGCTTATAATTATCTGGCACTAAAACATAACTATGAAAGCTTTACAATCAGGTTAGAATTGTGAAACTGAATGAAAAAAACAAAATTGAGTGACACCTGCCGTCAAGCTCACTTCTTCGAACCCCTTAGAGACTTTTTTTTACAGCCTCTTTGCTTCGTGAAGTGCTTTTATACATTTGTAATTGTTGGTTAAACTTGCAGCCTGTTTCCATTTTTTTAAAAGTGCAGTCAAAATCAATATTCTTTTTTATTTGTATGTCTTTCTTTACGTTGAAATGAATTGAAACATTGTATGCAACCTAAACCATTTAGTTCTCGTGGCAAAACGTTAATCCAACATTTTTACATTTTATTTTATATTCCAGACCACTTACAGATAGAGGGCAGAGGGGCCAGGGTTGCCAATTCAAGGTCAGAGTAGAAAAAAAACCCTGAGAAAGCACAATGCAATTTTTTATTTAATATATTCCTCAAAATGAACACAGCATTTGCTTTGTATTTCTACTGAATGTTTAGAGTTTGGAGTCAACTCTTGAACACTCTTATTCTCAAAAGGGGCTTGCCATTAAAGCTGAAAAAATTGTATGATCAACTTCCCCCTAACCACCTTAAACACACACTTAAAATGTCCTAACTTGGACTCAAACTTGCTCTCTGTGTGACAACAGAGTTAGCAAGAATGCCCACTTAATCAGCGTAATCCAAGATGGGATCAGCATTTTTAACATTACAGTTTTAATAAAAATGTATATTCCTTCTTCCATCAGCTTGGTGTTGCCATAGGCTTCCTGCTCCCACCGGTTCTGGTTCCTAACACTGCAGATGACAAAGATCTCATGGGACACAACATCAGCATCATGTTCTATGGAACAGCTGGAATTTCAACTCTGCTCTTCCTTCTAACAATATTTGGTAAAAAAAAAAACTTTATTTCACTGCTCTCATCAATTTTTAGCTGCCTCAAGAATTAACAATAAAGAAAATTGCTGCAAATGTTTTGAGCGACATCTCATTGGTTACTAATTTGCATGTTGGCTTTGCATACTTTAGCTTATATTACAAGCGATGTGGTCCCTGACCCTGTCCTCATAGCAGTGCAGATTAAAACATTTGTGCGTTGTGTTGATGACAGATGGCAGGGTGTTAAAAAATAAAACGCATAAGACCTATAGGTGGGATACCCATTGTATCCTTTTCAATGATTTTCTCAGTCATAAAGGACCAGCCTCCGCTTCCTCCAAGCAAAGCCCAAGCTGTTCTCTCAACCGAACCCGAGGAGAAGTATTCATACAAGAAATCAATCATCAATCTCTTCAAAAACAAACCCTTCATCCTGCTCCTCATCAGTTACGGTGAGCTCATCAATATTAAAAAATGACACCGTTCACTCTCATATTCAGGATTTGTTTTTATATTTCATTATGCATGCATTAAATATGTGAACAGTCGAAAAATATACAATTACATAAATAAGAGTTTTAAATAATTTTTTTCATATGTTAAGAGTAAAGGGATAAGAAAAAAACTCCCAGTCTGAACCAGAATTAATTTGGTACTAACATATGGTATCTGGGCCAAACATGGTACAAGTCTGGCGCATGTGGTGTAGTATTTTATGTGGCACTGGAGAAACTTTGGTCAGATATTACCTTTTAATGTATCTCGACGGAGTATTGTTTGAGTCAGGTCTGAGCTAGGTAGTATCTATTTGGGGGGTGGATAGCAAACACATATTTTTGTAAAAGTAGTTTGTTTTATTTTTAGGGATCATGACTGGATCATTCTACTCTGTGTCTACTCTTCTCAATCAAATGATCATTCATCATCACAAGGTTAGTGACTTTTATGCAATGGTAAATTTCCATACACTGCCCGTGCTATGGCATGTGAGATGGGTGTGAAGATCCTTCTCAGAAACACGAGCGATGTTTGCTGAGACTGAGCTGTTATGCACTGATTTGTTTTTTAGTTCACGCTCTTGCAGCTCATTAGTCTCTTTCATGCATGCCTGCTACTCATGATGGAGTTCGAATGAAAAGAAAAGCCCTGTTCAATCCTTAGTTTGCTCTGTCCGAATACTTTTCAAGCCTTCCCACCAGGCTTAAATTTAAGGACCACCACTCATACATTGTGCAATAACATATTTGGGATGTGAGGGATCTGCAAAACACCCAACATTTCATCAAATGTGTTTAATGTCATGGGCAAAATATTTGATGTTTGTTTACTTTAAAACACAAGATTTAAGGTAGAATATGCACCTTTTTTAGAAAGCAGTTAGGAGAAACAGTTCATTAACAAGGTAGGCTCTGAGAGAAGGAAAATAATTTTACTTGAGATAAAGTTTGATATAAATAGAACTGTTGCGTATCTTTCCATCTATCCATCCATCCTTCTTCATCAGCTTATCTGGGCCCAAGTTGCAGAGGAAGCAATCCGAGCAAAAAAAAAACTGACAAAAATCTGAAAATCTGGAGACATAGTTCCTCCATCTTGTCTTGGGTGCCCCTAGGGAGATATCCAGGAAGTTTCTGAAAAAGATGCCTGAGCCATCTTAGGCTACGTTCGGACTGAATAATTTTTTTTGTGCTCTTTCACATTACAAACAACATACTTAAATATGTTTTATGTATGGATGCAATCCTGCTTGCTGTGAGACGTGTATGCTCAGAAAATGGCTTTCATCAAAACAAAATTAAACATGAATGAGAATGTGATTTGAGACGCTGATGTGGCTTTATTTAAGTTAATTTCTGAACAGAGCCGTCATCCTTTTAATGAAACCATATCAAGAAAAAGATGAAGAGATATTTTTTGTTCTATTACTTCACTTTCCTTCTCCTGTTCAAACTGCTGGTGCAGCAGGGAATTGGTGGTGGACATTGAATGCAGGGCTCTCAGCAGCGGCAACTACCAGAAATCCACATCTGTGTCCTCCTCAGTCTGAGACGGATTGCAGAACTATAGATGCCCTTGTTAACATATGGGTGTGCTCCTTCGCAGAGAGCAGTTTGTAGGCTTGACGCACAACTATAGATTGGGCTTAAGTCAATTAAATATGTGGCAGCCGACTCCTCAACCCCGAAGTTAAATCAGCCAATCAGAAGCTTTCAAAAAATTATCAAAATAACTTAGTAAGTGTGGACGAGTCTAAAAGAGGGCTACACAACTCAATAGAGGAAATTTTATCCAAGATCTTATCCAAATATCTTTTTATCCAATATGTTAAGATGCAAATCTCATGGTCAGAGTTTGGTGTAGGAATGTAGATTGACTGGTAAATCAAGAGCTTTGCCTTTCAACTCAGCTCTTCCTTTTTTACCAGATTGGTAGATCAACAGCAATACTGCATCCACTGCACCAAGCCACCTGTCAATCTCACGCTCCAGCATTCCCTAACTCCTGAACAAACCCCCAAGATACCCCTCCACTTACGGAAGGAACTAGCTTCTAACCTGGACTAAGCAAGCTGTCTTTTTCCGGTGAGAACAGTAGCCTCAGATTTGGAGGTGTCCTCATACCCATCCCTTCAGAATTGGTTACAAACCTCCCCCGTTACCTTCTATAGGTCCTCACTTGAGCAATTTAACTGCACAACATATGCATAAAGCACAAATGCAAATCCTGTGGTCTCCAAACTAATCTCCGGCTTCATCTAGAATTCCTTTCCATGAAAATAATGAACAGAATTGGTGACTGTCTTTATCTTCATAAAAGTTAAGATGTTTTGTTACTGACCTCACTGAGGGCCTCATGGGAAAGTGAAAAACAGGTTGATATTGAAAATCAGATCTTGAATAAATCCCAACAGAATATACCATGAGGCTCGTCAGTGTTTGTTTTCAGGCTAGCTAATCAGTTAAAAGTAAAAAGACCCACAGCTTGAAACCAGCTGGCTAACTGTCCTTGAGAGCTTTTGATAAAAATTTCAGATTTTAGGCCTGAGAAGCATACTGACAATTATTTACATGTTAGCTTACATTCTTAACAACTCTTTGTTTTAAGGGTGAAGAGATAAATGCTGGAAGAATTGGCTTGACCTTGGTTGTTGCTGGAATGTTTGGCTCCATTCTGTGTGGAATCTGGCTGGATCGTACTAAAACCTATAAGTATGAACTATCCTTTAAACAGTGAACTTGGTTTTTATTGTGCTTGAAAATTACAAGTTTAAACCACATTTCCATTACAAAACTTTAATTTTCTCTCTTGCCCTTTAGGCTGACAACACTTATCGTCTACATCCTGTCCTTCATTGGAATGTTGGTGTTCACATTCACGCTGGACCTGCAGCCTCTGCTCATCATTTTCTTTACTGCCGGAGCTCTAGGGTAAGGCTGAGAATCCACAGATGGAAATGATATTTGTTTATATTATATTAATGTTTCTGATTTTGTTTGTATGTTACTACCTTTTTTTGTAGACAATTACAAATAGGATGTGATCATCGCCTTAACCGACATACAAGTTATTCACCAGTCTGAATGATTAATTATTAAGAATCACAGAACTCTCCATTTTTTAAAATTAGGATTTTTCATGTAAATATATAAATGCTTATTTTCACAAAACCTTTTTAACCGCTCTGATAGAGAATTTTTGTTATTCGCTGTATTGCTATGTTTCTAGACACTTTAAACCTAAAAACTATATATTCTCTATAATTTCCTTTTATAAAAATCCTTAGCTTAGCTGCTAATTTTGGATGTAACAGTACCGTAAATTTTCCTGTTGTCAGCCGAGGGTATTTTTAAATATGAAATATGTTTAAGTAGTATTTTAATTATTTCTACCACTTTTAAACGTTCATCAATGTTTGTGTCCATCTTCAAAATAAAACAACGAACTAAAAAAGCTACACATACATGGTTAGAAAGACATTTATAAACTTTTTCATTTATTTAATAATAATACAAAGCAAAATGAACTCTATTTAGACTTTATTTGGTCCTTCTATGGATAGAGTACAAAACGTTCAAATTGAGTTAAATATCTAAACAAACAGACAATACTTACCTTAAAAGATTTTTTAAATGTTGTTTCTTTCTTAACTTAATCATTTAATTAAGCTCTATATAGAGAATAACGGATTGGACTCAGAACAGAGTAAATTAAACTCTATTCAACTTTTAATCCTAGTTAATTGTCAAATAAGGTCTTTTTAAAATTCTTATCTGCAGTCTAATGAAACTCTTCACTAATTATGGAATACATATCAGTCTGATTCAGCTGACATAATTTTTTTCCTTCAGCTTCAAATCAACAAATCTGTCGATATTAAACTATTTGACATCTTTTTTTTAATTGTTATGGAGGTTTTCCAGAGGTCCAACACAGAGGTAGAACGAATACAATATTTTAAGTTCATGACAGCTTTGTAGCTAAATGAGATACGTACAGATGAAATGTTTAGTGTTTGAAGCTAATGGATCTATAGAAATTGTTATCGGCAACATGAAAAATGTACATTATGGATTTTTGTTGCAGGAAAATGCAAAAACTTTAGAAATTTTTTGTTTTGCTTTGGAACAAACTTTGTTTGATCAATGAAATAAAAAAAGCTCTCAACTGTATTTTAGAAACATCAAAGAGTCATTATGTGCAGAGAGCTTTTGAATTGGAACAGATAAAACCTTGTGGAAACATGGTTTCAGGTTACGGTTGGTGTTTCCAATCAAATACATTTGAGTCGTGCTCCTGTTTGTCTCCACAGGTTTTTTATGACCGGTTACCTCCCAATCGGCTTTGAGTTTGGCGTTGAAATCACATACCCAGAATCTGAGGGCACATCATCCGGACTTCTGAATGCATTTGCACAGGTAGGCGTAGCCCTGTTTTTCTTTAGAAAATAATTTCCATACACACCCTGGCAACCACTTGTAACTCGATGTGACTGTGTTGCCTAGAATTAAGGAGTTTAATTTTTGTATAACAGCATGCTGAAGAACAGGTTTAGTGTCTATTTACCTGGCTTCTGCAGGGTCTTAAAAAGACTCACATTTAAAAGCCCAAATTTTAGCTCTTAAACATTCTTAAATACACTGTTCTAGGTCTTAAATAATTTTTCACAGGTCTTATTTTTCTGATGTCTATGTAAAGCTCATTTGAATTGTTTCCTTGTTGTTGCTTTGGTGTTGCCAGAGATTGCGAAAATGCAGATTAATAAATTTAATCTTATGAAACCCGCAGAATTCCTATATTTAGACAGAAGAAGTCTCATTCTGCACCTTCTTTGATTTTAGGTCTTCGGGATCATTTTTACGCTCATCCAAGGCAAGCTGACCACAGATTATTACCCTCTCTACGGAAACATTTTCCTGTGTGCCTGGATCTTTGTTGGCATTATTCTTACAGGTTGCTTTTTTATTTAAAGTGCTTTTTATTAATTTGTGTTGTTGGAGAGGAGTGTAAACATCTCTTTGTTGTTCTTTCAGCTCTGATTAAATCAGACCTCAAAAGACACGGTGTCAATGTGGGCAGTGTTAGCAAAGGACAAGCAGTAAGTGTGTCTCATTGCTTTGTGATGCTTTCAATCAAAAAAGAGGATCTTGATAGCGACCGCTATCAGTGGGTTTATAATCAGTTGAAGAACTAACTCAAACAAGATGATGACTCACCTTATAAAACTGTCTGTGTGTTGTTTAATTGATCTCCGTTTCATCCATCTAACTATTAACATCAGTCTGTTATGTGAATTCTGTACATGTTCCCTGTTTTACCATCAGTCCATCCATCCACTCAAGATTTTCAGCTGTTTATCCTGTTTTTTTTGTTGTTGTTTTTTTTTTCACAGAAGCGTTGACCTCACACCCCGAGGAACAATAACATTTCTGGATCACGTTATTATAATTATCATGTTATTTCATAACTCATTTATTTTTCGGGTATAACACAATGCAGGTTTTACTTTATAACTTGCTAGTAAACTCATGGTTCTTAAATATTTTGAACAATTACATTCAACCATTTTAAACACCAGGTCCAAGCTTATTCAGCAACGTATGCTGTGTTATACAGTCTTATACTTTGTTCTCACAGAAAAGCAGAAATGACAGATATTTTGTATGTAAAGTCAATTGGTTTGATGCTATGTCCAAGCTAAGCAAAAAACCCACCGACCTCAAGAAACACATTTTTGTAAATTCTGGGAAAATATTAGGTAAGTAGCTAGAATCGAAAAATTAAATATGTTTTACCATATACATTTCTATTTTTAAATAAAAGTTTATTTACATATAAAGTGCAAGTATATTTTCTAACATTTCCCAGCCCAACATAACCAGAATCCGCTCAATCTGGCAACACTTGGGAATTCAGAAGTTGAAAAATTGACTGAAATCTGCTTCCTTTAACCAATCAGCTTGTTCTAGACTCACTGTCTGGAGAGAGGTCTCAATAAAAAAAAGTGGAGAATATTAAAGTCACAATGTATTTGTAACATCTCATCACTCGAGTTGGGATCCATGTGCAGGCTTTTATTAAACGTAGTCAAAATAACAGGCGGGTAGTCAGGGCAGGCAGCAAAGATCGTAAACGGTAAACAGGCACGGTCACAACAGGCAGACTTATAGACAGGGTAAATGCTCAGAGTTGCAGCACAGAGACAAACAAGACTTCGCAAAGGTTGGTGAGGAACAGTCTGATTATATACCGGTGGTAATGTGCTTCAGCTGGAAGGGTAATCAAAGCGGACCTGGGGTGTAATGTTCTTCAGCTGGGTGTGTAATCACGATGCCCTCGTGCAACGAGGATGCCCTCTGCTGGTTAGAGGAGGAAGTGACGAGGTTAGCCTCTGTGACAGTATTAACAGTGTATAAGAAGAAGCTGATTTTCGGCTTTTCAGTGTGAATGTAGCATTACAGAGTTGCTGAGCTAGCTGAATACACTTCAGCTGGCCCCTTTAATACACTAAACTCTTTGAGTAATCTATGAGATTAAATGAAGATGTTCATCAAGAACAATAAAAATGTGTATATCATAAACAATATTTATTTTAACTAAAGCTTTATTCAGACTGGTAACCTTTCCTAAATGTTCCACTCTCTGTTTCTGTTCTCTGCAGGTTCCTACTGAATTACCAGCTGACAAATCCTCCGGTGAACTGAAGTCTTCTAGCATACCTCATGAGACTTCTATCTGAGTCTGAAGCAGCTCCAACAGCACACCAAACTGAGCACAGGCTCCTGAGGTCATTCGAGATCTCACGTTGCCATTAGAGCAGAAGTGTCACACACACTGTTATTCTTTATGAATATACTGTGAATTTATCCATGCTTAACCTAGGCTGAAAAGGGCACTGTTTACCTACTTGTCAATTCATGCATGCTGCATTTTTTTTTCAAATATGTGGACCAAATACTTGGTTTGTCTGGGCGTTGAATGCCCATAAGCACAATCCTGCTAGTGTGACAGAAACAACATATCCTCGTTTCAACAAAGTGTGTGACTAATGTAAAGCTATACTGTTTCTGTGATGAACAATGTGCTGAAAAAGTGTTCTTTAGTAAAACATACATAGTTGTAACATTTAGAGCAAAAGTGAGGAAATGCTTTAAAGACAAATCCTTCCTCCATTCATTTATGACTTCATTTCAAGCAATTTTCAAGATTAAATTGTATGTAGTACTTTATTTACACATAACTGCATTTAAGGGAGCTTTAAATTATGGCTAATTCTGGGTTACAACTAGTTAACACCAGTGGGTTGGAAACTACTTAAAATATTTTTTCCCAGAAAGCAAAAATCTACTAATCAACATCATGAGAGTGTTTCATTCATTGAATGAATGAAATTTAAACGCAGTTTAGTGAGTTGTTATGTAGTCTTATCTTAGTGGTACGTTGAAGAAAAGCACTATTAATTTAATATTATTATTATATTTTATCACTTATGGTTACTCCAAGAACATTTTTGTTTATTTTTATTCATATTTATGTTTTGTCTGCATATGTTGTATTTATTAATTCATGATTCGGATTTTTACTGTTTCTACAAGGTATTTAATGAAGGTAAAAGTGGCCCTTGCACAGGATTGGGACATTTCTTGCAGGAAATTTTAATTTAACAAGAAATTTGTTTGCACCAGATTGCCCTTTGTCACATACTGTTGTAAAATAAAAAATATGGCTAAAAACTGAATTTTAATTGGTTTTAATTGCATGTGAAAGCAATAAAAAAAAACACTGATTAGATCAAATGTAAAAGAGATCAATAATTGCAATTGACCAGCATTCAGGCTCAAACTGTTTTCAGAATGTTGGCGTCTCACAGTCTTTGCGAGATTTATTCATCTGTTTTCTGGTAAGGTACCCAGTGTTCTACTCCACCTATCATTGGGCTCTCATAGGTAAAGCCACATTCACTCTGACTCACTCCAAGTCCTAAGGGCAAAAGTCTTGAATTCACCTGACATGAACCATTCCTTGGGAAGGTTCCCACCTTTGCCCTTGAACCAGCAGCCTTCATTATTAAGGAGCAACAAATTCCACCACGCTGGTGGTTTATGTTAACAGTTAATAATTATTTGTATTTTTGTTTCATTTGTGTATTTAATTGGTAATAAATGTTAAATCAAAATCTTTCAATTTTCATGGGTTTTTAACATAAATTCTTGTTATTTGGAGTATGTTGATTTATGACTCAAGCTGCACTCTTCTCTACAAATAAAAAAAAATAGAACCAATATCTTTATTTTCAAAACTTTTTCTTCGTTTGTTTTTTCGATGCTTTTTGGGAAATGGAGCTGGCTCGATTCAAACAGGTTTACACATGGATCTCTTACGTCCTCTACTGGCCAGAGGGGGAATTTATAGAAAACGCTATAACAGTTGACCATAAAACGGATGCAATTGCTATTTGAATAAAATAAAAATCTGAGAAATTATATACAATATTTGATTTCAGTGCTGACACTGTGAAAATTAAATTCTCTCAATCATTCCCAGCCAGTGTCTGTTTTCAATTCAAACATAAACGTTTTATGCATATTATTTTTCTAGCACTGATTTTAAGTTATTAAAATAATGTGTAAAAAGGTACAGGGAAAGAAAAACACCTGAGAGGTCACACCAGAGAAACAATAACGGAGTTGACAGAAGCAGTTTGATATCATTATTAAGGCACTTCTGCAAAGTCTCCAAGAACTACTGCTTGTAAGGGAAAGTAAAGTTGAGTGTCATTTGCATTAAAATGACTGGTAATACCATGCCCTCTAATGATGTCTCCTAAAAGCCTCAAATACAAGTTAAAAAGCTAAGGTCCTAAAATAGAGCCCTGGGGGGACCCCACAAAGGAGTGGCGTAGTGGATGAGGAAAGCATTCACAGCTCAACAGAGAGATCGACCGTGTAGATAAGAACTAAACCACTTGAGTTCCGTACCCGTTACCCCAAACATGTGCTCCAATCTCCAGAGCAGGACAGAATGGTTAATTTTGTCAAAATTCATACTTTTTTCCCCTCATTCACTGATTTAAAAATGAAAAAGCTGCAAGTGAAATGTTTTTTCCAGGACCTTAGATAAAAAGGATAATTTAATAAAAACATGATTAAAACATGACCCGTCTTAACCTTGTTTCCTCAACTGTGGCTGGTCTGTTTAAAAGCCCCAGGGACCTTCCTTTATGGTAAGCATGAGTTTACTAACATTAAAATGGTGGGTCCAAAGCTTTGTGGAAGGACAACCAGAGATGAGCTAGATCATTTCATTGACTTAACAATACTCTCTTACTCATTTAAGGTAACCGCTTTAAAAGAAAAAAAAATACAAGTCATTGCCAATTCACTTTTAAATATTCACTTTTTCATCAAAAAGATGGTCCAAGCATGTTTGTATAACCCTTTTTTTCTGACGGAACATGGCTCAAAACTGCTCTATGACCAACACTACACCCACTAACCAATTACATGAACCGTTAGTGCAGCTCATCTTAACGAAGAACATAGTCACTGACTGACTCCAAAGTGTAACTGTTGTAGAGGCGTGTCAAGTAGTCAATGAGCAGACTGTTTTTGGAAACGCCAGGCCAAAAAAAATTTTTTGGCTTAACAAAATATTTATACATTTGTCAGAAATGCGTACAGAAATGCGTTATTAAAGCTGCAGTGATAGTCCAGAGGGGTCAAATATTTATTATAAATTATTTAAAAGGGGCGTTCTATGACATCCTTAAGTAACCCACCTTTTTATCAACAGTAGTGATATGACTAGAAGATAAGACGTTTAGATTATTCTTTCCCCTTCAATTTTCTGTAGTTTTTTAACATATAAAAAGTAGAATTTGAAATTGTGTTGGCTGTGAGATCTCTTTAAATGCCGTTTGTAAAAGCGCGTTGAAACCCTTGATACATATTCAAACAGGTTTCGGCCCACAGACTTATTTACGCCCAATCAGAAACCGAGATCTGGCTGTTGAACGCAGTTGAAACCGATTCTTTTTAGCGCTTCATCCAATGAAAATCCGTTAAAGCGTGATTGGCTGTTGTTGACGGCAATCTAACGACGGTAAACGCTAGCGGGTGTATGAGGGACCATTTGTTGAGAGGAGAGCGTCGGTGAAAGCGGGACTCCCGCCTACACGGAACACTGATTATTACTACTTTACAATTACATATTAAATGATTAGACCGATGATTATTCACCTCACTGTCCCGCTGCAGCGCACAGGCGCCTCCTCTCTGTTTTAATCGAACGGATGGAGCAATTTCAGAGGAGACCAGAAGGCTACCGTTACAGTTTGCGGCTTACTGGGAATATATGACGGATTCTTCGCGGCCAGCCGCAGAAATGCAACCGGAAATCATTTGTCACTCTATGGATAATTTCCAAACCGTCCAAATTCTCAACCTTAAGAACAGCTGCGTGGTTTTGTTAAATTACTCGAGGCGCAACATGTCTTTGTGCGTGAATGCCGAGGAGTCGTAACTGATTTGGGGAACCGCGAGGAAACTCCCCTCCTGAAGAAACAATGACTGGTCCCAGCGCCACGAGCAGCGGGTCACCGGCCAAAATCAATAGACTCGGTCGGTCCAAAAGCACCAGTACCTACCGCCAGAGCCCGAGCCAAGCTGCTGAATCCTCTCCGTCCACAGCTGCGAACACCGGGAGGTCATCCGGTGAGGAGGAGGAGAAGGACGGAGGGGTCCCGTTCTTTGTAAACAGGACGGGCTTCCCCATAGAAAGTGCCACCTGGGAGAGAATGTGGTCACACGTCGCCAAAGTTCATCCAGATGGACAAGAGATGGTGGAGAGAATACGATATGCAACACATCTCCCTCGAGTAAGCAGAAAGCTGTGGGGTTTATTTGTCTTTGAGAACAAAGTTTATACCTAACACATTTAGGTTAGATATCTGATTAAATATGTATTGCTATAATTGATACAACCCAATTAACGCTTTAACTCCACACCAAGAAAAGACAATTGAAATTCTATTTTTTGTGTTTCTTAGCTTCACTAATATAATTCAAGTTTTCAGCTTCCATTAAAGTAGGCTAAATTGTTGATTTTGCACATTTGTTGGTGCTAACATAAGATATATGCAATGTGACAAGATTATGTGAAATAAAAATGCATTTCTGTATGTTACACAATTCAATCAATTTGAGGATGCATTTTCAAATTGCGTTTTAAACGTTCGAAACATTACAACTTTTATGCAGTTTACATTCTAAAACTATAGTTGAAAAATGGCTATTGCAGATTATATATTTTGCATCACCTTTAGCACACATGTAATGGGAAAATATTTGTAGTAAAGGTAATATTAATTGAGCTTCATTCTGAATTCCTCACGTGTTGCATTAAGGGATTATGAAGAATTGTCGTTCAGCACACAGCAGACTCTTGACTTCTTTTTTGTTGTTGTCTGCTTTGAATATGGACAAGTTAGAGAATCTAGCTTTCCCTTTCAATAAATAAAAGAAAGTTACTCAACTACAGACCATTGATCAGCCACTTGAGGCCGACTCCAGAGGTTAGCGTGTCCTCCCATGTTAAAACTGACCAACTGTAAACTGTTTTTGTGGGGTATTAAGAGTGTGTTGGAACTTTGTTCTTTATTTCTAAGAGTCTTCACGGCGATGTTGGCGTATGTGATGCTTGACCTGCTCTGCTGTTATATGTGTGAAAGATCTAATAATTGTGAGGCCAGGCAAGGTTATGATCCTTGAAAGTTTCTCTGTCTGCATATAACTGTTTTAAATAATATGTAATAGCTGTAAATAATATGTTTCCATCCCGGGCTTTGTTTATTGAAATTGCTAGTTTTGACTTTTGTGGACGTAGTAAATCATTTAAATCCGTTGGTGTTATTCATTTTGGCTAATTTCGTCTGGCAAACTTGTCTTTTCCATGACTATTGTCTTTGCCTACATTGAAGTAGAGGAGTCAATTTCAGAGAGACTCAGGTTTTGGTTAATGAGACAGCCAGAGTTGCATCCACCCTGCCAGCTGGACAAGGAAACAGTTTTTCTTTTTCTTTTTTTCATGAAATCCGTCTCAGTAAGGAAGTATAACATGTTTAGCTACCTTTACAGCTCTCAAACAGCATTTAGACAATGATTAAGGTTGCATTATCATGTTTGGTTTTGTTTCCAAAACTATGTTTTGTTTAATAGTGAACACGGAAGCAGGTCTGTTGGTAAGTTTTTTTTAGAAGTATTAAGGAGGTGTTGTTGCAGTTCATAGTCAGAGCTTGTGCTCAACCTGGTCACTCCAAGCTTTATACAAAATGAAAGCTAGATTTAATTATGATGGATTCCACTCTCAAACTCAAAAATGTATTCTTGTTTATCTTGTATTTTAGTGTTGATACCAACGACTTGCTTTCATTGTTTGCGTACAGTAAGTTGAAAGCAGTTCAAGAATCCTTAAGTTGTGTGGTTTCGAGTGTTACGTTTATTTTTGTTCGAACTAGATATGTGAAGGTATGCGATCGAGAACATCGTTTGAATTGAAAATGTGTGATTTTAAAGAGCAACTAAACATTGGATTTGTTAGCTGCATGAGAGTTGCTGTGGTACCAGTTTTGTGCCTTGCAACATGACACTATATGCGAAACAACATGGAATTGGTTGTTTGTAATGTTAAACAGTCTCATGACCTGGTCTTGACCAAAAAAGGTGCCAAAACCCCTAGACCTTTCCATAAGATCTGGCTACTGGGGTGTTAACAGAAGGAATAGACACTAGCAATATGGTGTTTATATATAAATAGCATTTTCTAAAACCCCCAATAGCATGACCCAGTTTCCACCAGCCAGAAATGTAGACTGTGACATATGAGAAGATTTAATCATTCTTGTGATTTCCAGCTCTGTACAACATTGTCCTTCACCATAATTTAATTTAAATACCAGGCAATCTTTCCAGACTTTGACAACAATGTGGAAATCTTCTTCTCTTGATGTAACTCTTAAATTCTGAAAAATGTGGACCTGCAGGATTTATCAATGTTGCATTGT